>OY735870.1:23657206-24109702 GCA_963506565.1 Tachystola acroxantha
TTTCATGCCATAGTACGCAAAAGAGTCCCAATGGCATCCTGAATGCGGTATCTAATAAACCATGCATTAATATTGGGATGTAGTCAGTTAAGTGTCAAACGGGCAAGTTTCCGGGGCTACCGATCAAGCACCCGGGGCTACCGATCAAGCGCCCGGGGATACCGATCTAGTAACCGGCGTAAAGCGCCAGCATTGTGTAAATACGTGCTGTACATACGATACAAAAGTTGTGTGTGTACATTCGATATTTTTTGAAAAGAATAATTGTAATGTGTTTTAGGATCGATACTGATGCCAAAACACTAATTATTAGAATTTTTGTCTGTTTGTGACTTTGTCATATCACGACATAACTATTGAAGGGATTTTGATGGGAGTTTCACTAGGAGATAGCTGAAATATCCGGACAGCTCATAGGCTATAAGCCATGGAGGTATGTGATGTGGAATCAAGGATCCAGAGAGGAATATCTGCCTCCTGATCTCCTCCATCCTCCTCCTCTACGCAAACGAAGTTGTGGGGTACAGCTAGTACTTAATATAAATAAATAAAAAAATAATTCTGTAAACCTTGTCCGCAGTCCATTATCCTCGAGGGGATCGAATGGAGCGTCAAATAGAGAATATAAAGGCCCATATGCAGTACCTCGACTCCTTATATCGGATTCGACACGAAGATGTTATTAGATTACAGGTGAGAGAGGGGGACACGAGCTTCTGAATCTATATCTAAGGCCACGCACGCACTGACAGGGGCCGCGGCGCGCCGCCGAGCTTAGAGACCGCTCTCCTATTCTACCATTTGGTTCGAACACAGTCGAACGATTACGTAACCAGTATAAGCTAGCATGACGATGTTTTCTGGAGCCTGTTGCACAGTCGAAGACAGAGATAAGTATACAGGGGGCCTCAACAAGGTTGAGATTCTCTCATAAACTACTGGACCGAATTTAATAATTCTTTTACAGTTTTTTTTTCTTTTTTAATATTTTTAATAATTTTTTTCTTTTACTTTTTTACAGTTACATAGTTTTTACTTTTATTTGTCAAACAGAGAAAGAATTTTTGCAATAGGTGAAGTAGTTTTTGAGAAAATCTCAACCTTAAAAACTGTCCTGTACACCTTACTCTGTGTTCCACCTTAATAGTTACATAATCGGTCGATTTAAATATTTTAATAGAATTGGACTGCTAAGCTTTTTTTCGGGAGGAAATGCTTATGACTCGATGCTTTGGGGGTAGCAACGATTTATGTCGGACTTACACTAAAACCCCACGGTAGCCTCATCCGCGCATTGTGGGGAGCTCTGCCCCCTTACCATAATCTCTTATAGCAAGATTACGTCAATAATACTTTATTATTTCGTACCATGACGTCCTTAGCTTACTTTAAGGTCGTCATGGTACGAAATAACAAAGTATTATTGAAGTAATCCTGCTATAAGACGTCATGCTAAGGCCCCTGGGCTCTCTGTTGAACACACCAAAGCTACTCAAGCGCTTGCTTCCAGCACTTATAGGGTCGCTCAAGCCGGGCCCAGCACACCCCCATCCCTTCTTTGCAGCGAGATAGAACCACTCTGTATGCTACCTTCCATTGGCAGCCGGATTTATCCGACTGGATCCGGACACGAACACTCTTCAGTCTTGTCAACCGGTCGCACTGCGCGCTTTGCGCCGTCGCTAAGTGACATTTAGACTCTAGGCGCTCTTAGGCGCCTTTCAGTGTGTACGTGGCCTTACGCTTTGCGAAACGCAAATCTAGAAAAAAAAACAGAAAATAATACAGGAGTTTTATTCATACTGATTCGTTAAAAAATCTTTTACTGATTTCAAAATTCTTTGCAATAAAGAATCGAAATTTACTGTAAAATATTTTTTACAATAGGCCAAGTAGTACTTACTTGAGAAAATCTCAACCTTATTTACCCTTTTTAACCCTGTATAATTTTCTCGTAACAAAAAAAATCTCCATTTCAATATCTTAACAGCTTAGCTTAGCGACTAAAGTTTAGCGTCCGACTGGGTAAGTCGACTATTTCTGTCTTCATTACGTGTTCCGATGTGAAGGGTAAATAAGCCAGCGGAGGGTAGTTGACTAAATTGTTTTTATTCATCCCTAAATCAACTCATGGATGGTTGGAGGAGCACAGAGATGTGTGGGGGATCTTTGCCCAGTAGTGGGATAAATATAGGTTATTAAGGCCTGACATGAGCCAACTAGCGCCGCCAATTTAAAAAAAATAATATCTTTCAATTTAATCATTTTTATTAAAAAAGCTATGTACGCAATCTTTATTAGGATAAATACTATTTTTCAATACATTGCATAATTGCGACAAGCTAAGTTGTAGTTCTCAAATATGTCAAAAACGGCCGTTTTTCGCAATTATGTGAACTACAACTTACCGAAATTGAATCACGTTATAAATAAGCATTTAAAAAATAGTAATTTATCGTAGGTATTAAACATTTTGTACACAGCTTTTTTTTAATAAAATTGATTAAATTGGAAGATATTATTTTTCTTAATATTGGCGGCGCTAGTTGTCTCATGTAAGGCCCTAGAACTTGTTAATATCAGCTTATATTTAGAAAACGCACTATAGATACCAGTACCTATCTAAGCAATGCTTAGGCTAGCTAAATTAAACGTCTTGGCTGAACGTCAAACCACTTTTTGATTTAACTGCGCCGTTTAGCTTAACGGCTGCTGGTTAAATTAGTTGGCTGCGACATAATACAAACACCTCGTAAAACTCCCCGGGGTTTGAACTAAGTAGTTTTATTCTGGGCCAGTACGTGATTGGTAGAATACGTTAAAGAAAGCCCTCTATTTATCGATAGAGCTAAAATCCTTTTTTAATTGAAATTGCTTTAGTTTTCTACTTATTCTACTGCGACTCTTAAATGCCTTTACTAAATGCCAATTTTCAAAATAACTATCACTTCCTATCGGTAAATAGAGATTTGAATTCCTTTCGGTATTCGGCGATTTGTACGGGATTGAAATTCGTTCAACTGAGCGGTACTGACTCGAATATTCGCAGAGAATTCCTTGTTGGGAATAACTGCACAGGTAACGTTCCACTCAAATGTCATTACGACTGACTGAAGCGATGCCTTGTGCACAAAGCTGCAATGGCTCGCTTTACAGTCATACCGGAACACTAGTGCTAATTGCATTGCAGGCAGAAATAGTTAAGGGGTAGAATCCCAGACGAACTATGCACAAAACAGTCGCTCAACCAATTTAATTCAACTCGCCTTTGTCCCGAATAATTCTCAACTACTCTGTTAACTGATACTTGCTCAAATAGTAACATAACTCGCTCGCTTACTAACACATTTCAGCACTTAGTACGGGAGTTCACAGCGAATTTATATTTCAACAAGTACTACCATGATATATTTTTGAAATGATAAAGGATAATCTGCAATATAAAATAAGGTATATAAGATCTGTTTATTTATCGCCGGTTCCGCATGAGGGATAAAGTCTAGATTACTAACAATAGTAATAGTTGTGTAATACCTAGTTATTAAGTAATTGTGTATTATTATTATATTATTTTAAAAGATGTGCTGCTGAGAGTTTTTTGCCACTTTTTCTCCTCAGCGTTGGCACCTTTTCCTTGCAAAGTGGTGTAAATGTAAATTCAAAAATATGTTGACGTGCAAAAATGTACACAACGTGCTTACTTGCAATAAAGAAATTTGACTTTGACTTTATATCGATATTTTATGGTTAGTTACTGAACAGTTGGTTTTTAGAATTCCCATTTAGAGCAATAATATTATAATTTTTTTTTTCAATTTATATCTGCCATCGGCTCTTCAGCCATAATCAGATGTGTTCTGGGGTGGAATTTTATTTTGGGTGCAATTCCATTGAATAACACCGTCTACTATGGTCGAGAGGAGTTAGTCTCTTTGGTCTAGTGCAAGTATATGCCATCTTTTCAGGCGTTTCACGTTCTCTTAGTTCTTTTATAAATAAATAATATACTAAGGGCCGATTGTTCAATCGTCAGATAAAGTGTCAGGTAGCATTTATTCGACAGTTATTTGGATTTTCCAATAATCAGATCGCCCTTATCTGTCGTGTTCGTCGAATAACGGCGTCAAATATAATTTTGCAGAATACATTTATTGAACAGGTAAACGGTTTTTTATGTGACGCTGGAAAAATCGACCGTTAATAAATAATAGTTGTGTCAAGCGGATTGTGTCACGGAGAATATATCAAATAAATATGTAATGAGGTTTAGAATTATAAATATTAACTAGGTGTCCCGTGTTAGTCGTCATACCTAGATACATACAATCATGGAAAAAACAGTATAAATTGATCGAAGGACATTGAATTGAAACCATGCGATTGTAATGCTAAAACATGCATGCAAAATAGACAAACATTGACTACTGAAACGACCAAGGGATCTAGTATCAGATGAAAATTTATTTCAGACCCATCTATTATGGCATTTGCATTGCATTTAGAGTTCCAAGGTTGTTTTTCAAGTGAATTGTTTTTCTTTATCTTAGAATTCATATAATCCATTTATAGGTAATCGTTTATTCATTCTTTATTTCAGGCCTTAATAACCTATTCATTTTTATGCAGACTATCTTTTATACCAGAAAGGTGTCGCGGTGGTACTCGATGATATATAAATTTACAGTGACGCCGCTCTACTTAATTCAGGATCCGCTTCCATTTTGAAGTTAAATACAGTGTTAGCGCAGAGGATAATGCAAACGTTGGTTTCAGACAAAGTTACGCGAGAGAAATGATCATGATACTCCGAATAACAACCACGGATTGCCAGTTAACGTGACATCCCAAGTGGCTGCTCTTATGAAGAATTTGACTGGTAATGACTAAAATAAACTCGCTTTGTATACAGAGTATAACGTTAGGGGGTATACAGGGTGATACTGCTGTCAGTTTCGAACCGATTTGCTTAATTATCCATGGACTAGGCCTACTTATGTAGCATTACTTTTAAAAAAAAGAATTGACCCCTAACCATAAACTGTTATAGCAGGATTACTTCAATAATACTTTATTATTTCGTACCATGACGTCCTTAGCTTACTTTAAGGTCGTCATGGTACGAAATAACAAAGTATTATTGAAGTAATCCTGCTATAAGACTTCATGGTAAGGCCCCATACACTTAGCGATATTGCGAGTAATATCGGAAGTCGCAAGCCCTTGAGTTTTCCAATTTATTTTATTCAAGGTGTAACGAAAAGGCGGGAAACCGAATTGAGGGTTCGAATCGAAAAGTTGAAGAACTATTAGTTGTTCAGTTATCGATACTCGATAACTGAACAACTAATAGTTCTTCAACTTTTCGATTTAAGAAAATAAAAATACATCAATGACTTATACAAATTGATCAGATGATGGCAAAATGTATGTAGTCACCATTTTCCTCGTTAAAATCGAAGAATCGTAGAACTAAAGTTGTTGGTACCAATACTGAGTACCATTTATACGGCATCCATCCTTTCAGTACACCTGTTGTTGTTTGCAAATAATGCTACGTAATTATAGTACTCCGTGGATAGAAACCTACATTTTGATTCCGAATAGACTACAATGTCACCTTGTATAAGCCGAACGGATAACAACAAGCTTTGTTCTTCAACTTTTCAATTAAAATGTCTCGTACAAATCGGTAGGTAAACAATTTAGACAGTCAAAATTAATTTTCGCGTAAATGGAAAAGTTTTAGAACAAAAGTTCAGTTACCGGTATAGAACACTTTTTGGCTACACCCTTTACGTTAATACCTGTATACTTTAAATTCATTCCATATCAGTCTTCCAATAACAACACTTTTTGCACATTTTAATCATTTAATCACGATCATTCACCATTTCCGATTAACCTATACTTTAATTAAATTAAGTCATCCGAATCTTTCGTTATTATTTCATTTATTATGGTCAAGTAGGTGTGAGCTTGTGACCTCTGTGTGTTGACCATGTGCTGAGCTTACGGCGAAATCATTAATTTAATTGAAAATGAAGATCGCGAAGAAATTAATAATTATATTGCTGTAAAACAGGCACTTCATCTATACTTATATAAATTGCAACTCTCGATGCAATTTAGTTGCAGTAGTTATTCATTAATTATAGACTCTTCACAAGCTTTGCTGTATTTAAATACTGACATACCTCGCACATAGTTTTCCACCAAATAAAAAAGGCTTATTCCACCTTGGTCATATTAGACTTAGGTCACACCTTGGAATGCTTCCACGTACGTCAAACCTATTAAAGATCAAAATATTTCGAGTCGACTTTGGTACCCATTAAAGTAAGTATATTGCACATAGGTACTGTGATAATTTGTAATATGCATCTATAAGTACTTCTTGCGATTCTAGATTACCAGAAATCCGAAGAAAATAACATTAGGTACCTAAATTTTTTCACTAATTTCAATTTATTTAATTGCATACACATATCAGAATGTACATTAACATCATTAGGTCTTAAAATATGACACATGCACCCTGTAGCGCACAGCAACATGGAATGACAGAGGCAGATATTTCGGCAATAACTAAAATTAATGTAGTTCATTAATTTATTTAATTTTATCCTCCAATAATTAAGCGACTGTATAGTATGCTTTGTCAATAAGATCAATTATTGTTCTTTTCATTTTTTTAAAAGACATTGACACATTTCAATAGAACTTTGCCCCACCTACAAAACTACGTGACCAGCTTAAGCTGTACCTAAAATTTTGTTGGGGACTTATTACAGGTTTCATATTGCATAATCATAATCAGTATCATTTTCTACTACTCTCGCAACTCCTGTACAAGAATACCAAAAACAATGAATAAATCGCTTCGATTTCTTACTATTTTCTGAATTCTTAATTAAGCTTTTTTTTCGAATCGCAACTTGTACAAAACTTTATTTTAAACCAATAATTTTAATCAAAAAAACGGAGATATTTTTACATTTATTCGTTATCTTGTACAACTTGCGGTTGATGGTGGGGCAGAATCTGGCATTGTCATTTATTGGTAATTTATTATTATAGATTTTTATTGACTAGGGTGGGGTCCAGTGCTATGGACTTGCATTAAATTATTATTATACCGTGATGCGTAGCTCCTGGGGGCATCTCCTATTTTGGAATAGAAACTGGGATATTTACGGACGAATTTGCACAATTAAATAATTTAAACTTACGACGATATTACATTTAGCATTCTTGAAAAAATAAACAATGTTATTATTATAAGCATATCTCTAGATTTTTCTCTGGGCTAGTCATAATCGGTTAAATAAACCTCTGTTATATATATGGTTATAGACCTCTGTATTTACAGATCGCAAGTGATAGTAATTTTATTTCGCAAAAAGAACAAAAATAAGTACCACTACGATCGTTATGTAAATAGAGAAGGGTAAAAAAAAACTCTTACGGTATTTTACCGGTAACGAACTATCCCAAAATAAGGTAGCCTGGAGAAACAAACTACCCACATGTTTTTTTTATTTTATTAATGGACTCGACAGTTCGTCATTTGCCAATGTAATGTTACAGAAAATTCAATATATTCAATAGTCTTCTATCTTCCTCTAGGGGAGTCGCAGCAGTGTCCTCACCCTGGGTAACCGCGTCTTCTTGTCTACATCCAGAGGAGACGCCGTAGCGTCATCACTCTGGACGAAGCAGCTCGACAGTCACGTTCACTCCCGAGCTTGTAGCGTGAACTCTTGATAAAAGCTTGAAACTTCAGATCTTGCTCAAATTATCCAATAAATTCACGATACTGTCATTCGCGAACATTTTCTAATTAACTTAACGTGATATTAAACACAAAATAGCCCCTGTAGACATTAAAAGGAAAATTATCAAATAATTTCGCAACCGTCGTGTCTCGCCATTTTCAAGAGATACCCACATGTTGTTTCTAATCAAATCAAATATCTGTGAGTGCCGTTGCCATAGCAATGTCAAAGAGAATGTAGGGAGTATTCAAATATTGAACCCTGGTTCGCGTTTATTGAGTGGTTCGTGTAATATTGGACGCGTTCAAAGCAATATGCACAACGAATTTATTTATTGCATATTCCGTGTTAAAAGAGCTCGGTGGCTCAGTGGTTGGGTCAATGGACTTGCAATATGGAGGTCCCAGGTTCGATTCCCAGCTAGGGCAGCCATGTCATCATCATCATCAGCCCGTATCAGTCCACTGCTGGACGTAGGCCTCTCCCAAAGCGCGCCAATCAACCCTACTCTCGGCCCTCTGCATCCAGTCCCTGCCAGCCATTTTGCGAAGGTCATCCCTCCATCTGGTCGGGGGGCGTCCCACACTACGTTTACCCGTTCGTGGCCTCCATTCGAGAACTCGTCTACCCCATCGGTTATCGGTTCTACGACAGATGTGACCAGCCCACTGCCACTTCAGTTTACTGATTCTATGAGCAATGTCAACCACTTTTGTCTTCTGGCGGATATACTCGTTTCTTATTCTATCTAACAGAGAAATTCCAAGCATAGCTCTTTCCATAGCTCGCTGAGCGACTTTGAACTTGTGGGTTAGTCTCACCGTCAATGTCCACGTTTCGGCTCCGTAGGTCATCACTGGCAGGACGCACTGGTTGAAGACCTTAGTTTTCAGGCAGGGCAGCCATGTACCAATGAGTTATCCTCGGTTTTTTCGATGGAAAAACTTACGTACATTTACCGAGTGCTCTCAAAAACGGTGAAGGAAAACATCGTGATGAAACCTGCATGTCGTAAAAAAAAAATCTAAGGCATGTGAAATCCGCCAACCCGCACTGGGCCCGCGTGGTGGATTATGGCCCGAGCTCCCTCGATGTAAGGGAAGGTCTGTGCCCGAGCAGTGGGGCAATATAAATAGACTGATGATGATGATATTCCGTGTTTCTGTTGAATATAATTTCTGCATCCCTTTGTCTGCATTTATCTCAAATTCCACAGACAAATATGCCTCGGGCACTGACGAATTACCGATTGGAAATTCGAATCTGAAATGACATTGCCACATTTCAATGGAGCTTTGCCCCACCCACAAAACTACGTCTACTATAACCTCAATACTATCGTCGTAAAGCTGTACCTATCATTTGTTGGGGACTTATTACAGGTTTCATATTGCATAATCATAATCAGTATAATTTTGTACTACTCTCGCAACTCCTATAGAAGAATAACAAAAACAATGAATAATTCGCTTCGATTTCTTACTATTTTCTGAATTCTTAATTAAGCTGTTTTTTTCGACTCGCAATCTGTACATAACTTTAATTTAAACCAATGATTTTAATAAAAACGGAGATACTTTTACATTTATTCGTTATCTTGTACAACTTGCGGTTGATGATGGGGCAGAATCTGGCATTGTCATTTACCATTTTGTAAATGCAATGCTATAGGAGCAATATCGTCGTATGGTAGGTATGCAAGGTATTTGTCCCTTGTGAACTAATTACAGATGATTAGAATACCTTGCGTATCTAATTGCCATCTAATTGTTCAATATTGTCCTCCGTATGTTTTCAAAGTCAAATATCTTTATTGCAAGTAAGCACGTTGTGTACATTTTTGCACGTCAACATATTTTTGAATTTACATTTACACCACTTTGCAAGGAAAAGGTGCCAACGCTGAGGAGAAAAAGTGGCAAAAAACTCTCAGCAGCACATCTTTTAAAATAATATAATAATACACAATTACTTAATAACTAGGTATTACACAACTATTACTATTGTTAGTAATCTAGACTTTATCTCTCATGCGGAACCGGCGACACGCATGCATGTTCATCGTTTCAATTTTTGTTACCTTAAGTTAATTCGTGACATCATCATCAGTCTATTTATATTGCCCCACTGCTCGGGCACAGACCTTCCCTTACATCGAGGGAGCTCCTGCCATAATCCACCACGCGGGCCCAGTGCGGGTTGGCGGATTTCACATGCCTTAAATCTTTTTCTTCTTCTACGGCATGCAGGTTTCATCACGATGGTTTTCCTTCACCTTTACATTACGTTAATTCGTGACATATAACTAAGTAAATACAGCAACATAATTAATCCGAACTACAGTGATATATAATACAGCTACATCTTCCGAGAACCACTTGTTGTATGTTAGCGTTGTGACCACAATGCTACTCTCACCGTAATAGCGAACGTTCAATAGGATTGACGTACGGAAATTGGAAATGGAAATCGCCAATCGCATCCCACATACCTCGCAGTCAGTGTAGATTTCAGATCTCAATATGTTTCGAAACCACGTCCCATTAAAATGCCAACAACCGCTAAAGAATTGACTCGAAATTGGAATTCTGACCACTCGACAGTATACGCGTAGTTTTATTAGGGATCCGTGCCTCAAAAGGAAATAAAGGAACCCTTATATTAATGATCACTTTGTTGTCCGTCTGTCTGTCAAGACCTATATCTCCGAAACGCGTGGACGGTACAATTTGAAATTAATATCAAATACTGAAGTCTGCAACCACAGGCAGCCGTGAAAAAATCAACCTTCTACGTTGATGCAATCAAAAGATATGGCCGTTTGCGACGAATTTTGGTGCATAATTGTATGAAAACGCAAAAAACTCAAAACCTACAGGGTACTTCCCATTGACCAAGAATCTTACAGCACAAGTAAACGAAAAAATCCGAAAACTGTAAATTTGGGGTTCCGTTACGAAATAATTATTCTATTGTAAGTACTTAATCCCTGTCCTGAGCCTCTTCCAGCCACCCATCCCTGTATCTAACGATATCGTCTCTCCACCTACGCCGAGGTCTGCCCCGACGCCGGCGACCGTCCGATGGCACAGGCTCAGGACAGGGATGGATGGAAGAGGAGGGGGGAGACCTTTGCCCAGCAGTGGGACAATATATAGTTTAACAAAAAAAAATACTTAATTACAAACTTATATTTGCAGATCTTTTCGTTAGAGCAAAGTTACGGGGTTAAGTTGCATTGCACGGAAGCCTCGGGGCGCGATTCCGTTTCGCACTTGGCCGGTTTTATTTAAAATGAATGTGGTTTTCAGTGCTGAATGTTTCTGAATATGAAAGCAAGTGTTAGTTGGATTTGTTGGTTTGGCTATCAGAATGAAAAACAACATGAAACCGCTGAAGACTCGACGCGAAATAGGAGTTGAAAATTGACCCTTTGTGAAATGTTTTTTTTTGTAGCTGCAAAAATCCTTTTGAGTCGTGATAAATAAAATGCCGTCAAAAATTCTTTGCACCCCTCTATTTACCGAATGCAAGAGTAGTCATATTAGTTCTTTTTCACGAACTAAAATAATTACATTTTGAAAAAGAGATGGGTAAACAATTTTTTGTATTTGAATTTTTTATTATCTTCTACACATGTTTTATGAGTAAATAAACTATGTAAAACAAATGCTTATCTATCTACTTGTAAGATCTACTTAATTCAATTTATTTAATATAGGAAGTATATAATTTACAAATAAATATAAATTAAATCTAAACTATCTAAATCTACAATTTTTTATTGCCTAAATCAATTCATGTGGTCTACTAAACCTACCTATATCCGAAATTAATTTTTCAATGATTCGAAGAATAATTTATACTTAAGTATATTTATTTTTAATACTTATTGTTTTTGTCATAAAATACGTTTGTCTATTTTTCTATATTTTAATTATTTCTAGAGATTATTGATGGCAAAGTACAACTTTCATCATTTTTTGTTAAAAAAAAAAGGACATTGTGTGGAGTTTTTTTTGGAATTAGTATGACGTGACGTTCTTACCATCTAAATACTGATTTTCGAATGATCCGTAATTTTTTCAATTGCAATTCTATTTTCAGAGTTGACCACCAATTTTTTTACCCGACTGCGCAAGAAGGAGGGTTATATTTTCGAGTGTATGTATGTATGTCTAACTCTTTGTCCCGCCCTGCAGCCTAAACGCCTCGATGGATTTTAACATATGAGGTGTCGTTAGATTCGTCTTGATTGTAGAAGTGACATAGGGTATAAAAATTTAATCAAAGCGGCCTAAAAGACATTGCCGCATTTCAATGGAGCTTTGCCCCACCTAGAAAACTACGTGACCATTTAAGCTGTACCTATCATTTTGTTGGGGACTTATTACAGGTTTCATATTGCATAATCATAATCAGTATCATTTTCTACTACTCTCGCAACTCCTATAGAAGAATAACAAAAACAATGAATAAATCGCTTCGATTTCTTACTATTTTCTGAATTCTTAATTAATCTGTTCTTTTCGAATCGCAACTTGTATTTTAAACAAATAATTTTAATAAAAAACGGAGATATTTTTACATTTTGTCATTATCTTGTGCAAATTGCGGTTGATGGTGGGGCAGAATCTGGCATTGTCATTTTAGCGTTTTCTTGTTTTTTTAATTAATTTATGCTTGTTGTAATATCGAAAATAAATTAAATTTTTGATACCATGCGTTTTCTACTGTCTTCTACCGATCACGACTCAAAAGAAAAACACAGCCCACAATATTCCAGACATGTCAGGTTTATTACCATGACATCGGTACGTTGGTTTTGCAACCACATGCTATCTTCAAAGGGTATAGAATTTAGATTGCCTATGTCATCTGGGGTTTGATTGGAATTGCTGTCCCGTCCATTCGAGATTAATAGTGAGACGAGATATTGTTAATGTGTATATATTATATTGAAATGGGATTCTTAGGTGTGGTTTATTTGAGTGCTTTGTTAACGTTCTAAAAACGATGTCATGAAATGACGTGCATGGCAGCGACAGACATTTCATTTCATGATATCGTTTCATCCTTTTGAGAACGACTGGAATTTTTAAAAATCGGCCCGTTCTCTAGCATTCAAAGATTCTTTTTTGTTCATGTTCATGTTATTATAACACAAAGGCTTTACCAAATTAACTGCTCCAAGCCGAAATGACATTGATTGCAATTATTTTTGAATGGCATTTTGTAAATTGAATTCTTTGTATGTTTGTCGTGGTCAAATGTTAGCTGCTTTGATCTAAATAAATGAGATTTTTGATAATGCCCCGGTGCAGTCTAAAGCAGATTCTGTATCGCCCTAATAGGAGTTAGAGTCGCACTTCCAGTGTTGCAATGTGCTGTTGACTGTATAAGGGGAAGCCGAGAGACTTGTGGGAGCTCTCCCTTGGCGAATGGCTGTAGCGAATCGGGTAGCAAGGGTATCGGACAGCTGTCAAGAACAGTTTTACCAATATTTATATCAACGGGGTTCCTTCGCAACTTTTTAATTTTTTGTTTTATGGAATAGGCAGCCTATTAATTAAATTAGATTATTACTTAAACGACGATGCATTTTTTCGTATAATTAGGTTTTTATAATTACTTTTAAATACATTGTTCCTGACATTTTCCAAAAATACAGGGTAACCTTGAATTTATTCGACAAATTTAAATGGATGGTTAGGCTTGTGACATACATTAGGGGCCTTCCATGAGCCAACTAGCGCCGCCAATCTTAAAAAAATAATATATTAAGCTGGAACATGATGAAAAAATTCTTGCCGTGGGCAGGACTTGAACCTGCGACCTTGTCATCCGTGACACGCCCACGGCAAGAATTTTTTCATCATGTTCTAATTTATTCACCGAGCATGGATAATGCGTAATTCAAATTCTGAATATATTAAGCTGTTTTTTTCGAATCGCAACTTGTACAAAACTCTATTTTAAATCAATAATTTTAATAAAAAACTGAGATATTTTTTACATTTATTCGTTATCTTGTACAACTTGCGGTTGATGGTGGGACAGAATCTGGCATTGTAATATCACCGTGCATAAGAGACCTGTTACAATAATTACTTAGTAGCAGTCGGTTTGCTGTTGTTTTAGCGCTTTGTTGGAAAAATCGGGGGTGAGTATTCGACTGTGCTAGTCGAATACTCACCCCCGATTTTTCCAACAAACAATAAACTGTTGAACAAAGGCCGACTATTCAATAAGCACGATGTATACAGGATGATTGGAAATTCGATACATTCCTTGAAAGGGATGATACTAGAGGTGGTTTGCAACAAAATAGGCCCTATTAACGAGGGGTCGAAAATGAGTGGTTTCTGAGTTACGGTAGTTTTTAATTTATTTAGGAATTTTCTGACTTGTTCACAAAAAAAATTGATGTTCAAAAATTGCTCTACTCTGAGCATTGAAATAATACTTTTCTGAAAGCTGATAAAGTAGAGATTACGGAAAAAAATGCATGCCCAAAATTCACATTAACTCAAAAATAAAATGTAGGTAATAAAAGGTAAATCACGAGGTTTGAATTTTATCAATGAAAAGAATTAGGTAATGTTCAAAAACTGCTCTACTCTAAGCATTGAAATAATACTTTTCTGAAAGCTGATAAAGTAGAGATTACCTTAAAAAATGCATGCCTAAAATTCCCATTAATTCAAAAATAAAAGGTAAATCACGAGGTTTGAATTTTTTTATCAATGTCATGTTTAACGTAACTCATTAACCACTTATTTTCGATCCCTCGTTAATAGGGTCTAATTTGTTGCTACCTCTAGTATCACTCGAATTTCCAATCACCATGTAGATGTGAATATCTAGTAATCCCTTCTCATATCTCCAATGGGGATTGGACTGTGGCTTGACATGAGGGCTTTTAGCCTTTGTCTCTCCTTTGATGTATTCCAGTATATCTGACAGGTTATCTGTAGTTACATAGGTCTGTGATAGGATGTTGACTGATTGGCTTTGATATTGGTCCGTAGACCTGCATTTCAATTTCTCCTTTCAGTGTAATTACGAGACGGCATATTGGAGTCTGAAATATCTTTGAATACAGGCCGTGGTTTTGATAAACCAGCGACTCATATCAGGGGTGATAATCTTGTGATTTAAACTGGTAAGGTTTTTTAGTAAATCAAGTGCAATAAAATTTGAACTAAGTACGTCACAAGTCACACAATGATCTTATAGTGGAGCCGCCGAGAAAAGCCCGATATGACGTTTGGGGCCGGTGCGGCCGACATAACTTTGAAACGGGGCACAAGTTACGGACAAATAATTATTGTCTTGAATTCTCATTTACTTAATCCATTTTGTACAAAAATAATAAAATATAAGAATTTCGTAATAATTTCAAACATGCAACAGAGTAAATTCACATTCTTTCTTATGAAAAAAATTGATTTAGTTTTCCATGAAGCACAGTTACAATGTTATGTCGTCCGAATTAAATCGTAGAGAAGAGATTAAAATACTAAGTGACGATATTTGGTATCAGTTACTAATATCGCTATTATATCATCACAGGAAAATTCTTTTTCGTTACTTTCGTTCAGCCTTAATTTCAGAATGAAACTGGTGTGATGGATATCTCTGTATCAAATTAAATACAAAACAGTTAAAAATAAATCTTTAGTAAGGAAAGCCGCCGACAAAAGCTAGTCAATTACTAACACGTTACCTATGGGTACATCACTATTAACGTCATACTGTCATGTGTCATATCGGGCCTATTAAAACGGCCGTACTATAGTCACCATTAGGTCAAATTCCAGTGAAAGAAATCTTTGGAAAAAATTCAAAATACCTTCAAATATAAAAACTCGAAAGCACAGTAACGATGCACATCAAAGTTTTGATAGTTGAATTTATTGTAAATATTTGTTTTTATTTTTCCCCAAATTGTTTAATTTACTTAAACGCTGTGCAGAATTAATGTATGTCACAAGCCTGAGCATCCATTTAATTTTGTGGAATGAATTCAAGGCCAGTCTGTAGATATAACATCGGATGCACCTTTACAATATTGTGTTTTTTATTATCCCCTCTTCTTACTTAAGAACCGTTTAACTTTAACTCAATTTATTCCTTTTAAGGGCCTTCCATGAGCCAACTAGCGCCACCAATCTTGAAAAAATAATATCTTCTAATTTAATCAATTTTATTAAAAAACCTATTTACAAAATGTTTATTAGGATGAATACTATTTTTCAATGTACAATACATGGCATAATTGCGACAAGCTAAGTTGTAGTTCACAAATGTGCCAAAAACGGCCGTTTTTCGCAATTATGCGAACTACAACTTACCAAATAAGCATTTAAAAAATTGTTTTAAATTTTTTTGTAAATAGCTTTTTTAATAAAATTGATTAAAGTGGAAGATATTATTTTTTCAAGATTGGCGGCGCTAGTTGGCTCATAGAAGGCCCTTAAACCCTCTTCTTGCTTAAGAACCGTTTAACTACAACTCAATTTATTAGTTTTAAAGAGAAATCCGTTTATAAAGGACGTCTTCAAAGAGAATAAACGTATTACTAAGCCTAGATCAAACTCTTTTGAAATAAAAAATCTACTTAGAGAAAATTTTTGCACAGCACTAGTAGAGCGTTAGCTAATACAGATTTTTAGAGTTCCGTAGGTACCTCAAAAGGACAAGAAGGTACCCTTATATAGGATCAATCAGTTATCACTTTTTAAACTTTCACGGTTTGTATACATATTAATTAGATAAAACGGGAATTACCGTGAATATCGAGACATCAATAATAAATGTTTAACACGGTAATTCTCGTTTTATCTAATTAATATGATCACGTAGTTGTCTGTCTGTCGATACCATTTTCTTAGGAACGGATGGAGGTCTCATTTCGATATTATCAAAGATTAGATTAGATTCATTTATTTCAGATTACAATGCCATTTTACAGTTATGTCAATACTTAAAATACACATTAGTAATTTGATCGTCAAAATAAATTTGAATAATAATAACTATATATAAAACGATATTATGCATTGCATAAATTATGATTTTAACATTAAGGGCCTGATATGAGCCAACTAGCGCCGCCAATTCAAGATTACTACGTACTTACGTACTGGGCCCGCGTGGTGGATCATGGCCCCAGCTCCCTCGATGTAAGGGAAGGTCTGTGCCCGAGCAGTGGGGCAATATAAATAGACTGATGACGATGATGATGTACGGGGGACAGCAGTTTTGTAACAGCAAAGGTCAAAACTGCCGTCATCTAGTTTATCTCCTTAGAGCAATGTCACGGTGTAAAGTTTTTATTATTATTTTCTTTATTTACACATTATTTAATACATTTCAAAAATAAAATTTAAAATTTATATAAATATAAAAAATAGCCACCCGCCGTTAGGATCCCAGAGTGAGGAACCTCCTCACAATGCGTGCCGTGTCCAGCAGCACTGCCTTCTGCATCCGGCTCTTGACCCAACTGTCTAGCGAGAGTCTCTTAAGGTGTTGGTCGAGACTCTTCGCTATTAACCCGTTCACTGTTACGACTATCAGAACAATTATTATTTTTTTATTTATTACAACTACAATATCTTGACAGGTATCCCCAATACGATAATGTATGTACTGTCATTTGAAAAAAAAGTATACAATGGGTTTTTTGAAAATGGCGGGAAACGACGGTTGCGAAATTATTTAATAATATTCAGTTCAATGTCTACAGTCGGTGTTTTGTGTTTAATATCACGTTAAATTAATCAGAAAATGTTCGCGAATGACAGTATGGTGAAGTTATTGGAGAATTGAAGCAGGATCTGAAGTTTGGCGCCATGGTCAAGATTCCCACTACGAGCTCGGGAGTGAACGTGACTGTCGAGCTGCTTCGTCCACAGTGATTGACGCTACGGCGTCTCCTGTGGATGAAGACAAGAAGACGCGGCTGCCCAGGGTGATGACGCTACGGCGACTCCCCTGGAGGAAGATTGAAGACTATTATACATTGAATTTTCTATAACATGACATTGGCAAATGACGAACTGTCGAGTCCATTAATAAAATAAATAAATAAATAAATAAGTATACAATGAGGAACAAACACAATTAAGCTAGGTGGACAGGTGGCTCAGGGCCGCGTCTGTGAATTCCGTAAGCGAACACTGCACCAAATCCATGGACAAGGACACTGCGTTCAGTACACAGTTGCACGGAACCCTCGTCGTGCGAGTCCCACTCGCCCTTTGCTGGTTTTTTTACATTTATTCAGCGTTACAGTAAAAGGGTATGCAAATTTTTGTAAAAGCTCTTCGTTATACAGGCAGATTGCATGCGAGGCAACGTCATTCAATCAGCTTTGTTCAACCTCTTTGTGAAGCGGAACGATGCCTAATGCGGTTAGACTTTATTGGAAAATCCTGGCTCGTCGGCGCGATCTAGGCGCTTTGTGAACTGTCCTATAATTATAGTCTTGGTATTGCCGAGATGAACCGACGTGCGTTGATTGAGATTTATAATTGGCGAGTTTTTAATAAAGTTCTACGATACTTTATTTACATTACGATTTTGCCTAAAGATCTGTAAATTATTCATGATTAGTCCTATAAATAATTAACAATAAAATCTTAAAAATAACTATTTTAAATAATACTAAACTAAAAAAAGGGTCGGTTGAACTATCTGAATGGCTTAGCATTACAGATAGTTCAACCGATCCCCGTTGTCCGGCAACGTGCCCAAAATGCTGGCGGCATTTCCCCTCTGGATCGCTAGACTGATCCTTTGGGCGAAATACAGGCCAGCATTTTGGTCACGTGTGGACTCCACGAGCCGCCCAGACAAATCTTTAAAAAATTCTAGTGCTCCCGGCCCCCACGGACCCAGCGTCTCTACCTCAAACGGCGCAAATATGTAGCCTCTGTCGAGGCCCCAATATTTGCGCCGTTATTTATTTATTTATTATGGAAAACATGCAGCTTTAATGATACTTATGAATAGAGACTAAAATTAACACATTAGCCAATAAAGTTTTCACTACTAGTTAAACAGCGTACATGATAACGATAACTAAGTACCTATATCAATCAATTGTATAGGCTATTGAATGGACCAAAATAATAAAGCTAAATATTAGTAATGCTATGTTTTGTCTAAATGTGATATCTGATTTTATGATTTTTTGACTACATATTGTTATAAATTGATACTTACCTAAATCTAAGAGTAATTTAATTGGGTATTCAGTACGTTAAATTAGTCGTAATACGAGGTGTAATCTGTTGAATAGGTATTACTACAATACAGGGTGTAACAAAAACTTAATAGTTAAGTGTGTTCAGTATCAGCAACTAAACGACTTTTGTTCTATGACAAATTCGAAAAATCGTAGAAGAGAATTGTTAATTATCGATAACACCTCGGCTTACTTATAACCCTTTCCTCTACACCCTGTAAGAGATAGAATTGCTGTCACCAAGCTCACTCCAACTCTGTTTATAGGTTACTTACTCTGGTTATGTTAGATGTATTTCAATTTATGTTGTGAAATATATCTAATCTCGGGGTTCTCTTGAAAATGGCGGGAAACGACGGTTGTGAAATTGTTTGATAATTTTCCTTTTAATGTCTACAGGAACTATTTTGTGTTTAATATCACGTTAAGTTAATCAGAAAATGTTCGCGAATGACAGTACGGTGAATTTATTGATCAATTTGAGCAAGATCTGAGGTTTCAAGCTTTTATCAAGAGTTCCCGCTACAAGCTCGGGAGTGAACGTGACTGTCGAGCTGCTTCGTCCAGAGTGATGACGCTACGGCGTCTCCTCTGGATGAAGTTATGAAGACGCGGCTACCCAGTGGGAAGATATAAGACTATTGAATATATTGAATTCTCTGTAACATGACATTGGCAGATGACGAACTGTCGAGTCCATTAATAAAATAAAAAAAATAAAAATATCTAATCTCAATTTGTATGCCCAAGGGGCAGAAAGTATTGAAACAATCAATATATTAAGATCTATGTACTTACATACTTTCTAATACAAATAAAGAATTTTGAATTTGAATCTGTTAGCAATAAACGTCACTTAAAAGTTATTTCACGGTTTAGGCCGCGGTCTTCTAATTTTAAAGTGTGAAAGAGACAAAACACGGTTTAAGCGAAGAGGAGTTAACCTAGCTTTATGTGTAACCACATCCATACTGAAAATGCCAATAATGCTCCACATATTTCAATTTTCAACAAAGAGATTTATTTATTATTTTAATAATGGACTCGACGGTTTGTCATTTGCCAATGTCATGTTACAGAAAATTCAATATATTCAATAGTCTTCTATCTTCCTCCAGGGGAGTCGCAGTAGCGTTTTCACCCTGGGTAGCCGCGTCTTCATGTCTTCATCCAGAGGAGACGCCGTGGCGTCATCACTCTGGACGAAGCAGCTCGACAGTCACGTTCACTCCCGAGCTTGTAGCGGGAACTCTTGATAAAAGCTTGAAACCCCAGATCTTGCTCAAATTATCCAACAAATTCACCATACTGTCACTCGCGAACATTTTCTGATTAATTTAACGTGATATTAATCTCAAAATAACCACTGTAGACATTATAACAAAAATTATCAAATAATTTTGCAACCGCCGTTTCCTGCCATTTTCAAGAGAACCAACAATGAGATCATATTTTAGCAATTTAAATATGACCAATGTTGGTATTCAGATTGACAGTTGCCTATGTTTTTTATGTAATGGCAAATGCATGCACCCCATACAGCCTCGTGGCTTATTTTATGTATTATTTTAATATTAATGTGTGGCGATAAATAACTTTAGCCAAAGTGTCGAAAGTCTACAGGCTGTATAGTAAAGGGTATATGAAGCGGAAGGGAGAGTGTTCAGTATCGGTAACTGAACAACTTTTCTTCTACGACTTTTCGATTTCCACGAACGTATTTTTTGATTTTTCATACATTTTGTACCGGTCAGCTGATCGATTTGTATGAGACGATAATTTTTTTTTTTCGAAAAGTCGTAGAACAATAGTTGTTCAGTTACCGATACTGAACACCCTCCCTTCGGCTTCATATACCCTTTACGTTGTACCCTGTATGTTGTATTGAACTATCTCATAATGCAAGTTGTACAATTTTTAGCCAAGGGTCTCATAATAAATTACCTTTAGATATTAAAAAAAAACTTTACCATGGCTCTATTAATGAGGGGTTTTCAAAGTGACAGTTGTAAGAAAACAAACAAGCTTTTTAAGTTGATAATAGATGGCGTTGCACCGAAGTACGATATAATCGAAAAACACAGTATCATGAAAAAAAGTCAGCTTAATAATTTAGTATTATTGATTTGTTTGAGTAGTAATCAAAAAAGGTACTTATATATTTATTTAAATAACTAAAAATATAAACTACTTACAATATTAAACTAAAAATAAAAATACTTACTAAAATATAACTAAAATAAAACTATATGTACAAAATAGGTCGGTTGAACTATCCGAATGGCTTGCATAATTAAGTAATTGAAACAGTACAGTACAAATTAATACTAGGTATGACATACGAAAAGCCCAAATTACAAGCAATAACAACGCATTTAATGTTGACATCAGACCAGTCAGTGCCATCTACCGGGGCTATCGGTACTTTCTTTCTTTTTTAAATCTTGAACTCATTTCAACAAATGTCAAAAAAAAATCATACTTCTGAATACATATGCTTTCACATCCAAATGTTGAACATCAACTACGCCACACCCTGTATAAAGGTTTTCAACAAGTACGTAATTCATTGTTTTCTTACATATATTTAGGTTCTCTTGAAAATGGCGGGAAACGACGGTTGCGAAATTATTTGATAATATTCATTTTAACGTCTACAGGGACTATTTTGTGTTTAATATCACGTTAAATTAATCAGAAAACGTTCGCGAATGACAGTACGGTGAAGTTATTGGATTATTTATGCAAGATCTGAAGTTTCAAGCTTTTATCAAGAGTTCCCGCTACAAGCTCGGGAGTGAACGTGACTGTCGAGCTGCTTCGTCCACAGTGATTGACGCTACGGCGTCTCCTGTGGATGAAGACATGAAGACGCGGCTACCCAGGGTGATGACGCTACGGCGACTCCCCTGGAGGAAGATAGAAGACTATTATACATTGAATTTTCTGTAACATGACATTGGCAAATGACGAACTGTCGAGTCCATTAATAAAATAAATAAATAAATAAATACATATATTTACATTTCAAATCACGCTTGCTACTCGTAGACGTTAGACACAAACATAAATATTTATCACTAACGTTCCTCCAGTTACGAATCTCTTCATACATGCAGTCTTTTTCTAGATTTGGTCGACGACGGACGTCTACCTCTGTCGACCAATATTCGCTTTATATTACGTGACTCTTAGTATTATTTATATTTAAATATACAATTAACAGGGAAGTGTACAAATTATGACTCTCGCTCCGGGTCCTACCTGGTGCAAAGGCAACGCCGCGAGCGTTATGGGCACCTTTGCACCGGGTGCGACAAGGGGCGGGTCATTTAATTAATTAATTTAGTTAAGTATTTATTTTAATCTAGTTTAAAGTTTTATTTGTTATGTATGTATTAGTTTTTATTGTTATTTGTTTATATTTTTAGCTTATTACTAAAAAAAATTTTTTTGAAATGAAATGGTTTATTTGCTAGTACACAGTTGACAGAACATATGTTGAGCAAGAATATATATATGTATCATATGTACTGCCGATAACGGCATGCAAAAAAATCTTTTAACGAACATCTCAGTGACCATAACAAACGCTCAGTAGCTGTTTGTTCTGATCACTAAGATATTCGTTTACAGAGTAGTAGCATTTGTCTCCTAGCCATTGTGTAAGTTTTGATTTAAAATGCCTGGAGTGGCAATCCTTGATATGGCTAGGTAGATTATTATATAATACGATGCACATACAAAAAGAACCTCTCTTATACAAGTTTACTCTAGACTTCGGTAAATACAGATGGTGTCCATATCATATAAGTGTAGGTATTTATATTATATAAGTGTATAAATTAACTAAGTATTTTTTTATCTTTCGTCTCTCATTAATTAGCTTTATTTTCATATCTTTCATGCAGTTAATTCATTTAAAACACAATTTAAATTATAATATCATTTTGAGTGCGAACTTTTGTTAACATGTACTTGCTTAGCGATTGATTACAATTAAAATAAGTACTAACTAATACTTGTACGGACAACAGCAGATCAATGGTAACACTTGCAGTACGATTTTAAATCTTACGACGCAGATAATAAGAACGGCCCAAACTCCAAAGTGTTACACTTGGTCGGCTTACTGCTTGGAAAGCGAACGTTCTATTTGTCTTTTTGGAATTTTAGTTGTTTGTCGTAAATTCAATATCTCATTGAGTACCGAATACGGACCATGCAAGTCACCGTAAATATTATGTCCATCGAGTAACACCGTGTATTTTTTTCCAACAGGTACCAGAGCTGCCCAAGGCCTTTTAACACGAAATCGGCAGCACATTAGTGCACCGTTCGTGTACCAATTGCTGCCCCATCTGATGGATGATCCTCACAGTCTCAAGCCTGCTTACCACATGAAAGGCACACGATCATTCGCAGATGTAGTTCTCGGTGTCCCGACAGTAAAGCGGGACAAAGAGAGTTACCTGTCTGTAACACTTTCAGTAAGTTTCTATGACCCTGCTTTGCTTACCTTTCCGTACTTTTCATTGGTTTTCGCATGGTTCCAATGACGCCACACTGGTTTCGCATGGTTACAGTGACGCAACACTGGTTTCGCACGGTTCCAGTGACATCAGACTGGTTTCGCACGGATCCTGTGACGCCACACTGGTTTTGCATGGTTCCAATGACACCACACTAGTTTTACATGGTTCTAGTGATGTTACACTGGTTTTTCACGGTTCCAATGGCGCGACACTCGTTTAGCATGGTCCCATTGACGCTGTGACGTTACATTGGTTTAGCCTGGTTTCTGTGATGACATGCTAGTTTCGCACAGTTCCAGTGACGCCACACTAGTTTCGCACAGTTCCAGTGACGCCACACTAGTTTTGTACGGTTCCAGTGACGTCACAATGGTTTCAAATAGTTTCTGTGAAATTACTGTGTATTTGCGCGGTTCCTGTATGCATTTGACAGAACAATTTTGTTTTTAAATAGAGAACGGCAAAGAATACTGCAGGGTCATAAGTTCAACGTTGGCTATATCCATCAAAAAAGATTTGATATGTTTCAGCGGGATAGTTCAGTTTACTAGCTAATTATCGTCACATAATAAAAGCCTTGAATATAAGCAGATTGGTTCCCACAACTGTATAAGCCGTATCTCAGCCCTAATATAATGGACAGACTAATCGGATATTCGGTATTAATATAGCTATCCATTTACTGATGTTTGTTTACAAGCATACACCCGACTAAACCTCATTAATACTCGCTCCTAATTGGTGTAGATTGCAGCCTAATTGAAACTGCCTCGAAGCTTGTTCTAGTTTGACTGAAACTCTATCATAACATACGAGCAAGTTTCAATAGGCCTATTAAATAGCTATGTAATATGGTTATATAATTATATCCCTAGATTGTATTATGTTTGCGTTGTTTTGTTTCATAAGGTTTATGGATTCTATTTATTACTAGCTGTACCCCGCAACTTCGTTTGCGAAGAGGAGGAGGATGGAGGAGATCAGGAGGCAGATATTCCTCTCTGGATCATCCACATCACATACCGCCATGGCTTATAGCTTATGAGCTATAAGTCCGGATATTTCAGCTATCTCCTAGTGAAACTCCCATCAAAATCCCTTCAGTAGTTATGGCGTGATACTTGCACAAAGTCACAAACAAACGGTTACAATTTTATATCGATTTTGATGTATAAAGCACGTTTATTATCACTTAAATTCCTGTTTCAATAACTTTGTTTCACACTTTGAGAGACGAAATTATATTTTTAATTTGGAATTTATTGCAAATGATTTAGAGATATTACAGTTGGGGGATGGTGATTTTAGCTGCTACAACAAAGATTCCTTTTAGATATAATCCCTCCCCCCCCCCCCCCCCCCCCTCCCCATCGTATAGTACCTAAGTCCTCCCCAAAGGAGAAACAGGATAAATTTTAGACCAGAAAGCAGGAGTTTTTGTTAGTTTTTCTAACAATTAGAGTTACCTAAGTGGTGACTTTGTTTTATATTGAATTAACGGTGATACTCGACTCGAAGTTTAGTTTGAAATAGCTTAATGGTATATACAGGGTGTGACAGAAATAATAAGTAATATATCAGTCTCTAAATAGACACCCCAAGATTGCTATTTTTTTTTTCAGACGTTTAATTTTAGTAGTTAGTGCCGTAGTTTTCATAGAAAAATTGAAAATCCACGCACACCCAGCCTTGATACATAGATTTATTTATTTATTTTATTAATGGACTCGACAGTTCGTCATTTGCCAATGTCATGTTACAGAAAATTCAATATATTCAATAGTCTTATATCTTCCTCCAGGGGAGTCGCAGTAGCGTCTTCACGCTGGGTAGCCGCGTCTTCATGTCTTCATCCAGAGGAGTCGCCGTAGCGTCATCACTCTGGACGAAGCAGCTCGACAGTCACGTTCACTCCCGAACTTGTAGCGGGAACTCTTGATAAAAGCTTGAAACTTCAGATCTTGCATAAATAATCCAATAACTTCACCGTACTGTCGCGAACATTTTCTGATTAATTTAACGTGACATTAAACACAAAATAGTCCCTGTAGACATTAAAAGGAAAATTACCGAATAATTTCGCAACCGTCGTTTCCCGCCATTTTCAAGAGAACCCTTTCTAATATTATGTTAGGTTAGGCCCTCAGCTGTGGTCAAAAAGTCTTGAAAAAAAAATCAGACGTCCCTTAACGTTACACCCTGTATAAGTACTAAAACCTTCCTTCGAAGTTAAACCAACAAAAAGTTAATCTCCCGCTTTCCAGAGCTTGGATGTGACTGAATCCATTATTGCACTTTAACTCTCGCTGCAGAGGCGTTAGAAAAAGAAAAGAAATGTCGACTTTTCGCTCGATGTTTGCATCGACGTTTTTCTTTATATTCTGATCGCATTCGCATCACTAGCCTAATATCGTCTATCGGACCTCAAAAACTTTTGAAAATGGAACATGGAAACGTAGCGGTTGCAAAATTAACTATTTGATGGTTCTCTTGAAAATGCCGGGAAATGACGGTTGTAAAATTATTTGATAATTTTAGTTTTATTGTCTACAGTGGTTATTTTGAGATTAATATCACGTTAAATTAATCAGAAAATGCTCGCGAGTGAAAGTATGGTGAATATGTTGGATAATTTGAGCAAGATCTGGGGTTTCAAGCTTTTATCAAGAGTTCCCGCTACAAGCTCGGGAGTGAACGTGACTGTCGAGCTGCTTCGTCCAGAGTGATGACGCTACGGCGTCTCCTCTGGATGAAGACATGAAGACGCGGCTACCCAGGGTGAAGACGCTACTGCGACTCTCCTGGAGGAAAGATAGAAGACTATAATATATTGCATTTTCTGTAACATGACATTGGCAAATGACGAACTGTCGAGTCCATTAATAAAATAAATAAAAATAAAATAAATAAATAAATAACTATTTGATGATTTCTATTTTATATTGTTTTGTAAGAAGGGCCTTCCGTGAGCCAACTAGCGCCGACAATCTTAAAAAAATAATATCTTCCAATATATTAAATCTTATTAAAAAAGTTTATTACGATAATTACTATTTTTTAAATGCTTATTTACAACGTGATTCAATTTCGGTAAGTTGTAGTTCGCATAATTGCCGGCCGTTTTTGGCACACTTGTGAACAACTTAGCTTGTCGCAATTATGCCATGTATTGTATATTGAGAAATAGTTTATCCTAATAAAGATAGTGTACTTACATAGCTTTTTTAATAAAATTGGAAGATATTATTTTTTTAAGATTGGCGGCGCTAGTTGGCGGAAGGCCCTTAATTTATCTCTGTAAATTATTCTGAAAATGTCCAATAATCATCAGTCAAGTTATATTGCCCGATAGGTCAACGGGAAGTACCCTATAGGTTAGAACATGATGAAAAAATTCTTGCCGTGGGCAGGATTTGAACCTGCGACCTTGTCGTGTTAGTCGAGACTCTTCGCTATTAACCCGTTCACTGTTACGACTATCGGAACAATTATGGTTGAGTCCACATCCCACATGGCGGTAATCTCGTGAGCCAAGTCTAAAGTATTTACTTAGCTTCTCCTTTTCAGCTTTATTATTTTATTATTATATTATTAATAATATGTTATATTTCTTCCACAGCATCTCGTTAACGGGCTGGGCGCTCATATTAATAATACGTTAATAATAGTGTATGTCGGCGATACAGACATTCAATTTGTCCTCAAAATCGCAAGTCAAATTGAATACATGTGAGTATACTGTTTTATTAATTACTAGCTAACTTAGTTTGCGTAGAAATAGTTCTATGCTCCGTTTAGATAATATAAACCGTACCTTTATGCTGACAGATTACATACTAAAGGTGCTCCCTCACCGGGAGCATTCGCGTGTAATGTAACGTTACAGAACTTACAGATTCGAGCAAGGTGCTCCCTCACCGGGAGCATTCGCGTGTAATGTAACGTTACAGAACTTACAGATTCGAGCAAGGTGCTCCCTCACCGGGAGCATTCGCGTGTAATGTAACGTTACAGAACTTACAGATTCGAGCAAGGTGCTCCCTCACCGGGAGCATTCGCGTGTAACGTTACAGATTCGAGCATTACATCAGTGAGGGAGAAAAACAGCGTCAGTCAGGGAGGTAGTATTGTAGGTAATGTAATGCTCAAAGTCGAATCTGCAACGTTACATTACACGCGAATGCTCCCGGTGAGACATGGAGAACATGTATCCAAAAGCTCGCATGCATTTTTATTAATTATTTAGACGGTTTTCATTTTACAATCGGTCACTTGAGAACACCAATAACTTATTTAGACACCCTGCATACTTTTCTGTTCTCGATTGTACCTACGACAAATGACAATGCCAGATTCTGCCCCACCATCAACCGCATGATGTACAAGATAACGAATAAATGTAAAAATATCTCCGTTTTTAATTAAAATTATTGGTTTAAAATAAAGTTTTGTAAATCTAGCGAGTCGAAAAAAACAGTTTAATTCAGAATTCAGAAAATAGTAAGAAATCGAAGCGAATTATTCATTGTTTTTGTTATTCTTCTATAGGAGTTGCGAGAGTAGTAGAAAATTATACCTACTGATTATGATTATGCAATGAAACCTGTAATAAGTCCCCAACAAAATAATAGCTTTAATGGTCACGTTGTAGGTGGGGCAAAGCTCCATTGAAATGTGGCAATGTCATTTTATTTTTACTCCTATAACATCACTCTCAGATTTTCTTTTTAAAGCAATTTTCTAGGATTCCTATAGAAACTCTGTAACTTCTTAATTATACAATTAATGTTATCTTGTTTCATTAGAGAGCTAGATTTATTGTTCTTAATTTACAGTAACCTTTGATTGCGACCTATCGATCAGGTTCCGATGTGTATTGCATGCAATAGCAATTTATTTGTCAGGACAGCGACATGCTTCGGCTCTATGTAGGAAAAAATTTCACTGCGCTCTATGGAGAGAGCCTAAATTATATTATGCTCCCACTTCAAGCTTGTCGCAATTATGCCATGTATTGTAGGTATATTGAAAAATAGTATTCATCCTAATAAACATTTTGTAATAAAATTGATTATATTGGAAGATATTTTTTCAAGATTGGCGGCGCTAGTTGGCTCATGGAAGGGTCTTGCGCTGCGTAGAATTAATGTCACAGGCCGAACCATCCACTTAATTTTGTCGAATGAATTGACGGCCACCCTGTTTGTTATACGGTGTCTGCGATGTAAATATAGCTTACTCCATAGTCCCTGGCTTCATGTTCGGCTCGTACCTTCGTGATTGGATAATGGAGGCCAATAAATTGTCTTGTCTTGGAGCTGCCCTGACCTTTGGAGACTCACCCCAACTGACCCCACCTGATTATGAGTCACTGCCACGAATTTACGATCCCATCGACAGCATATCTATTTGACCCGAAATCTATTTTATTTGAACCGGGGAGGCTCCTTCGATTTCATTTCTATCTTCTTTGTTACGTGTGGTTTAGTCATCATCACCAGCCACCAGTCCACTACTGGACATAGGCCTCTCCTAAATAGTATCACTCATCCCGATCCTCAGCCTTTTGCATCCAATCTCTCGCCAGTTCTGTCATCTAGTCGGGGGCTTTCCACGCTACGTTTACCCGTTCGTTACTTCCAATCGAGAACCCGTCTATCGGTTCTCAGTTCTACGACAGATATGGCCAGCCTACTGGAAGAAAGAAAGAAAATACATTTATTCAGGCACATACACAAATACAAATATTACAAACTCCTTAGCTAATCTGACATTGATGTGCAGCGCCGGGCGCGGTCAGCTGCCTCAGCATAATGCCACAGCCACGCGGTACATGGCTGCGGGGCTGATTTTCAGGCAGAACCCATCGGTCCACTAGGGACCCCCAGGACCCCTACTGCCACTTCAGATTGCTGATACAATGAGCAATGTAAACCACTTTTGTTCTCTGACGTGTATCCAATCAATTCTTATTCTATCCACCAGAGGGATGCCACAGCTCTTTCCATAGCTCGCTGACGTGTTTTAGTGTGCTGTGTGGTTAAGTGACCAAACCTAATTGTCAGAGTTATTTTGAACGTCCCCGAAAACACGGGAAGTACCCTATAGGCTTTGGTTTCATACAAATATGCGAGAAAATGCGACATAAACGGCCATATCTTTTGATTGCTTTGACGTAGAAGTTTCATTTAGACCTGAATATTTGGTATTAATTTGATCCGTCCACGCGTTTCTGAGATATAGGTCTTGACAAACGGACAGACAGACTGAAAACAAAGTGATCCGATAAGGGTTCTTTTCCCTTTTGAGGCACGGACCCTAAAATCCGCTTTCAAATCGGATCGTCAGTTCTGGAACTACGAACGCAGACAAACATTATTTACGCATGAAATTAATCCCTCTTTGCGTCGGGTTTCATCAATGCGGACGTTCTGTGAATGCAATTGCGATAATCCGCAACATTCCTGTTATAATGTATTCAAAATAACCGCAGGACCGCATCTCTCTCTATCAATTACAAATCTGTTTAGTGAAACCATAACCACAAAGCTGCGTGCTAGTATTAACCGTGCCCAGTGCCCACGTTTAATCATATTACGTTTAATGGTTGTACCATGGAGTACAGAATTATAGGGCTAGAAACCGTGGCAGAATTGTTATACAGAATGTGACGGAACATGTATATTAAGCTGTTCTGCTTATATTAGTAAGTGATACAGCTTTGTTCTAAGGCTTTCAGATTTGCGCGATATTTTTGTGGTAGCTCGCTTCAAGTTTAATCTAGATTAGATGTTCCATGTTACTGATATGATTAGCTGACAGGTTACTTCACTCTCCCCCCCCCCCCCCCCCCCCCCTCCCCGTGAATTACGTCTAAAGTATATTTTGTATGGGGGCAGGTCTCCGCCCTTGTTGACTTACTTCAGAGGAGCTCCGGTCCGGCGTTCCTTCTTTCATGGAGTTCTTAACGCCTGCTCCTCTCTTATTCTGTACTCCGTGTATCGAGCCAATTTATTTGCACACATTCGCCGGTCCGATGGGATAATTAAATGACAAACACGTACAGTCTACAGCACATTAAGTGTCAACACATGATAACTCTAAGCATTGGTAACACGGTCCAGATTGCAATGGTTATTAAGTTGATGTGGTTGACTGTACAAATGTTTAACAGATGACCATATAACCTTGGATAAATTAACCAAAGGACGTGAAACGAACCGAGGCAACCAAAAAGGAGGGAGGGTAATGACGGACGTCAAATGTCTTCGCGGAAAATTACAACGGCTCAAATTGCTCCTACTTTCTGATGCTCCCACTTCACATGGCTATTTGTATTTGCGTATATGTTATGTTTGACAAATAATTACCATGTGTGGATAGTACATGTGACAAAATATCCGTCTTATTTGCCTATTCGACAAAAAATTCTTATTGCTTTTAGGTTTCCCAAGCACGTTGCAAGTGGTTTAATAGAAGTGATATCTCCCTCCGCTTCTTACTATCCTGACTTCGAGAAGCTTTCTACGAGCCTCGGGGACTCCCTCAAGAGGGTCAAGTGGAGAACCAAACAGAACCTGGACACCATGTATTTAATGGCGTATGCTCAATCGAAAGGAATTTACTATCTGATGCTGGAAGATGATGTGATCGCAAAGAATGACTTTATGGCCGTAAGCATTGTTACAATTATAGTACCTATACCGAATCCCAAATCAAGTCTTATTTCGTAAACAAATGTGATCGTCTAATTACCTTTTGTTATGTAACACTACGGAACTGATTGATTGAATCTGTTCATCATTGATCAAAGAACAGCTTAAAATGTTAGCAGTTTTCATTTACAAAATAAGACACTTAATTTGGGCTTCGGTATAGTTAAAGTAATTTAAGTCTTATTAATTTAAAAGACTTGCTAGTGAAAGTATTTTGCGCGTTTTGATTATTAGAAAATTATTTAGTTTAGTAATTAAATAAATTAAAAGATGTGCTGCTGATTTCCTTGCAAGTGATGTAAGTGTAAATTCAAAACAATGTTGACGTACAAAAATGTACTCAACGTATTTGCAATAAAGGTATATGATGCATTTAATTGAATTGGGGTAGAGACGCTGGGTCCGTGGGGGCCGGGAGCGCTGGAAATTTTGAAAGATCTGTCGGCGCGGCTCGTGGAGTCCACGCGTGACCAAAATGCTGGCCTGTATTTCGCCCAAAGGATCAGTCTAGCGACCCAGAGGGGAAATGCCGCCAGCATTTTGGGCACGTTGCCGGACAACGGGGATCGGTTGAACTATCTGTAATGCAAGCCATTCAGATAGTTCAACCGACCTATTGTATATATAGTTTTTAGTTTAGTTTATATTTTCTAGGTTAATATTATAATAGTTATTTTTAATTTTTATTGAATTGCATTTCACTAAACATTAATAAACTGTAAGCATTGTTTGCGTCGTGAAAATCGTATCACAATGAAACGGAGTCGCTCTGTTTTGTTTCACAAGTATTGTTCGTCTATTGTGTCTGGAATTGACTGAAATACTGAAGGGATTTGAGATTAAATGCATTCGAATTGCAATAACTTTGAAATTCACTACGGGACATTCCGTAATAGAGTTTCTTTTCCAATACACATGCTCGCGTAAGTTAGCTTTGGATTTATTTGTGGTTCTATTTAGGTAAATATACTGGGTGTCCTTGAATTGATTCGACAAATTGAAACTGTGAGTTTTACTCATGATAAATATTAAATTGGTAAGGTTTTTTAGTAAATCAAAACTGCATAAAAATTGAACTATGTATTTCACAAGTCAGACCTTATAAATGACCATTAGGTCAAATTGCAGTGATAGAAATCGTTGCAAACAATTAAAAATATCTTAAAATGTAAATATTCCAAAGCACAGTAACGATTGACATCAAATTTTTTTTGATAGTTGGATTTATGTTGGTAAAATTATTATTTCCCCCCCCCCAAATAGTTTAATTTACTTAAACACTGTGCAGAATTAATGTATGTCACAAGTCCAACCATCCATTTAATTTTGTCGAATGAATCCAAGGCCACTCTGTATATCCAGAAAATTAAAGTGATTGAATCTTGGTAACCAATAAATAAGTAAAGAATAATAGTAGAGTTTTATTCAGTAATAATCTAAAATACAAGCAAATAACAATATTTAAAACTAATATCTATATAACAAATAAAACTTAAAAGTTGATTAAATCACTAAAAATATAAAATAACTTACAATATTAAACTAAAAATAAAAGTACTTACTAAAATATAACTAAACTAAACTAAAACTATACGTACAAAATAGGTCGGTTAAACTATCTGAATGGCTTGCATTAAAGTTGATTAAAATATATACTTAACTAAATTAATTATTTAAATAGCCCCTTGTTGTACCCGGTGCAAAGGTGTCTCGTGGCGTTGCCGCGCTGTATTTGCACCAGGTAGGACCCGGAGCGAGACTCATACATAAATTGTAACATCTTACTTAAGTGCCTCGTGAATTTTCTTACGAATTACTCTGTAATGTTATTTTTATATTAGCGAAGCAACAAGCGAATTTCGTGAAAATACTTACCAGTTTCTGCGATAAGCGATTTCTTTCTTGTTTGTAAACAGATTATATTTTATGTTCGTAAAAAGCTTGTAGAAATAATCCGATTTGGCGAAAAATTTGCTATGGATAAAACCTATTTGATTAGATTAAATCATTTATTCACAAATGCGAACTAAACTTACCCAAATTGAATTAAAATAATGAATAGAGACTTTTCTATAAACCAAAGGTTTTAAGAAGATAGGTAGGTCTTCTTAAAATAAATAGGTAATTTTAATTTTTTCCTCTTGTTCTCAGATTTAATAAAAATCTCAGAAATTTTATGTGCCTTGAAACCTTTTTGACTAATGCGTTAAGGTGACTTCGACTTTAGCAAAAGGTTGTTGAAATGAATGAATTGATATGACTATCTACTTGATTAATATATGCGAAATTTGTGTGCCTATTTATAAATACACGAAAAGGTTTTATGTGCCTTGAAACCTTTTTGACAAATGCGTTTAAGTGCCTTCGTTAATAACTTAAAAGCTATGAAGAATATGAGCTATGAAGAATTCGGTAGAGGGCACGTACTTTAATAAGGTGGCATACCTAACTCCAAACTTTAGTTTTTGAGGGTTGATACCTTTACGCATAACACCATCCAATAATATATTATGCTAGTAATAACTAAGGAAGGAAATTGATTCCCGAAACACAGGTCACCCTGTTCGGGAGTCAGGGTGTTGGCTCCTTGCGAAGCCAGGGGTTGGTTAATGATGAGTTTGGATGATTAGCTGGATATTTATATGGATAATAACGATAAAATGAAAAATCACGTCTTTGCTTAGTGATAATATTTCAAATGTAATCTGTATACCTATACAAAAATGGTTCTGTGTCACTCAGACATAAGGTTTAAAAATAAAGCAGCCTATATTATCTAAAATCGTGCTATTTATCATGCTGACTCTATTGTACTTGTACCTACTATGTTACGTAATAAGCACATTGTAACCATTCATTTTGTGAACTAAATTATTAATATATTATTTTCTGTTACACTAGCATCTCATGGCCCTCTTAATAACAGAAAATCTCTGAAACTCTGGTAACAACTTAAACTTACTTCGTTCTAATCCCATTTTGTTTCTACCCATTGCAGGACATCCTGACATTCACCGCGGAGACCTCAATAGTGAATCCGCGTTGGTTCTTTATAGAGTTTTGTCCCGTCGGTGGAATCGGCAAGTTATTTCGATCATCAGACCTGCTGCATTTCATTACATACGTGCAACTATTTTATACAAATCTGCCCATCGATTGGCTGTTGGAGAGTTATCTTGCCGATCGCATCTGCACTATAGACAAGACTTCGGTGAGTTTCAGCATCATCAGTTTATCTTTATGGACCCACTTCCTTACCCAAGGCCTTACCGGTGGTATATCTGCATTAGAAATAGTTTTAGCCGACTCAGGGCGGGGGTTACACGATCCAGAGACAAATGGGGATTCCTGGATTCGAGTGCTGACGTCAGGTGCAGTTGTGGCCAAACCCAAACTACCACTCACCTATCGCAATGTCCTCGGTGTACAAGCTCGTGCACTCAAGATGACCTAAGGACCGACTTCCCGGGCTATAGAGGTCGCAAAATACTGGTGCGGGAAAATTTGACAAAGCCTAGAATAGTCTAGGCTGCTTTAATCACCTTCACACGTTTAAAAAAAATAGTTTTAGCATAGTCTGCACCATTACGGTGAGTTGACGCAGTAAGACCGCTAGGGATTGGTGGGATTTCAGTACATCATCTAACCACTACACTGAAGCAGGGCTCACCTAAGAAAGTCTTGGAGGAGACCGGGTTATATGGAATTTTTATCCACTAAACCCCATCGATGGCACCTCTGTTCGGAGGGATCCGAGTTCTCCTACGGAACGCACCAGGTCCGTCCCGGGAGGTCTTTGCTCCGCCTCCCTGGTTGCATACCACTGATACCACCATCCTCATGGGCACTAATACCATGGGCGGTCAAAGCCTACACTTTGCCCGCCTTTGTCTCTTGCTACTCTCAAAACCGCCACGGTCAAAACCTAAACATATTTTAGCATTACGTCTAGAGTCATCATCATCAATCTATTTATATTGCCCCACTACTCGGGCACAAACCTTCCCTTACACGAGGGAGCTCGGGCCATGATCCACCACGCGGGCCCAGTGCGGATTGGCGGATTTCACATGTTTTTGATTTTATCTTCTTCTAGGGCATGCAGGTTTTATCACGATGTTTTCCTTCACCATTTTGAGAGCACTCGGTAAATGTACGTAAGGTTTTCCGAAAAAAACCGAGGATAACTCATTGGTACATGGCCCTGGCTGGGAATCGAAGCTGGGACCTCTGTAGCGCAAGTCCATTGTCTCAACCACTGTGCCACCAAGCTCTTTAGTCTACGATGAGTTGACGCAGTAAGGACCGCTAAGGATTCACTAGATTCGTACGAGGTCGGCCATCGGAGGGATCCGGGGCCTCCTACGGAACGCACCAGGTCCGTCCTGTGAGGCCTTTGCTCCGCCTTCCTGGTTGCAAACCACCTTCCCCATGGCTACTAACACCATGAGCAGTCAAAGCACACTATGTCCGCCTTTGGAGAGACAAAGCTACTCTCAAAACTGCCTACCTAAAAATATTTCAGCATTATGTTTAGAGTGCCTACCTGCTGAAAATTTCATTAAAAATTAATTGGCCAGTTATTGAATGAAAAAATTAACGTAAATAATTGAAATTTTTCAGAAGCAATGTATCAAGTTGAAGTTATTAATTCGACCGAAATACAAATCATCATTATTTCTTCATATCGGACTCTATTCGTCTCTCAAGGGAAAGATTCAGAAAGTCAAGGTAAGTCTATATCAGAGAAAAGTATGCAGTTGAAAATTTTTCATCATCAGTCTATTTATATTGCCCCACTGCTCGGGCACAGACCTTCCCTTACATCGAGGGAGCTCGGGCCATAATCCACCACGCGGGCCCAGTGCGGGTTGGCGGATTTCACATGCTGTAGATTTTTTTTTCTTCTACGACATGCAGGTTTCATCACGATGTTTTCATTCACCGTTTTGAGAGCACTCGGTAAATGTACGTAAGTTTTTCCGTCGAAAAAACCGAGGATAACTCATTGGTACATGGCTGCCCCAGCTGGGAATCGAACCTGGGACCTCCATATTGCAAGTCCATTGACCCAACCACTGAGCCACCGAGATTTTTACAAAAACTTAAACTGCATACTTATGCAATGAATTTATTTAAATACGATGATAAGGAGATACGATCTGTTTAATGGTGGCACTTCACTTGGCTGTTCGTATTTGTGTATTTGTCATATTATATTATTATATACAGGGTGTAACGTAAAGGGTATATGAAGCCGAAAGGAGGGTGTTCAGTATCGGTAACTGAACAACTTTTCTTTCCGATTTTTCGATTTTCGGGAATATATTTTTTGACTTTTCATACATTTCGTACCGGTCACCTGATCGATTTGTATGAGACATTCGAAGAGTCGTAGAACAAAAGTTGTTCAGTTACCGATACTGAACACCCTCCCTTCGGCTTCATATACCCTTTACGTTAAACCCTGTATATTATATATTATAAGTATTTGTCAATGACAAATACGACAAACATCCAATAGCGAATACGAACAGCCAAGTGAAGTGCCGTACGATGGCATTTTGTAGTTTCTGCCTTACGGAAGACTGAAGTGACTTTTATTTATTTATTTTATTAATGGACTCGACAGTTCGTCATTCGCCAATGTCATGTTACAGAAAATTCAATATATTTAATAGTCCTCTATCTTCCTCCAGGGGAGTCGCAGTAGCGTCTTCACCCTGGGTAGCCGCGTCTTCATGTCTTCATCCAGAGGAGTCGCCGTAGCGTCGTCACTCTGGACGAAGCAGATCGACAGTCACGTTCACTCCCGAGCTTGTAGCGGGAACTCTTGATAAAAGCTTGAAACTTCAGATCTTGCATAAATAATCTAATAACTTCACCGTACTGTCATTCGCGAACATTTTCTGATTAATTTAACGTGATATTAAACACAAAATAGCCCCTGTAGATATTAAAAGGAAAATTATCAAATAATTTTGCAACCGTCGTTTCCCGCCATTTTCAAGAGAACCTCTGAAGTGACTTCATATGTATGTATATAATTCCAGGACCCTCACTACGGGCCTATCCCCACGTACTTCCCTCACAAGAACCCGCCTCTCAAAAGCATTCGCTCCGACGTAGAAGACCATGGACACCACACGCTGAAGAAGGCATACGAGGGTCAGACCTACTTCTGGGGAGTGAAGCCGAAGAAAGGAGACCTTATTGAGTTCTGGTTCGAAAAGCCCACCGCTATCAATAGGTAAGGTCCCTTTGTTTTAGGGCATTCTCCCTGACCTACTGTAGGCTACAGTAGGTCAGGGAGACGGATTTTGGTGTATGAGGTATCATTAGATTCGTCTTGATTACGGGAGTGTCATAGGGTATAAAAAATTAATCAAAAGGGGATATTTTGCAGTGGTTTTTTTTTGAACGGACATTGCCACATTTTAATGGAGCTTTGCCCCACCTACAAAACTACGTGACCATTTAAGCTGTACCTATCATTTTGTTGGGGACTTATTACAGGTTTCATATTGCATAATCTTAATTAGTATAATTTTCTACTACTCTCGCAACTCCTATAGAAGAATAACTAAAACAATGAATAATTCGCTTCGATTTCTTACTATTTTCTGAATTCTTAATTAAGCTGTTTTTTTCGACTCACTAGTTGTTCAAAACTTTATTTTAAACCAATAATTTTAATAAAAAACGGAGATATTTTTACATTTATTCGTTATCTTGTACATCTAGCGGTTGATGGTGGGGCAGAATCTGGCATTGTAATTTTTTCTGCTTGTTTATAAAATGACGTGGTTATGTATGATCTCTACAGGTACACATTCCGGAGCGGTAACATAGAGCATGTCTCGGACAGGTTCTACGATGCCGTTGTGGAGGCGTTACCTGCGCGTGCGCACAGCAACTTCACGCAAGTGGGCTTCTTCGATGAGTTCGGGCTGGCAGACGGAGCTATCAAGCGCAACGTGGGTCCTTTGAAGGCCATCCGGCTGAAGGTCAACAGAGACAGCTTGTTCTGGGCCATACTCAGCGAGGTAATCATCATCTAATACTACTACCAAACTTGAGAGCTTGCCTATTTTAGCCACAAATTTTTGGTCGCTTAAAGACCGTTCCCAGTTGGCAATGGTTTTTTTTTGCCCAGGAGAAATACATAATGTATACAGTGCGCGAGGCATAAGCTCAGGTTTGCATTTGTGTGAGTGCACGCAGATAGTGTAGAGTGATATTCGGCCTGAGGCGCGACGCGTCCTACGCATACAAAAGACATTGCCACATTTCAATGGAGCTTTGCCCCACCTACAAAACTACGAGACCATTTAAGCTACCATTTTGTTGGGGACTTATTACAGGTTTCATATTGCATAATCATAATCAGTATCATTTTCTACTACTCTCGCAACTCCTATAGAAGAATAACAAAAACAATGAATAAATCGCTACGATTTCTTACTATTTTCTGAATTCTTAATTAAACTGTTTATTTCGACTCGCTTGATGTACAAAACTTTATTTTAAACCAATAATTTTAATAAAAATCGGAGATATTTTTACATTTATTCGTTATCTTGTACAACTAGCGGTTGATGGTGGGGCAGAATCTGGCATGGTCATTTGTTGCACTATTGGACAAAGGCCTCGTCACAGCCCTTACATGCATCCCTACTCTGTGCAATCATAATAATGCAAGATGATAATGGTATATTTTATTTTATTAAAATCCTTTTCATGTCTAATTTCAGATCGACCTTCAAACTTTTGCGAAAAGAAGATGAGACCAGTAGACCTGATAGAAGAATTAATGAAGCTTCGAAAGCCAAATCTGGCCGAATGCAAAATACGGATCTGGGAATAAGAATTGCTATTCGAAACGCCAGCTATAAGCTATAATAAATGTTAAAATGTACAAAAAAAATGCTTCGAGCGCTTATGGAACTTGTGCCTTATTTGAAAGCCTTTTGGGCTGAATTTGATCAGAAGTAGGTGCTTGCAGTTGGGGTCTAACACAGACAAAAGTGTACAGCCCCCTTACCATGAAGTCTTATAGCAGGATTACTTCCATAATACTTTGTTACTTCGTACCTTGACGACCTTAATATGCTTACTTTAAGGTCGTCTTGTACGAAGTAACAAAGTATTATGGAAGTAATCCTGCTAGAGTTTTTAAGGTTGAGATTATCTCAAAAACTACTTGACTTATTGCAAGAATTCTTTCACTGCTAGATAGATAAAAGTTGAAACTATGTATCTAAAAAAGATCTATTACATTCGGTCCAGTAATTTTTGAGATAATCTCAACCTTATTGAGGCCCTTGTACACTTTTCTCTGTATTCCTGTGTACCTACATGCAGGCCTGCCCCTAGCCAAGTCGCATCGACTTTATTAGTAAGTACGTACAACAGCAGATCAATGGTAACACTTGCAGTACGATTTTAAATCTTACGACGCAGATAATAAGAACGGTCTGAAGTCCAAAGTTACTCTTGATCTGCTGTTAGCTGTACAATAGAAAGTTTATGTGATTGACATTTTTCGTTATAAAAGACATTGCCACATTTTAATGGAGCTTTGCCCCACCTACAAAACACGTGACCATTTAAGCTGTACTTATCATTTTGTTGTGGACTTATTACAGGTTTCATATTGCATAATCATAATCAGTACCATCATTTTCTACTACTCTCGCAACTCCTATAGAAGAACAACAAAAACAATGAATAAATCGCTTCGATTTCTTACTATTCTCTCAATTCTTAATTAAGCTGTTTTTTTCGAATCGCAACTTGTACAAAACTTTATTTTAAACCAATAATTTTAATAAACAACGGAGATATATTTACATTTATTCGTTATCTTGTACAACTAGCGGTTGATGGTGGGGCTGAATCTGGCATTGTCGTTTTATTATTTATTTTTCTTGTTACTTTATTATTACTGACAGTCAATGCCATTTGGCTAGGGGTTGGGAGTTATGTTTGATGGTATTTATCTGTTTATTATAGTAGGTAGTATAATAAGTCTCAAGTTCCATCCTGCTCGCTACAAAAAGCTGGTAAAAATACATATATTTTCTGAATAAATTTACACAATGAAGTTTTCGAATAGTCTTGCTTATGACCAGTATAAAGGTTCTCCCACACATGTCCGATTTCCAGTTTCGAGACCGTTAACGCAACCCGTAGACAAAATGTGATGTCTGGTATTTCGCACCTGTCTGGGAGAAACTTTTCGCCGTACTTCGGGTATCGTTTTGGCTTTAATTATATTTTTATATTAATTATAAGTTTATGAAAGTGAGATTACGATAGAGATTGAACGAAAGAAGAGTTACGAATGAAATAGAGTGAATGTTTGTGAAAGGGTCAGAGAGGTAGATCGTGTTAGCAATGATTTTAAAATTGCCAGTGCGCTCTATTATACCGACGAGCGTGCATGAAGAGAGTGATGAAGAGTGTGCAAGGATCGCAGCAGATTAAAGTCCATCATCTCTGCCACACACATACCACTTACCCCATATACCTGTAACAGGAGGGCCCGTGTCTGCCCGCAGATGAGCGCAACATTACGGCACCCTTGTCCCTTCGTCTCTATGCGCTCATCGTTGACAGAATTTTTCGCTTGCTTTGTACCGATTTTATGTTTATTGGGTAAGTGGTCTGTGGCCTACCCTTATGGGAAACAGGGTACCGACCACGACACCCTTCTATTAGTTATAGCCTTATTTTAATGGACGAGATACACTACTAACATTTTTGCAAGTTATTATAAACTGTAAAGAAATACAGTAATTTATCTCATCCATGTGGCGGTACCCTGGTTTGTTTTATGTATTGTGTTATGTAATTTACCTAAGAATCATGTCTTAAGTGGAGTTCTAGTCAAGATTGTAGTAGGGTATTTGAGTCATCTTTTTACATCAACCAAAACTTAAACACGGTGAAACAAAATCTGATATCAATTTTTCGACACTTCAATTATTACAAGAGATTGATTTTTAGGCAAAATAATATCTCGAAATCGATAGTCATAGGCCCGTATTAATAGTCTGAGCTCAAAACCTCAAGAGCAAATTCAGCTGATACACTCTCAAGACATAATTACCATCTCAAATATGTCATTTATTAATAAACCAATCTTGACGTATCACGTGATGTCTTTCTCAAGTCGCGGTTCGCCTGCACAGCAAATAGTTTCTCAAGTGTGAGTTTGACAGTTCGCTTCAGAACTGAGTTTTGTTTATTAATACGGCGTTACTCACGTGATACCCGATTCCTAAACGTGCACCTAAGTTACGTTTGTTAATAGGAACGCTATCTTGAGGTCGTTCTCAAGATTGACTTTTGAGCTTGAGAGTGATTTAATAATACGGGCCATAGCACATTGATCTCTGCGCGAGCTCGCAGTTTTCATACAATTTTGACAATGATATCAAAATTGTATGAAAACCGAGAGAGTTGTAAGACCAAACTCACACTACACTCATACTCAAAGCTATGACTATCGGCCTTAGTGTAATAGTGATTAGTTTGTATGGCACTAATTAACTGTGACGTCACGGCCACATAGTGTATTGTCGTCTCTTTCTAACTTAACCTTTTTTGCTAATTAGGTACATAGAGCTTCATCGCTACGCCTAAACGGATCTTTCTACTCTTGAGTTGTAATACAATAATATGTGCAAACAAAAAAACCTATTTACACTAAATATATAAAATAATAAAAAACAAAACAAAACAAAAAATTGAAAAATTTATAAAACTTGCACTGTTATTGCATTACAAATTGTAAGAAAAATTGCAGTAGAGAGATCCCATGGTGTCTTAGAGCAATGGACGGTCCATTGGTTTAAGACACCATCCATGGGATAGAGAACAATCGAACATACGGGCCAAATTCGCCTATCCCATGGGAGACAACATACAAATGCATCTTTTATTATTTACATTGACATTTATCATTTATTTTATTTTATAATAAAAAAATACATTGCCTGTAGCTAAATTCACATAGCTATTGATTTCTTAGCTAAAACAAACGATAATATTATCAGTCAGATCAAATAATTGTATCCAAGAAATAACGAAGTCTTTAAAATAATACCATTTATTTATTACCTACATAAAATGTGACGAAAAAACAAATTAAAACTAAACTATTTAAACAAAATTATATATAAAAAAATCTGCGCTAAGTCCCCCACAATTGGCAATGTGCCCAAAAAGCTGGCGGCGTTGCCTCGCTGTAATAGCAAAAGTAAAAAAAAAATGTTATGTAAAAAACAAATATTTCGACGAATTGATAACCTCCTCCTTTTTTTTTGGAAGTCTGTTAAAAATAACCAATCCCATTAACAATGTTTTAATAACTAAGATGACAAATGAAAAAAAAACAATGACCAAATATTTTCCCCATAGTTTGTAACGGTTTAAGCTGCAAGTTTCTTATCAACCACAGCTCAACCTTTTTAATGTTAATCTTTTTTTTTTCATAGCTATTTAAATGCCAAGTTGAAATTTAACAGATGTAGGTAACATTAAAATGATTTAACTTTAACACTGAATCGAAAAAAGTATTTCCTAAAGCCCAATCTCGAAAATACCGGGATTCCGGTTTTGGCAGACTGTTAGTTTCGAAAATACCGGTACTGTACAAAGGCGACGGTATTGGACCCCCTAGCTGGAGGGTTTCTAGTCAAAATAGATATTATTACCGGTGGGAGGACTCTGTGCCAAGTCCACCTGGGTGGGTACCACCACCTTACCTATTTCTGACGTCACATAGCATAGCATTGCTGTGTTCTGATGTGAGTGGTAAGGCAGCCAGTATTACGGGCACACGAGGCTTTACATCTCAGTCCTCAAGGCAACGACACCTCTGCAATAGGGATATTGACAGTATAAGAATTTAGTACTTAACCTCATTTATTTGCTACAATAATAAAAATTAAAAATAACTATTATAATATTAACCTAAAAAATGTAAACTAAACTAAAAATTGACAGTATTATTTAAATCATCTAAAGTATCTAAATATTATTAGTTTATTTCAAAAAGGTACAATATAAAATAAAAAAGAACCATTCAATATTTAAAAAAAAACTAATCTAAACTATTTTTTAAAAATATAGTTACAGGAAGAGTACCCAAGACACTGGCAGCGTTACCTCGCTGGATCGCGATGCTAAGCCGTTGCGCGAGGTAGCTGCCTAAATATTAATTTTGATTTTCTAAATGCAGCGAAAACTTCAATAATGGTTTTTATTAACAATTTAAAATGACACTGAAAAGCCCAACTTGTCATTTCCATCTTGTGACAACAAAAAATTATTGAAATCAAAATGGCCGTCAAGATTACGCGCTGTTTGTGACAATGTTAATAATGTCGTGGGTTCTGATTGGTAGACAATTTATTTACTTAATTAAAATTAATCTTACGAAATTAAAATCAAATAAAGAATTTTTAAGGATTATTTTATAGAAACTATTACTTGGCAACAATAATAATAGTTTCATGATTGGTGTTTCACATGTTTTGACAGTTTAATAAATTAAAATTACGATAAATCTTACGAAAATAACATGAAATAAAGATTTTTAAGAATTATCTGATAGAAACTATTACTTGGCAACAATAATTATATAATAACTTCATTCATGGGCTATGAGTGGTATTTCTCATTTTTTGACAATTTAATTAATTAAAATTACGATAAATCTTACGAAAATAACATGAATTAAAAAAAATTACGATTATTACGTTACAAACTATTACTTGGCAACAATTTAATATACTTAAGTACTTAGTTTATTTTGTTTACTGTCAACAACCATTTTCTAGGTGTCTTTTCAACGGTGGCCATTAATATTCATTTATTTGGCATGTCAATTTAACATGTCATTCAATTTAAATTATTAATAATAATTAATTAAAATAACGTACACAACAAAGCTAAAATTAAACACAAATTGAAATTACAGTTAGGTAAATTACAATAATAATAATATACCATTCATCAGTTTTTTTAAGTATTTGTATAATTAATTAACATTAACTTTTACCATCAGTTGGCCTACCGTCTTGTTTGCCGTTCTTTAACCAATAATGAAACAAAGTTTTAATTATGGTCAAAGTGTACATATTACTCGTTTTTAAATTAAACTTACTTAAAAATGTAGGTACTTATGTCATAATCAAAACTTACCTAAGTATATTTTTTTTAGATAAGTGACTTCTAGTCAGTGTAATATAATTTGTAGGTAAGAACATAGTGCGGTATATCACTGTGTCGTAGAAATATAATTTTATAATATAAGTTTAGATTTAATAAAGACTTTTGACACTGAAACGTGAATACAGAATTGACAAGGTCTAATTTATTTTAGGAAAATGTAGGTAAAATTAAAGGACCCTTATTTTTTTGTATATTTGACGTTATTAAAATAACGTCGTCTTCATTATTTAAAAATTAAGTTAAGATCGAAGTCCATCGTCTCAGTCTACGCCTACGGGAATCAGGCGTGAGATTATAAATAATTAAATAAAAGTTAGGATCGTCAAAATCGGTAAATACCCATGTTTCGGACGTTTTCGGTATTTGTAAGAGTGTGGTCATTGACATTTTTCTTGTGGACTCGACAGATATGATTCTGACTACCTAGAAAATATTAAAAAGTGTTATAAACAAAAATACAATGTATTACTTGGCTGTATGGGTTAGATTCCCTTTGCCTTCAGAGCCACAGTACTTCCAAAATGCCTAATTTTACTGAAAACATTTCTTTTCTCGGAATTTATCAACGAAAAAAATCTTAAAAAAATTCTACGTATTCAGAGAAACAAAATCTTGAAATGGTATTTTTCTTTTAGGATGTTAGTTATTTTTAGACCTTGTCAATTAAAATTATAGCTAAGAAATAAAATAGTTACAGGCAACATAAGTTATAAAGAGACTGCGACTACAACGTGACGTCATGCTAACTAATGTCAAACAAATTAAATGTAATTACGCTAAAATTATATGAAGCACCTGACGTTAATAATTAAAATATCGAAAAATTGAATTTCAATGCGCTATTACTATCAAAACGATGAATTGATATCAATAAATGATGTTTGTGACAGCGACAATGATTGAGAAAAATCAAAATGTCATATGTAGGTATCATTTCATCGTTTTGAGAACTGCAATAAGAATTCAGTGATATGTGTAGTCACATATCACTGTATTCTTATGGACAACAAAGTGATCATATAAGGAACCCTTATAGGATCACGTTGTTGCCCATCTGTCCATTTTTCCTTTTGAATCACGGAAAAAATAACTACCCATTAAGATTTGATAATGACACTCAACAATTTGGAAATTTCTGTCAGAACTTTTAACTAGTCGTAGTTATTACCCGCTCTGGTATCATTATCGTTTTAAGTTGTTTTTTTGCATAAGTCTAAAAGCAAAATCGATGCTATATCCAAAGATTTAAATCGTTGGCTGTAACACTTGTTGGCTGTTAGGTTTTCAGCTAAATTAGGGATCCGGTTTCCTAATATAAATTCATTAAAATTGTGATGTGATGTGTCGTCCCCATATTCTCATTGACAAAGTAATCGGAGACAGTAAATCAATTTAGATATATATAGGTATAATAAGGATTGATTATTATTTGATATCAGGGTGTTGGTACAAGCCCAAGGGTCACTGCGACCTCAAAGGTCTATTGTGGCCGCGCACCGAGTTCTTATATCCCACTCCCAAGGCCAACGTCCTTCAGGGATCGTATGATGATAGGTGAGAGAGTTTTAATACCCTCGGGTGGCATTATGAGTCCTAAGGCTCGGCTTCTGCTGTGAATGAGTGCTCCACACTCACAGAGGATGTGCATGGGGGTTTCCTCGGAAGGGTTGATAGTCAATTAATATAAAAGTGACTCGCCGTCGAAAAATATCCTTATTGCAATCAAAAGTTACTAAAAATTAAGAATAAAAGTCTTATTTTTCCGCAAAAATAACGATTTTTTTATAATTTTATAGAAGTTACAGAGATTGGAGTTGTTACAAAATTACTCACTTACTATGTTTTACAAGAAAACACATAATTATTTTTTTTTAATTATTAAAATAATTAAAAATTTAATTAATTATTAATTAAATTATTTAAAATTAAGGCATGGAATTGGCAAATTATAATTTTATATACTTATAACAAGATTTCACCGAGTTTACAATAGGTAAATGAAGATCGAAAAGTTTAAATTTCTCCAAAAATAAAGAGATCTTTGATACAATTACGGAATTATAGAGATTCGAGTCGCCACAAAATTATACTTTATGGTCCAAAAAGTCATCTAATATTTAAAAAAATTACGCGTGACAGTTTACTGTTTTTTCCCAGATAATTTTACGTAGGTAACAAAATAGTTTACAGACTTTGCAATAATTAAAAAATAACTACCGCAGGGCAGCTTGTGGCGAGCTGTTGGTGACTGACGACACCACGGACCCGAGTGCTCCAGAGAGTGGTCCAGGCCCCCGTCTCCGGCTTGCTAATGGGTTCGGAGTGGACCGTAAGGGGGCCTGCAAGACTCTCGCCTCTGGCTTGCCTTAGCCAGCCGGCCAGCTCAAAGTGACTTTGACTTTTAACACTAATAAAATATAAAGTAAAATTCAAAATCTTTATTGCATTCATTAATTTATTGCATAGATGGAAGTAAAAAAATATAGTACATTACTTTGGGCATAGAATTAGAAGAGGGGAGGTTATTCATATTCCGTTCGTATCAGGTTGTCATCCAAGGAAAACATCCCATGAGCAAAACATCCTAATAGCAAAGAGATTGGATTGACGGGATTGTTCAGAATTTACCTGTTTTTGTGTTTTATCCGCGACAAGTGGCAACACTATGCTCAACTGTCACTTTTTCTTCTTGTCATTTATTTTATTAATGTAATCGACAGTTCGTCATTTGCCAATGTCATGTTACAGAAAATTCAATATATAATAGTCTTCTATCTTCCTCCAGGGGAGTCGCAGTAGCGTCTTCACCCTGGGTAGCCGCGTCTTCTTGTCCTCATCCAGAGGAGTCGCCGTAGCGTCGTCACTCTGGACGAAGCAGCTCGACAGTCACGTTCACTCCCGAGCTTGTAGCGGGAACTTTTGATAAAAGCTTGGAACCCCAGATCTTGCTCAAATTATCCAACAAATTCACCATACTGTCACTCGCGAACATTTTCTGATATTAATCTCAAAATAACCACTGTAGACAATAAAACAAAAATTATCAAATAATTTTGCAACCGTCGTTTCCCGCCATTTTCAAGAGAACCCTTCTTGTCATCCTAGAGAAGACGCACGGAAGACGCTGTTGGTTCACTTTTTAATATACCAACTTAACTGACTTTCGGTTTTTCGTTAGCAAATATCAATCCCTTTTTCTTTCTAGCGTTAAAAGTCAAAGCTACCTTGGCTGCTTAACTGGAGCCGTCAGAGCTAGAACCAACATCCATATAGCTCGGGGGGTGGAAGTGTTAAAGGCATAAAGTAACAGCACACTTCGGGGGCGACAATTAATTACGTGGCGCGAGGGGGGCACATGTATGGGGAGGGAGGGGGGGGGGGGGTATTGGGGGTAGAAGGGGGGATATAGCGGGGGCACATGGATAATAATATGTAAAAGTTTGACCGTACTGTACAGCTGTTGGTATTCCGAATATGCAAAACATGGGGAGTTCATTGTGGTGCGTGTGTTATGAGCGGGGGGGATTATAGAGGAGAACGTGGGGGAATCTTGTGACTGGGGTATCGCGGGGGCACATGGAAAATAATCTGTAAAAGTTTGACCGTACTATACAGCTGTTAGTATTCCGAATATGCAAAACATGGGGAGTTCAATGTAGTGCGTGTGTTATAAGCGGGGCGATTATAGGGAGAACGAGGGGGAATCTTGTGACTGGGGTATCGCGGGGGCACATGGAAAATAATATATTTAAAAGTTTGACCGTACTGTACAGCTGTTAGTAATCCGAACATGCAATAAATATGGGGAGTTCAATGTGGTGCGTGTGTTATAAGCTTATAGGGAGAACGAGATAATCTGTGTGTTTCATGGGGGCAGAGAGGGGGGGTCTCGTGAGGAGGGGGGGGGGGGGGGTATTAAAAAAATTTCCTCGTAATTAATGGACGCTTTCAACACTCCCTAGCCGCTCACAGCTGGAGTAGCTTTCCAGTAGTCTTGTTGACGACCATGGGGGCTAATGTGAGTGGCGAGTCACAGCCTGCCAATTTTTCTAGACATCTAACTTTAAAACACTCCTAAAAAAGCTGTAAGTTTTCAGAAAATGGAACTATAAATTAAAAATGTTTCTATGGCAGGTGTATCTGATCAGATTGACTTAACAAAATCTCAAACCGCTATTAGTTTAGTTTTATTATCTAATCACTCGTTTATGCGCCTAAGTATGTCTTTGAGAGTATTTAATTAATTTAGCATTTATAAAGTCAGTGCGGTAGGAAAACTCTGTTTGAAACAATAAATAATTAAATTATGTTTATTGTATGATTAGAATATAATACGTTTATTTGACAATACACGAATACACAAGAAGAAAAAATATTAAGACATAGATGATTGTGAGTTTCTACACAGTTTAAAAATATAATTTACCCATGGCCATAATTTACATAAAGAAAGCGTAAAATAATTTTGTTTTCAGAAGTTCAGAAATACTTAACAATGATTTGTACAATATTAATATTCGACTATTTTTTAAGCAAAACAGTGACAGAATGAGAATACATAAACTACAATAGTAAAAAAGCCAATTACAGGTTTTCACAAATAGCTATAGACTAAATGACTTAAATAACGTTAGAAATATGATTAAAAAATCTAAAATAATTAAAAAAAATAATTATTTCGTCTGACTTTAAATGAATTTAAATTTAAAATTATCAATATTTAGCCACCAATGCGTATTGTCAATGGGATATGTGGGACTTACACATAATTATGACTGAAACGTTTGTTATAGATTGTAAAGTGCTATTAGTTAACCTTAGGTACCTTAGACACTGCTTTACATTAACTCGCATTTATGCGAATTAAACACAACAGAACACAGTTGACTTACTGTAAGTAAACGTGTACTGTTTAAAACTTAAAACTGCGTTCGGAATATAAGACGATAACTATCGATTTTCAAGCCAGCCAATCAAGGCCTAAAATTGGCGATAAATTGCGGTATTGTCTTGTGAATACAGCTTTATTGGTAGGGTATAAATCCTTTAAATTGTGATAGTATTTATCGCATATGATGCGTGTGAAATTTCTAACGAATTATTGCACTAAGGGCAATTAAATCTAATTAATTACTTCCTATTGCGTCCTCAAAATTTCTTATTCTATCGAGTATAACATACAATTAAGGGTAAAATTAGTACTACCGTTAATGTAATAATAAAGTAACGTATTAAAAATTAAAACACACAGATGTCGCTACCGTCCTTACGAGGCAAATTCGACTAGTCAGTGACTCTTAAAAAAAGAAAAAGAAATTTCCCAATCAATTTAATATTAACTAATTCAAACACATTAGGTAATTATTACCTAAACTGTTAATGATAGCACTTCGGTAAAGAAATTTAAAAAAAACTATTAACCAAAGAATGTATATAAGCTTTCTATGTGTTTTTTGTGCAGTCGTGAATTTAAAATTCGCGTTTTACTCTCGAATTTTAAATACATGAACGTATGTAAATAAATATGCCGCTTAATGTAAAATAATTTTAAATAGTTGCGTAGTTTTTGACAAAATCAACTGTTTAGTAGTTGTTTTACCTTACGGGTAACACAATGACGTCGGGACGACGAGACGGCAAAATTACGTCTATTTTACGTCATCGTGTTACCATGTACCTACGTTATTTTAGGATATTAGCCCTAGATTAACCTCACTATGGTATAATGTCTCTTTAACATTTCACTAAAAACGTTATGTTAGAAAAGGAACGTGACTTAAACCGTCGAGTAACTTTTCAGTCACGTTTATCGCTAACAGCATCAATGTTTTGGTTCTAAGGTTTAAAAATCTTAGTAAGACAATAATAATTTTCCTTACAGGAAACAGTGATTGTTTGAATGTTACAAAATTGTTGATTTAAAAGGTATTCGTGAGGTATTTCGTTCATTAATCAAGAATAAATGATTAAATGAATAATATTACATACCTATTACTCAACCTTTCTACAGTTTTCTATAAGGAAACAGGATTGTCTTGAACTAAGATTTCTTAATGTACTTACCAACCCTAATACCTATATTCTTGTATATTTTACTGCAACGTACTTTTGTATAGATACTATTATGGTAAGTTTTATGTGTTTTATGAAGGTACAGTCGAAATAACATCAACTGTTAGAATTTGAATTGTGCACCGTTCTATATGTTGTGTGCCAGAAGTTGAAATCGCACTTCAAGCGATACAATTGATGTCTTGCCGAGTGTACCTACATAGATTGTAATTTAAATACCTACCTTAGTTAAATTCTAATATATTTTTTTAAAGACTTACATTGGCTTTCGAGAGGCCTTATAACTAGAATTAATTTTTAAGTAATAATAATATAATTATTACGATAAAATATTAGAATTTACGCTACTGTGGTATTTTTTTAAGAACTGTATTGTACAGTCGAAGACAGAGATAAGTGTACAATTGCCTCAATAAAGTTGAGATTTTATCAAAAACTACTGGACCGAATTTAATAATTCATTTACAGTTACATAGTTTTAACTTTTATCTATCAAACAGTGAAATAATTTTTGCAATGGATCATGTAGTTTTTGAGAAAATCTCAACCTTAAAAACTCTCCTGTGCACCTTTCTTTGTGTTCCACCTTACCTATCCATAGCACGAAACATGGTTATATTATAGTCGTCGAATCGAATGCGTGCTATACAATTTAAAGTACAAGTTAATAATGACAGAAAAAATAAAAATAATCACAGAAGGCTGTATTAGATTATTAATTATTTTTCCAACCAACTCGGAACTGTAGTATCGAACAAACGTTATGTCGGCCAAATGTCTGTCCGGCGAAAGTCGTGTCGATTTTGTCGTGTCGTTGTTCGGGCAACTGTTTGTCGATCAAAAGTTTATCATTTATTTACTCGACAGTTCGTCATTTGCCAATGTCATGTTACAAAAAATTCAATGTATAATCTTCTAATTAGTCTTCTATCTTCCTCCAGGGGAGTCGCCGTAGCTTCATCACCCTGGGTAGCCGCGTCTTCTTGTCTTCATCCACAGGAGACGCCGTAGCGTCAATCACTGTGGACGAAGCAGCTCGACAGTCACGTTCACTCCCGAGCTCGTAGTGGGAATCTTGACCATGGCGCAAAACTTCAGATCCTGCTTGAATTCTCCAATAACTTCACCATACTGTCATTCGCGAACATTTTCTGATTAATTTAACGTGATATTAAACACAAAACACCCACTGTAGACATTAAACTGAAAATTATTAAATAATTTCGTAACCGTCGTTTCCCGCCATTTTCAAAAAGCCCCGATCAAAAGTTATAGAAGCCGGAAAAAGGGCAAATTCTCCCTGTTAATGATACCAAAATTGTACTTTATTCCCAAGGGATTGTCCATATAAAATTTTATAATTATTCATATGTAGCGACTAAAACTTTCCGCATTTGAATTTCGAACACTATTTTTTTTAATATTTCTGAACTGATGGCGCGACCAAAAAGATCAACACAGGAAAAATGCTCAAGCGTAATTTCTTCGTATTTTTCATAGAGATCTGTGGAAATTTTACAGTGTAAGAATTACTTACCAGGTTTGGTTACGTACCTACTGGAAAAAGTCGTTCTCTTTCTGAGTTTCTCGCTGTAAAATTGAATGAATTATTATAATAGCGATTGTGTTTCCAGTTAGAAAATGTAATAACTATTTCATTCGCCAAAATTTTCTAAATTTTCTTAAATTGATAATTATCTATGTACCGTGGAACATAGAGAAAGGTGTACATGAGAGTTTTTAAGGTTGAGATTTTCTCAATAACTACTTGACCTATTGCAAAAATTCTTTCAATGTTTGATAGATAAAAGTGAAAATTATTAATTTCAGTCCAGTAGTTTTTGAGAAAATCTCAACCTTATTGAGGCACCTGGATACTTATCTCTGTCTTCGACTGTACCTACCTAATAGTTTGATTGTGTTCCATTGTACGTACATAGACTTACGTAACTCGCATTGAGCTCGCTTTCTATTCAATGACAAATAGTTTCGTGCTATTGGCTACTGGACGATTGCATTTTAGGTTATTAACTGTCGTATCGGTAAAATATTACTTGCTCCTCTCTATTTATAAGGATCATTCAGATTCACCATCATGTTAAATTTTATTTATTCGTAATAAATCGTAGGTTACAAGTAGTATCACAATAATATAGGTTGCATTCAATTTTACCCGTCGCGACGAGGAGAATTGAATTAAATATTACAATAGTTAAGACATTATAAGAATTAAGTACTCGGCTAGTCGTATAATGTTAAAATAATTCAAACATTTTATAATAATGAACGTATAGTATAGTAATGAAAACAATTGCAATCAGTAAATAGAGACGTGCTAGTAATTTTTACGTTAATTATTTTGTCGATGTATTATAACTGTAACATAACTGGTCTAATTTTATGAAATTTCAATACCTATACTATAAATATTATAATCATCTACTTAATCTCGTAGGTATGTAGTTATCTAGGATATAGTGAATATTTTAAATCTATGACCCACTTGTTCACTATTAATAATTTAGTTACGTATCTTTTTTTAACTTAGGTTAGGCGTCCATTAATCACATCACCCGTGATTAATGGATGCCCCCTTAATTTAATTGTGTATTAGTTTATTATTAGGTACTTAGATTGTGTGAAATTAGTTGGTCTACGTGGAAAAAGTATTCGACAATTAAAAAAAATCATTGCTTAGAGCCAGTAAACTATAATTTTTTACTTAGTCACAATTAAATTTTGAGTTTATATAAGTCAGTACTTATAGTGATTATTTTTTTAATTAATTGTGTTAATTACCTTTTTTCATTTGTAGATCTAAGTTTTTAATATTTTGTTTCATTTTTAATTTAAATTGCACCATATATAAAAATAATTGATCAACTATAAAGTAAACTTGAACATTGAATTCTTGATACTCCGATGTGTTCCCAAAACTTATGCTATTACCTACTTAATTAATTAGTGTTAAGGTATAATCATTTCATAGTTATTAAGAGGTACTTAAGTAGGTATAAGTAATTCTTTTTACATAATTATTTTCATTGATAAAAATATCGATTAGCTTAAACAGATATTTTTAATCTCTAGAAATTTTAATTTATAGGTAAGTATTTTAATTACATTAATTTCGTATTTTTTTTGTCTAAATTTAATTTAGTGTTTAATTCGGTAATTGGATTTGATTTTGTAATTATTTTTTAGTATTTTAATTTCAGTTTTTTTTAATAATCTAAAGATTGTGCGTAAGATATTGGTTTGATTTTTTTTTAATTAGATTTAATTTGAATTATTTAATCAGTGTATTGTTAGGTTAACTTAATTGTTTAAATTAGTTTTTTTTACATTTAATTTTTTTTTAAATAATTATATAGATAAGAAGAAACATAGGTATCATACAATTTCGACGTCGAAATTTTCGGTAAACGCATTGTATTTCAATGATATAAACAAAATAAACGTCATAGTCTCATCTCGCATATGACGTAACGTCGCGTCGACGTCATCTTTGTCCATTTGTCGTCTCTCCCACTCTGTTGGTGTTCTGGAAAATATTCCGTTGGTAGTACGGTGGAACACGAAAGGTGTACAGGAGAGTTTTTAAGGTTGAGTTTTCCTCAAAAACTGCTTGACCTACTGCAAAAATTCTTTCACTGTTTGATAGATAAAAGTTAAAACTATGTAACTGTAAAATAATTATTAAATTCTGTCCAGTAGTTTTTGAGGAAATCTCAACCTTATTGCGGCCTGTTTTCGACTGTACATACTATCCAAATTTTAATACGTTACGGGATTTTGACAAGGTATTGGAAAATAAATTACTTTCATTAATACTTTGAATTGGATAAAAATTTAAGATAAGTAATCAAAATCGGCATAAAAATAAATTAGTATATTAACAGACATTTGAAAACTCCGTACTAAATTCGTTTTGCCAAGAAGGGACAAAGCATAACCCTATAAATAAAAATCTATAATAAATTACCAATAAATATAAAAAATTTAATTAACAATACAAAATTTAATAAAAAATTAAAAAAAATTCTTATTGACAAAACATACTATACCGTCGCTGAATTTTTGGAGGACAAAATTAAATTAATTAATTAACTACATATTTACTTATTGCAGAAATGTCTGCCTCTGTCATTCCACGTGGTTATGTCACAGGGTGCATGTCATATTTTTCCTGACATATGTATGCAATTCAATAAATTGAATTAAATTGAATAACTTGATAATATCTTGCGTTAATTGGAATATCAAAAACCTAATTTCAGATGAATTTTCAGAACGATTGCGTGAGCGATTTAGGCGATTTTCCATAGTCAACATCCCATAGTATTTGCAGGTTGATTGGAAATTCGATACATTCCTTGAAAGCGGTGATACTAGAGGTGGTTTGCAACAAATTAGGCCCTATTATCGAGGGGTCGAAAATGAGTGGTTTCTGAGTTACGGTAGTTTTAATTTTATTGAAGAATTTTCTGACGTGTTCACAAAAAAACTGATGTTCAAAAAAGCACTAATACTTTTCTGAAAGCTGATAAAGTAGAGATTACCTTAAAAAAATGCATGCCTAAATTCCCATTAACGCAAAAATAAAAGGTCATATAATCACGAGGTTTGAATTTTTTTTCGACCTAATTTGTTGCAAACCACCTCTAGTATCACCCCTTTCAAGGAATGTATCGAATTTCCATTCACCCTGTATAATATAATGTGACATTGTTTCTGAGTTATACAATGGAACTTCCTTTATAAAGTATTTACGTGAAGATGCCGTTTTGAACGTCAATGATAATAATTATGTCGATAGGAAGGACCAACACTGGCCTTGGCAACGGATCTCCCATTTATCTAATATACCTACCTTTAGATAAGTTCGAAATTGGGTAACGCGTAGCGGGAAAAATTCTAAAACTTTAGTTAGTCTTACAAAATTAATATAAGTTAGTATTTGGGAACTCTTGTCATGGGCAGTTTGTCTAGTAAATAGTTACTCGGTGTAAATGCGGCCAGTGTTTTGAGAGCTTGGCCTGCGCACTATCGTGCACTTAGATTTTTAATTGGTGTCATATTTGTGTAGATTACAGAGCGTCATTTAAGCATCTCTACTATAGGTATAACATGCGTTAAGCTAATAGATTACTTATACCTAAGTTCCGAATTCGATTTCAGACAAAATTACAGCTAAAAATATGATAATATATAGTAATATGTTTATCAAAACTAAGAATCAGAATCAGATTTTTTATTCTTCAAATTAAAAATCACTTTTGTAATGATGATGTGTGTTAAATACTAAATAAAAGAATATTGTAATTAAAAATATCAATTTATTCAGCAACAAGCTAAAAATACAAACTAATACCTATAATAACAAATAAAACGTGATTAAAATAAATACTTACCTAAATTAATTAAATAACCCGCCCCTTGTCGTACCCGGTGCAAAGGTGCCCATAACGCTCGCGGCGTTGCCGCGCTGTATAGCTATGGCCAACCTTTGCACCAGGTAGGACCCGGAGCGAGAGTCGTAACCCCTCTCTCTAAGGCCAATTTCTGAAACAAATTTTATCGCATCCGCCCCCCAGCAACCTGTCGTCTCCACCGCGAATGGAAAGAACAGGTAATTCTAATTTAAAAATACAAAATCAAGAAAATATGTCACTTTCTCATAACTAAGTAGTTTCCACACAAAAATTGTAAAATTAGAGCTTGGAGTTTTTTTTTTGGATTCTAAACTATTTAAACCTCTGAATTATATGAATTTTGCTTCGTTATAGATAATATAACAAATTCAATTGGGCGACGCTCTCGGTGTTTTAAACTATTATATAAAATAGGTTCATAAGATATTTTATAAGTTTGGTGGAATTTGAAGCGGTCGGCACTCCAGATATATTAGTTAAGGCGTAGGTATAGGAACAATGAACATGGATTAGTATTAGAAATTGAATGTATTATTAAGTTGAATATTATGTAACAAAGAACCCGCTAAGGGCTAGCGTACAACAGAACGGCGTCGGCGGACGAAGCCGTGTACGACACCAGTGGACGGCGCCGTCCGCCGGCGCGAATGTTGTACGCCGGCCCTAATACCTAACGTTGATGCTACGGCGTTTACTTACTCGCTATCGAACAAACTTATAGCTACTAGAAAATCATAGGAATAGAAAGGATGTTTTGATTAAAAAAATACCTTTTCGTAACCTTTTTTTGATGTTGTAATTATTATTCTTGTCTTCTAAATAATCACAGACATCAGTAATGTCAAAGTCATAAATAAGTGTAAGGTGTTTTAGTAATAAGTTATACGAATAATTAATGTTTGTCGATGTGTATTTTAAGTACAGGGTTTGAAATTAATAAGTTGTGGTCAGTCAAAAATAGCTATACACTTTGATAACCTAAATCTTGCATTAATCCATTTCTAAGCAGACTTTCAGGTTACATTTATTCTTATTTTATCGTAGAAATTCGTTGTGCATATTTATGCATTTCAAAATTACTTTGAACGAATTAAAAATAACGGCTAAATGCGAGTCGGACTCGCGCATCGAGGCTTCAGTGCAATGCCATAATTTCGCTCTAACGAAAAGATAAACTAGATTTAGAGACCAAATTATCTTTGCCATTATCAAAATATTTTGTCCATTCATCGACATACGCCGTCGGGCGTTCCTTTGCGCCCCTCTGTCATATCTCTCTCTGGTCGGTCCTTCATGACTGAAGATCGTGACCACCACGTAACGGTATCACTCGGGAGCGCAAGAACCGTCTCCATCGACTCCTGTCACCAGCCAGGCGTACAGCTTCGCACAGTCTTGCTTTGGACTCCTTAAGCTGGTCAGTCCATCTTGTCGGGGATCGGCCTCTCGCTCTCTTGCCCTCGAAGTTACCGACTATGACCAGCTTCTCCAGGTTGTCATAGCCTCGCCTGGCTACGTGACCAAAGTATGTCATTATACGTTGGAGACATAAAATAGATAGCCGGTCTTTAATGTTTAGTTCTGTCAAGATAGAGGCATTTGTGCCTCTGTCATTTACCATGGTATTTTAGGCACGATATTAGTATATTAGAAGCTGATTAGTGAGACTAAGAGCCGTCTAGTCTCACTAGTCAGTTCAGTTCCAACAGAGTACCATAAGATCCAAGATTTTTATCAAATGCAACTAATTTTTTTTTGTTACAACTCTAAATTACTATATATAAACAGATATCACTCACTTGTATTGTTGAAGTCAGCAATTAGACCGACAGTTTCGACCGATTTCGACGGTCTTTTTCAAGGTGAGCGCGCCACGCCCGCGTCGCCGCCCGTTGACGTTTCTTCGCGCACTACGGATCAGCGCCTTCTGTGCGTGTTCCGAAATTACTTGTCGAAATAAATGTAGCTGGATTCGTTTCCTTTTCGGTATAAGTTCGCCTGTACATTATATTGTGTAATGAAGAGTAAATGAAATGAAATGAAAAGTAAAACAGTACAAAATTTTACCAAATTCATTTGCGATCGGTTAATAATAGTATCAAGGTTGCTTTTTTACGAAAATTTCCGATCACTGGCTAAATTATTAAGCTGTTTTTCAAAATTTATTCAATTGTAACCCAATGGCATAAATTCATTCAGCGATCGCTCGAATACATACATAGGTCGATATGTAGAGTCCACTATTTCATTCAGTCGAAATTCGTAGAGTCGAAAGGAGAATTGTGTATAGCTGTTTATGCGGCTGACTGTACTATTTGAAATGGGAACAGAGGATCGTATATTTAGCGATGGTGGTAACTTAAAATTAAGCAAAGGTTTTTTAGGATAAGTTTTGAATGTAATCTTGTATCACGTGAATCCTCAATTTTTATGTACGCACATCTTAATATAAGTCATTGTAGGTCATTTATATGACATTTAATTAATATACTGAAATCAGTATGTACAATTAGTATACCAAACTCGAAATATAAAGTTCTGTTTATTTATACGATCGTGAAAAACAAAATTTTTGTATTTCATTAAAAATTTAAAATTTAGTATTTTCCGCGGAGCACATTTAACTTTTTAGACATTTTAGAGTTGTAATTATACCCTTTCCAATACTTTCTCGATGACAGCTCCCTTAGAATGTAACTGCGTCATGTTACGCAAAAACTTTTAATTGTGAGGTATAAAAAATATGACAACAGCCTAATTTTGTTCCTTGATCTCATATAATATTCATCTAAACCAAATTGAGTACATATATGCAGTAGTTTATTTTAAAAGTACGATAAATAGCGAACGTTTTAATAAAGTTACATTCTATGGCAATCAAAATAGTGATGTGATTGAAATATCGATATTGTATCGGTACTTATATTGAACGAGAGGTGTTCCCGCGACTTTGTATCGTAATTTTTCCCCGGGATAAAAAGTACGCCTATGTTACTCAGAGATAATGTAGCATTCTAATGATGAAAGAATATTTGAAATGACATTGCCACATTTCAGTGGAGCTTTGCCCCGCCTTCAAAACTACGAGAACATTGAACCTATCATTTTGTTGGGGACTTATTACAGGTTTCATATTGCATAATCATAATCAGTAGGAGTTGCGAGAGTAGTAGAAACATGATAACAAAGACAATGAATTCGCTTCGATTTCTTACTAAGTATTTTCTGAATTCTTAATTAAGCTATTTTTTCGACTCGTTTGATCTACAAAACTTTATTTTAAACCAATAATTTTAATAAAAAACGGAGGTATTTTTACGTTTATTCGTTATCTTGTTCATCATACGGTTGATGGTGGGGCAGAATCTGGCATTGTCATTTGTACTCGGATTATTACGGACATTACCTACGGATTCGTAATAGGATCGATATCGTACCCATAGATCACTTAATTGGTTACAACACTATAACTATCAAACTAGATCTGTGATCGATAAATGATTGGAAAGAGTAACACTGAACTGTAAGCTCTCAAAAGTTTTGTAGAGATTGTGTGAGTACCTACATAATATAGTGATTTGATAATAGGATTGTAAGTTTATTTTCTTGTACTAAAACATTATAGTCCGTAGCGAGAAATAAGTACTTAGTTTTTTTTAATACTTTAGGTAGATACAGTGCTATCAACTTAAGCTGAGAATTGCATTTGTGTGAGTGCACACCGATAGTGTAGATTGGCAATCGGCTTGTGGCGCGGCGCGTCCCGCGCATGGTTTAAACCAGTTTATACTAGTTTATAGCAAGCGGCCTGAGGCAACACTCACACAAATGCAATTCTCAGCTTAAGTTGATAGCAGTGTACCGAGGATTCACATTAATATAAAATGTATGTGATTTCATTCTAAGTGGCTGTTTATTAGTACTATGTGTACTTATTATAATCATAACTGTAGTATTAAACATTTAACATTATATATGGATGTGAAAGTAGTTTTTAAGTATAATTATTCGTACATTGATTGTATTCTTTTAATTTTAGGCAAAGCTTGTACCATCATACAAGGTGCCATCGGAATTTTGGTACATAATAATCTATTTCTGTGTGGCGACCGGCGACCGAGTCCGTACATACCTATTTGCACTACCCTAAAGGCTGCTGTTCCACCGCCGGCGAGTAAGCGTAGCAAAAATTATTTAAAAAATCAAGTTTCTAAAAATGTCAAATCGCAAATAAGGTTATTAAATACGCAACGCTTTTATTAATATTTTCAAGTACTCTATGTAGAGTACACCTTTCGAACTAAAATTGGCACCTTGTATATCAAACATTTTAATCATTTATTTGCATTTAATGTAAATCTTGTTATAATTTTCGAGTATATTACTTACAAATTATTATAATATATAAACGGATATCACTCACTTACATTGTTGAAGTCTGCAATTAGACCGACAGTTTCGACCGATTTCGACGGTCTTTTTCAAGGTGAGCGCGCCGCGCCCGCGTCGCCGGTGACGTTTCTTCAAGCGAGTAATACTCAAGGGCGTCGCCAAGGGGGGGCAGGTAGGGGCAGCTGCCCCCCCCCCCCCCCCCCCTAGAGATTAGAAAAAATATCCAGCCCAATGCAAAGTCCTTAGTCAGGCACTGGAAAGCGATGAGGCGAGAGCGAGCGGGGAGAGGAGAGTGCTACTGTCTCTCCTATTCCGTCCACGCGGCCGCGTCGTCGCCTGCTCTCACACACAGCTGTAATTTATATCGACTTGCCCCCCCCTGGGCCATCGGCTGGCGACGCCCTTGGACTAATACTTATCCATTTATATATAATAATTTGTAGTAATGGCTCACTATAGTTTTAATTATATTACTTACGTTATTTTTAAACAAAATCAGTGATTAATTTTAAATAGCATTCTGTAATATCTTAGATATACAATCAATTAAATGTGTAGTGAGTGTAAAACGCTCTTCAATGGTAACTTGTGTTTTTATTTTACCTACCTATTAATTTAAAAAGTACAGTCGACAGCACAATAATAGTAATCCCGTAAATATTAATTACGGAAAGTGAAGTCCATTTAGGGGCCTGATATGAGCCAACTAGCGCCGCCAATCTTGAAAAAATAATATCTTCCAATTTAATCAATTTTATTAATAAAGCTATTTACGAAATGTTTATTACGATAAATACTATTTTTCAATATACAATACATGGCATAATTGCGACAAGCTAAGTTGTAGTTCACAAATGTGCCAAAAACGGCCGTTTTTCGCAATTATGCGAACTACAACTTACCGACATTGAATCACGTTATAAATAAGCATTTAAAAAATAGTATTTATCGTAATAAACATTTCGTAAATAGCTTTTTTTAATAAAAATTTAATAAATGGCGAATTTTTTTCATAACCATACATCTTGCGCAGTCGGGTAAAATGCAGCCTTCACTTCCCTAAGTAACGCAGCCTTTCCAAACTCGCATACCTACATACAATTATGTGAGTTTGTCTAATTCTTTGGCACGCGCTGCAGCCCAAACGGCTTGATGGATTTTAACTTACGAGGTGCCGTTAGATTCGTCTTGATTGTAGGAAAGCATTGATCTCCTATAAACAACTAGATACTCAGTCTGCCTTCTAAAAATGTCCGAGCGCAAAGAAGGTCCAAACGGATGAATGACCCTCATTTGCTTTATTGGACATGATCTGGACGTTAACAATGGACCCTTATTTGGACGTTTTTTTAAATAACACCTTTGTGTATCTAGTTGTTTATAGGAGATCAATGAGTGACAGCTATACAAATGATAATGCCAGATTCTGCCTCACCATCAACCGCAAGTTGTACAAGATAACGAATAAATGTAAAAATATCTCAGTTTTTTATTAAAATTATTGGTTTAAAATAAAGTTTTGTACAAGTTGCGATTCGAAAAAAAACAGCTTAATTATGAATTCAGAAAATAGTAAGAAATCGAAGCGATTTATTCATTGTTTTTGTTATTCTTCTATAGGAGTTGCGAGCGTAGTAGAAAATGATACTGATAATGATTATGCAATATGAAACCTGTAATAAGTCCCCAACAAAATGATAGGTAACAGCTTAAATGGTCCCGTAGTTTGGTAGGTCCATTGAAATGTGGCAAAGTCATTTAATCAAAGAGGCTAAAATTTTTGGCAGTCAGGTTTTTTATTAGGGTTCCGTTTAAAAAAACACAGAATAATCACTACCATTATCTATATTTAACCTAGTGTACAAAAAAGTATAAAATATTTAATACAATACAAATGATCACGACCTAGGTACCACCAGAGCCTTGAACGGGGCAGCCGATGGTGTCACCCCGTCGACATGTCGAAGAGACGGCAGCTCCTCTCCTGGCACCGGCAGAAACGAAAACCTTTGCAGTATAGAGGTGGTGAACGTGAAGACATTACATTTAGCCAACACTTCACCCATACAGCGATGTCTTGCAAGACCAAATGGAAAGTAGTGATCTGGTACGCAAACTTTACCATCGGTTATAAATCTCTCGGGTTTAAATGATAGAGGATCAGGGAAGAGAGTCTCGTCCATTAAGATGTTTGTGAAGTTACTGACGACCATAGTGTCCTGAAAAAATAAATAAAACCGGTCAAGACCATAACATTTGCTCTAACGAAAAGTTGAACTAGATTTAGGGATAAACTTGGAGAATTATAACCATCCATTTACTTTTGTCGAATGATTTCAAGGCCACGCTCACGCGTTGCGCCCGCGCACATTGTCAAGCCGATCTCGTGTACTCTCGATCTCGGCACGGGCCGCATTCCAAGTACCACCAGTTTATTGATGCCACTGGTTTCACTACCAATACAACATCGGCCTATTGTCATTCACTATGTGTGCTAATAAGAGCTCGGTGGCTCAGTGGTTGGGTCAATGCACTTGCGATACGGAGATCCCAGGTTCGACCCCCGCTAGGGCAGCCATGTACCAATGACTTATCCTCGTTTTTTTCGACGGAAAAACTTACGTACATTTACCGAGTGCTCTCAAAACGGTGAAGGAAAACATCGTGATGCATGCCGTAGAAGAAAAAAAAATCTAAGGCATGTAAAATCCGCCAATCCTCAGTGGGCGTGGTGGATCATGGCCCCAGCTCCCTCGATGTAGGAAGGACTGTGCCCGAGCAGTGGGGTAATATAAATAGACTGATGATGATGTGTGCTAATGTGCTTACGTCATTTTAATCAGTTAAAAAACCGGCCAAGGGCGAGTCAGCTGTTGGACTCGCGAGGGTTCCGTGCAACTTCACCATAACATTTGCTCTAACGAAAAGATAAACTAGATTTAGGGACAAACTTATCTTTGCGTTTTCGAAACTGATAACGTCATGCATCGACATACCAGGCGTCAACTGCAAATATAAGCTTGTAATTACAACAAAATACATTATTTCGTGATGGAACTCCAAATTTATAGTTTTCGGATTTAGACCTAGACCTATAGCTTCTCTTGCCAAATTTCATGATTCTAGGTCAACGGGAAGTACGCTATAGGATTTGTTTTTCTTACATTTTCATACAAATATGCGAGAAAATGCGACATAAATGGCCATATCTTTTGATTGCGTTGACGTAGAAGTTTAATTTTTTCAAGACTGCAGACCTAAGTATTTGTAATTTTAACTTGATTCGTCTACGCGTTTCTGAGATATACTTAGGTCTTGACAGACACACGGACGGACGGACAGACAGACAACAAAGTGATCCTATAAGGGTTCCTTTTTTCCTCTTGAGGTACGGAACCCTAATAAGGGCAACTTAAAGGGAAACAGGCACTTTTGGGACCACATAGTACGCGCCAGCGGTAGCGGTCGACGTAACGCTATAAGGCGCCATCTAGTCTACTGCGTGTGAAATTAAATGTCAGTAAAATAGTCTTTCACAAATGCAAATAGTTCCAAGCAAATCTGAGAGATGTCTCTGTCTGCGATTACAATTTTAAACATATTTTAAGTTGGATTTACTGGATAATTATTTTGCTGTACGAATATGTAATATTTAGCAATACTAATAACATTTATTATTATTATTATACTCTATGACATTGATAGAAACATAAAGGTCTATTTTTTACAGCGCCATCTATCCCTACTTGTAGTTATTAATGTGGTAGGTTACTGACTGGCTGTGTAATATTAAACCACATTAAACGATGTTTTTGGTACTCAAAAGAGGGCGCATGTATCGCTAAAAAGCCACTGTTTTCGTTTGAATGTAACTTTCTATCAAAAACGCCTCCAAACGTCACCAAGGCCCACTTGCATTAAAAGATAAACCGACGGTTAACGACCTTAAATTGAAAAGGACAATGCGTAGATACGCCTAACTAAGATAAAACTAAGGTCTTCACTTCAACCAGTGCGTCCTGCCAGTGATGACCTACGGAGCCGAAACGTGGACATTGACGGTGAGACTGGCCCACAAGTTCAAAGTCGCTCAGCGAGCTATGGAAAGAGCTATGCTTGGCATTTCTCTGGTACCTAGATAGAATAAGAAACGAGTATATCTGCCAGAAAACAAAAATGGTTGATAGAATCAGTAGGTAAACTGAAGTGGCAGTGGGCTGGTCACATCGATAACCGATTGGGTAGCCGAGTTCTCGAATGGAGACCACGAAGGGGTAACCCATCGCCAGATGGAGGGATGACCTTCTCACGATGGCTGGCAGAGACTGGATGAAAGGTCCGAGAGTAGGGTTGCGTGGCGTACTTTGGGAGAGGCCTACGTCCAGCAGTGGACTGATACGGGCTGATGATGATATTAGAAGTGGAGCCTAATTAAGTCATCATTAATGTCTGCGCACCTAGAGTGCCTGCGGGCGGGGCGGCGGCTCTGGGTTTCCATGCGGTGGGCTCCACCAGGTGCGGCGATTGTCTCCGAATATATAGTCACACCACAACACACACAGTTATCGCAGATTCAGTCACCGAACCGAGCAATTATTCTAGGATAGGTAATATTTCTAACAACACCGATAAAGCCGAAAGTTTTCCGTAAAAACGTCCCGCGTGACAGTGATGTCAAAGCCTTTCATAGCCCTTTATGGCATCGACGTCCGCCGTGAAGGTGCATGAGAAACGAGGTGGTATGCACCTAGATACGCTTAAACAGTTAATGTAAGACCATTCACCTCTGGTATATAGTATCCACAAAGCGTAGTATTCCTCAGGGCGCGATGGGGTACTCCAAAGGTTCTGCCCATGAAGTGTCGGACTGCCTCATGAACCACGGCTTCATTGTACGGCATACTGGAATCAGACAACGAAGTATTAAAATAATTTATTCACCTAAAAAATTGTAAGCGCATGGCTAAGTTCTCAAAACACCGGCTGCACCAGGAGTCGCGGCGATTATTACAAGCGCTCAAATCCCGTCAATGTCAGATTATTCGCGAAAAATAGTAAAAAAAATTCGTTCGCACAGACATTGACAGGACATGAGGGCCTAAAAAAGGCTAGCCCACAGCCCACCAGGCACTATTTAATTTCCCCAGCAGCCAAATTTTTGCCCAAAATTGTGAGAATTTTTTTCCACAGTCTGGCAACACTGGTCAGGAGTGCTGTTTTTCAAGCTCCGCAGTGGGGCAATACAAATAGACTGAAGATGATGATGAAACAATCAAACTTACTTGACTCGATCGTCCAGACATGGCATCCTATCTTTCCCTACAACCCGATCGATCTCTTCCTGAGCCTTTCTCTGCACCTCCTGTTCCCTCACCATGTAGCTAAAGCAGAAGCTCATGCTCTTACTGGTGGTCTCTGTACCAGCCATGAACATATCCATGCACATTGCAACGAGCTGGCCTTCCGAGTAAGTATCCACTTCACCATGCTCCCGTAAAACTCTCAAATACACATCCATAAAATCACGGTCCTCCTTTTCGGGGTCAAAATTCTCTTTATGTTTCGCAATCTCTTCTCGAAGAAATCTCCATATCCTCTTATGAATTCTCATAAAGTCCTTGTAGCCGGACATAGTCGGCGCAACGATGCTGAGGATTGGAAAGTGGCTGAATGCTGTTCCAACCATATCTATCGCTCTGAATAGATCAAACAACATCGCCTGTAGTACTTGCATCTGTGGGTCGAAGGCGTCATACCGGATCCCAGCCATCATTGTCCAAAGAGTGTTCAAGACATATGTGTTGAAGAAATTGTGCATCTGAATAATAGCGCCGTTGTTATTGGTACCAACTAAGGACCTCACGTCTTTCACCATGTGCACGGCTTCAGAATGCGCTATTTCCCCCATACCTCTTCTTCCAAAGCCGAATTCCTTCAAATGTTTTAAAAGGAAACGTCTTTGTTCCTTCCAGAGCTCTCCGTCAGTTATGAGGACTCCGCGTCTCTGGCCCCACGTTCGGGTTTGATAGAAAATGCCTTTAGGCCTTCCATCGATGTCTTCGTTGAAAAGCATTTCTTTATTCGCTTCGAGAGTGTTGACCATCACCACTCTATCTTTTCCTATCCTAATTCCGAGGACTGCGCCATCTTTACAGTACTTTGTGGATAATTCTTTGACTGCTTTGTATAAGTAGCCAGTTCGCTCTCGTAGTTTGTATATCTCGACGGCGGAACCGAGAATGGGCATCCATTTTGGTCCTGGGGGATAGTTCCTTGGTTTGATGGTGTCCAGATAGAGAAATAGGCAGATCACCAGTACGACAGCCAGCACAGCTAGCCACATCTGTAAATAACAAAACAGAGTATGTTATAACCACAGACCACTTACCCCATAGACCTGTAACAGGAGGGCCGTGTCTGTCCGCACATGAGTGCTTGCTTCGCGACACGTGTATATTATCGACATGGACTCATCTCTTTAATACAGCACCCCTGTCCACCGCTTCGTCTCTATGCGCTCATCGTTGACAGAATTTTTCGTTTGCAAATGACATTGCCACATTTCAATGGATCTACAAAACTACGTGACCATTTAAGCTGTACTTATCATTTTGTTGGGGACTTATTACAGGTTTTATATAGCATAATCACAATCAGTAGGAGTTGCGAGAGTAGTAGAAAATTATAACAAAAACAATGAATAATTCGCTTCGATTTCATACTATTTTCTGAAGTGTTAATTAAGCTGTTTTGTTCGACTCGCAACTTGTACAAAACTTTATTTTAAACCAATAATTTTAATAAAAAACTGAAATGTTTGTGCATTTATCTTGTTCATCATGCGGTTGATGGTGGGGCAGAATCTGGCATTGTCATTTGCACCGATGACTATGGGGTAAGTGGTCTGTTGTTGAAACCGAACACAACTCGACTGTGAGTGCAACTATTAGAACAAGTTACGGCATGGTTAATTAAACGGCGAGAATTTCGCTGTTTGTGTGTGCAATTTCCAGAAAGTTAGTCGTTCTTGTCTGTTGGAAATGCTGTTAGGATGCTGATGTTGCTGGGAACTAGTTTGACAACGTCCACTTAAGATTAGAAATGAATATTTATTAATTAAGTAAGAATTGAATAATATAATACATGATTAAAAACTAACATTAAATAACTAAAAACTAAAACTACCTATAAATAAATTAACTATAAATAAAATATGTCCTCTAGGAGGGCATCGGGAGTCACGGTGCCCAGAAGGCTGGTAGCATTCCCTCTCTGAATTGCCAACGCAATACGTTGGCAAAGGTAGCTGCCAGCCCTCTGGTCACCGGACTCCTCGACCAGCCGCTTGGACAGCTCTTTGACGAGCTGTCGAGCGTCCGGCCCCCACGGCCCCAGTGTCTCGACCCCAAACGGCGTAAATAGGTAGCTCACTTTGTATGTACGTCCACTTTGTATCCAGATATCTCATGCGGTATCAAGTTGGTTTGTCGATGTAACGTAACTGTTATGCGGGCGGTGGTGCGTGATGTTACGTACGTGTAAACTTGCTGGAATGTTACTTCAACGTACGTAACAGTTGTGGGGTAGGTATGTAATGTAATCCTTGCAGTAACGAGTATAACATATTCCCGATGACCCAGGTCAGACAATACGCAATAACAATTGTTAATAATTATACAGAGAGGGTCGAGCTTTTAGTTTTAAATGATTTATGGTCAAAAAAATAAAATAAAATATTTTTATTGTGCATAAAAAATATATATAAACGGATATCACTCACTTATATTGTTAAAGTCGGCAATTAGACCGACAGTTTCGACCGATTTCGACGGTCTTTTTCAAGGTGAGCGCGCCACGCCCGCGTCGTAGTTGACGTTTCTTCTAATTTTCTTTCGTCGGTCTAATTGCCGACTTTAACAATATAAGTGAGTGATATCCGTTTATATATAATAATTTGTAGTAATGGCTCACTATAGTTTTAATGAGTGTGCGCTAAAATCCGCACTAGGCAAGCCTGTCTTACGGACATCAGCGCCCAAATGATAAGAATACTTGTGGGTTTTAATAATTAATTAGCTATGCAAAGTCAAATTTCTTTATTGCAAGAAGCACGTTGTGTACATTTTTGCACGTCAACATATTTTTGAATTTACATTTACACCACTTTGCAAAGAAAAGGTGCCAACGCTGAGGAGAAAAAGTGGCAAAAAACTCTCAGCAGCACATCTTTTAAAATAATAATAACACAATTACTTAATAACTAGGTATTACACAACTATAGAGCTAAAATATATTTCTTCCTTGATTTTTTATGGTCAGAAATCAACTTTGTTAAAATAAAACTAACTACTATCTAAAAATACATTACTTATAAAATAAATAAATAAAAACTAAATACTAAAGGTCGAACACGTAGTCAAGATCCACGTTTTGCGGAATGCTGCCCAGGACGCTGGCAGCATTTCCTCGCTGTATCGCAATGCTTAGTCGCTGAGCGAGGTAGCTGCCAGCCCTGGGATCGCCCGAGACATGGACCAATCGGGAACACAGCTCGTGGATCAGATGTTTAGAAACTATTACTGTTATTAGTAATCTAGACTTTATCCCTCATGCGGAACCGGCGACACACACCATGCATGCTCATGCTGGTGTATGGACACACAATTTGTAAACCGATAATTTTACGAGGTTTTTGATTAAAATGGTTTACAAATAGTCTAATCTTTCTCTCTCATTGTATCATCTTTCATCAAGATTTCCTCTTCTCACTGTATTTAATCCATGCATTCAATTACGGTACATTTAGCTGTAGTTACATTTTCCTTATTCACACCTTGTACGGTTATTCTCACAGACCACTTACCCAATAGACATGAAACCGGTACAAATGACAATGCCAGATTCTGCCCCACCATCAACCGCAAGTTATACAAGATCACGAAAAAATGTAAAAATATCTCCGTTTTTTATTAAAATTATTGATTTAAAATAAAGTTTTGTACAAGTTGCGATTCGAAAAGAAACAGCTTAATTAAGAATTCAGAAAATAGTAAAAAATCAAAGCGATTTATTCATTGTTTTTGTTATTCTTCTATAGGAGTTGCGAGAGTAGTAGAAAATGATACTGATTATGACTATGCAATATGAAACCTGTAATAAGTCCCCAACAAAATGATAGGTACAGCTTAAATGGTCCCGTAGTTTTGTAGGTGGGCCAAAGCTCCATTGAAATGTGGCAATGTCTTTTGCAAGCGAAACATTCTGTTAACGATGAGCGCATGGAGACGAAGCTGGTGATAGGCCGTATTAAAGAGAGAGTCCATGTCGATAATATCTATAGGTTAAACGTTTCGCGAAGCAATGTTGCGCTCATGTGAAGGCGTCCTCCTGGTACAGGTCTACGGGGTAAGTGGTCTGTGGGTTAGCCATCGGGTTTTCCCAACCAGTTAGATCTCTCACACAAGTTGAAATGATGTATGCGTTTTACTTTCCAATTTGCCTTTCAATTACGAACGTGATTAACGATGTTTTATCTAAAAGTAACCATAAAGGGAATGTTAAATGGTTTTATTTGCTTGTTTACATTTTTGGCGTTGACAGAGAGGAAATTTAAAAATTTCATTAAAGAAACACTTGTTAAGAAGGCGTATTACAGGATAGATGACTATTTAAACGATGAACATGCGTGGTGTGTGTCGCCGGTTCCGCATGAGGGATAAACTTACTAACAATAGTAATAGTTACGTACTGTATAGTAATTAAGTAATCATTGTTTTAAAAGATGTGTTGCTGAGAGTTTTTTGCCACTTTTTCTCCTCAGCGTTGGCACCTTTTCCTTGCAAAGTGGTGTAAATGTAAATTCCAAAAAATATATTGACGTGCAAAAATGTACCTACTCAACTTGCAATAAAGAAATTTGACTTTGACTTTTTGACTTTGGCGATTTCTCAGAACCCTTTTATATTTGCACACAATAGATTAACCTAAGCCCAAATCAAGTGTCTTATTTTGTAATCAAAAACTACACTATACCTACTAACATTTTAGGCTGTCCATAGCCACACAGCGCGGTAACGCCGCTGGTATTATGGGCACCTATGCATCGGGAACGATCAGAGGGGGCTTATTAGATTAAGTTATTATTATTGCAGTTGTTTAATAAAATAGAAATGTATAGTTATTCAATATTATAAAACATATCATTCACGAAAAACTTTAAATTATAAAAATATTAGTAAATAAATAGCTGTTCTGTGATTACTTTATTTTCACAATGATGAACAGGTTCGATCAATCAGTTCCTTCAGTGTTACCTCACAACAGGTAATTAGACGATCATATTTGTTTACAAAATAAGACACTTGATTTGGGCTTCTGTTTAGTAACTATTCTATTCTATGTTAATCAGCTGATGTTTAAAACATGTTAAGGGGCGGCGAGCTGTCAAACTCGAGCGCGAGACAGAAGATGCCCTGCAGCGGCGGAGTGAAGAGCACGGCACAGTGACTCTATATTTGTATTTTTATTGATTTTGGATGAATTTAAAACAAGCTCTCGTAATTATAATATCCTACATTTTGATATATATTTCGTATGAATAACTATTTCGGTTTAGACATAATTTTAATTTTAAATGACATGGAAGGGGTATGTTTGCGATTTTTTTCTATCGAGTTTGTCCAATCGTGTATCGGTATTCATCAGTCCCTAAATATACACCCCAAGATTGCTATATATTTTTTTCAGACGTCTAATTTTAGTAGTTAGTGACGCCTTCATCGAAAAACTGAAAATACGCGCATACGAGGCCTTAAAACATTCCCTTCAACTTGGCAGTAATTAATCGGGAGTCCAGTGTGGCCCCCAGTATACTTTTGTATGCCTTTTATAGGCGCTCAAGTCCCGACAAAGTCCGTCAAATGAAATTTTTGTACTATTTTATTTTTATATTTTATTAATGGACTCGACAGATCGTCATTTGCCAATGTCATGTTACAGAAAATTCAATGTATAATAGTCTTCTATCTTCCTCCAGGGGAGTCGCAGTAGCGTCTTCACCCTGGGTAGCCGCGTCTTCTTGTCTTCATCCAGAGGAGACGCCGTAGCGTCATCACTCTGGACGAAGCAGATCGACAGTCACGTTCACTCCCGAGCTCGTAGTGGGAATCTTGACCATGGCGCCAAACTTCAGATCCTGCTTGAATTCTCCAATAACTTCACCATTCGCGAACATTTTCTGATTAATTTAACGTGATATTAAATACAAAACACCCACTGTAGACATTAAACTGAAAATTATTAAATAATTTCACAACCGTCGTTTCCCGCCATTTTCAAAAAGCCCTTTGTACTATTTTTCGCCAAAATTCTAACATTGACGGGAGTTATGAGCCTTCCATGAGCCAACTAGCGCCGCCAATCTTAAAAAAATAATATCTTCCAATTTAATCAATTTTATTACAGAAACTATTTACAAAATGTTTATTAGGATGAATACTATTTTTCAATATACAATACATGGCATAATTGCGACAAGCTAAGTTGTAGTTCACAAATGTGCCAAAAACGGCCGTTTCTCGCAATTATGCGAACTACAACTTACCGAAATTGAATCACGTTATAAATAAGCATTTAAAAAATAGTATTTATCGTAATTAACATTTTGTAAATAGTTTTTTTAATAAAATTGATTATATTGGAAGATATTATTTTTTTAAGATTGGCCGCGCTAGTTGGCTCATGGAAGGCCAGAAAAATCGTGGGGGATCACCCCCTGGGGTTAGAATCCGTGTCACCATAATAGTAGTTTAATACAACCACAGCCACCTGGCTTTCTCATAAGTTACTTTTAAGTACCGAAATATGCAGCACAAGCTACTAGGTCACCTAGCTGGCGCCAAAAATGATAAGTACTTACCTATGCGATTTTTTTGGTTTATTCTGAGAAGAGAAAGTATAAAGGTTGAAACACAATTAAACAGCAGAGGAAAGGCAGCGTCAGTGGTTGTAAATACCGGGTGTAACGTAAAGGGTATATGAAGCCGAAGGGAGGGTGTTCAGTATCGATAACTAAACAACTTTAAAAAAAAAATAAAAAAATAATGTCTCATACAAATCGATCAGCTGTCCGGGACGAAATGTATGAAAAGTCAAAAAATAAATTCGCTAATATCGAAAAGTCGTAGAACAAAAGTTGTTCAGTTACCGATACTGAACACCTTCCCTTCGGCTTCATATACCCTTTACGTTACACCCTGTATATGAAACTCTATGATAGATGACAGACAGGAAAGCCGGCTGGCCTTTATTGTCTTGTCAAAGTCTGCGCGAACGCAATTTTTGTACTAATTTTCGCCAAAAATCTGACATTGATGGCTAGTAAAAATCAACGCGGCTCAGCCCTCAGAACGCAGCAACGGAGCGTAAGCGACAAAGCAAGAGAGCGGCAACCGCGCGTCATTCGTCTGACATCTATCATAGAGTTTTATTACATTACAACCGTTGACCGTTTTTTTTAATAATATGTTTCAGCTTTTACCTTACAGCGTTCTAAAGCGAGCAGCAAGGGATGACCAATAATAATAATATTTAATTTGAACATGATGAAAAAATTCTTGCCGTGGGCAGGACTTGAACTTGCGACCTTGTCATTCCGTGACACGCTCTTACCAACTGAGCCACCACAGGCCACGCCACGCCCACCGAAAATCTTCATCGCTTTATACATACTTAAAGGGTAGGCAATTCTATCTATCGGACAATAGTAGTAGTATTCCGACAACCATGTCTAACATTATTTAGAAACATGATTTATGACGATGCGCTCCTATTTTTCCATCAAGTTCAATCATTCATTGCGGCAAGAATTTTTTCATCATGTTCTAATTTATTCACCGATCATGGATAATGCGTAATTCAAATTCTGAATAATATTTCACTTCACACACTCGTAAAGTACGTCATATGTGCTTCGTTTAGTGGACGTGAACGTATTACATTTTAGCTCCTAGAAGAGAAAAGAGTTTAATATTAAACTTTGAACGAAAATGCTAAACAGCAAGTAGCACAGGCAACGCATTATTAACGTTGAGCACACATTACGTATACGATTTGTGGCTGTATGGGCTAGCTGATGGATAGGTCCCTTTGCCTTTCTTTGCGATAAGTAAATTAGAATCATCAGAAATATATGGGTGAATAATGTATATTGTCTCAGATTAAAAAGCACGCGAAACGCCATTAGCTACTTTCTTGTGAAAATTCTAATTAAATAGTTTCCGTGGTATTTAGTGATTAATGATCACGTTAAGTTAATCAGGAGATGTCCGCTAACGTTTCTATTAATTGGAGTGCTCGAAAGAAGTCGTGTTTGTGAAGTTTAGTGCTCTTAGCAAGGTTTCGTTGCATAGTTCAATGATTGCGTGGATCGTTGAGTTATTTTGTTTAGGGGTTCGGCAGGGTTGTGCGTAGGTTTAGGTTAGGTTATCTTCGTATATATGTATGTATTTACAAGAATTTAGGCATTCTATTAACATCAGACCAGGCTGTATGCCCTAGTTAGCTTTGCCTTTCCCTTTGGGAAGAATTATATTAAAAAAAAGTATATTGTCTCAATAAGAGGTACAGGGTGATTACCCGCTAGCCTTTTTAGGCGCTCAAGTCCTATCAAAGTCTGCTCGAACGAAATATTTGTACTAATTTTCGCCAAAAATCTGAAAAATCGTAGCAGCGCGTCCCCCAACTCTAGTACTTCAATACTTCATTTATTCAACCTTAGGAGCTCTAGGGAACACTTGGTTATGTCATACATAATCTAATAATTTACAATAATATAAGATGCAGAATACAAACTAGGTTACGGCTGGATGTACGAACAGAGAAACAGGGCAAAGAAGCGACCCACGGGATATAACAAAATGAACTAATTGCGGCTGTAAAGAGGCCTTGTCAATGTTTTACAATTTAGAGTAAGTTTTTAATGGATTACTTAACAATAATATAATCAACATAGCGTTGGCACCTTTTCCTTGCAAAGTGGTGTAAATGTAACTTTAAAAAATATGTTGACGTGCATAAATGTACACAACGTGCTTACTTGCAATAAAGAAACTTGACTTTGACTTCAATTGCAAATTGCTAGTACCTACAAAGGGTGGGCTTTAGTTGGTCGTGCTCCTTTAATCGTCGCTAATTGCAAAATCCCGCTCACGCTTACACAACACTACAAGTTTAATTTAGGTTTAGATTTAGCGTCCGCTGCAGAATCACACCTATTCGCACCTATTCTATTGTCGACTTTCTCATAGTCATACACATGCATAACAATATTACAAATTCGCAAAGCAATCACTGTTTATATTAATGTAAATGTTTTCTCAATTTAGTTAGGTAATATAATTACATATGTCAAAGCTATCTATTTACGCCGTTTGGGGTCGAGACACTGGCTCGTAAAAGAGCTATCCAAGCGGCTGGTCGAGGAGTCCGGCGACCAGAGGTCTGGCAGCTACCTCTGCCAACGAATTGCGCTGGCAATACAGAGAGGGAATGCTGCCAGCCTTCTGGGCGCCGTGACTCCCGATGCCCTCCCAGAGGACATATTTTATTTATAGATAGTTTAAGTTTTTAGATTTTTAGGGTTAGTTTTTAGTCACTTTATTATTTTAGGTTTTAATTTAATGTAATTTTATAAAATAAATGGTTTATACTAATAAAGATTGTGTATTAGCTTTTTTAATAAAATATATATATATGTAATATTTACTAAGTTAACTGTTTTAGATGCACATTATAGCATTTATGCACATGATAAAAAAAAATAATGATCTCAGATCACGTGTCTAAAAATACGTGTTTATATTTCGGTGGACACTGGTTCTGTTTACACTTCTATACCTAATATAAAATCTATACATATAATAAGACTGTAAAAAAGTTGTGTCTGTACATTGAATATTTAAAAAAAAATTGTTATGTGTTTGCAGTTTGGCGACCGATGTAACATTGCAATTTTGTTAAAAACTAATAAATAAATTTAAAAAAAAAATGTAAATGCCATTAGGACGATCAGCTAAATTCTATTCGAAAAAATCCAGCAATCCATTTTTTATGAATCAAGACATAAGTGTTTTATTATTATATTAGTGTACCTACTTAATTATGTTTACAATTATTTCCGTGTAAACGATTGTACTTGTGATATTTGCGTATTTTTCACTATGTACCTAGGGAAGAAACTAGTCTCCCACGACACAGGGTATCCTAGTGTGGGGACTAGTGAATTTGTATCTAGAATGTAAGTATCCAACGTACAATTAATAAATTTCATTTCATTTCATTTGTTTATAACCAAATAACAATCGCAGCCAAAAACCGCGTTTTCACGCCAATGAAATCGACTAATACGGCATTGCAAACAGGCGTTTTTTTGCGTTTTTTTAGTATCTGAATCCACCTGTTAGTTATTTTACGTCATGCAGAAGAGTAAACCACTCACGATCGGTAAATAGAGGGGCAAAGCAACTTTTACCGTAGTCCATGAAAAGAAGCAAAAACAAAAACGACTACCACTCACGATCGGTAAATATAGAGTGGCCATTTTTTACTGTATTTAGTATTTATTTTATCGACCATGGTTGGCCCACAGGCAGTGTGTGCCGACACTAACTTGGCTTTCTAATCTTTGGATACTAACAAGAACTAGTATTGTCGTTCTTTCCTTTCTCCAAATAAAAACAAAATGCATTTTAGTCCAATCGAGTTTAGTAAATAAAAGAGCTTACGAAAATACAGGCTGTCCTTGAATTCATTCAACAAAACAAACTCAAACAATTTCTCTTTTCAAAAAACTACTCAAAGAACACTATCTCCGTAATCCTTAATTACCTATTTAGTATTTCATCAATTAGTAGGTATTTATTTATATATTTAGGTATAGTTTATATGTAACTGTATCATATGTAGGTTTTTAAAGTATATTTATATTAAGTAGGTATGTTTATATATTTATTTAGGTATTTTATTAATATATATTATTATATAATAGCTATACAGCGCGGTAACGCCACAAGCGTTATGGGTACCTTTGCACCGGGTATGACAAGGGGCGGGTTATTTGACTGACGAAGGTTTACCGGATATTTTAGTTTTAAGTTTGATATTGTATTAAATTGCTATTTTATTAAAATTTTCTTATATAAATTATGTAAAATACAATAATTTTTATTATAGGTTGTATTGATAAGTATTGCTTATATTATACCTATATATTTGTTTAGATTTTGTACACCACGTCGACTACCACTTACAACACTGCTCTCTCTTTCGCGGGTTTGCTGGTAGAAACCTCTTTTGAGATAAGCTCGCCCTTTGTGCCAATATGTTTCTTTTGTAATTTTATTTATGTATTTGTGTTGTACAATAAAGTGTTAAAACAAACAAACAAACAAACAAATTGAAACTGGGGGGGTTGTACTCATGATAAATATTAAATTGATAAGGTTTTTAGTAAATCAAAACTGCAAAATTGAACTAATTACGTGTCACACAATGACCTTAGAAATGACCATTAGGTCAAATTCCAGTTCAATAAATCGTTGCAAAAAATTAAACAGACCTTAAGATTTAAAATCTCCAAAGCACAGTAACGATGCACATCAAATTAAGATTTTTTTGATATTTGAATTTAATGTAAATATATTTTTTATATTTTTCCCCATATTGTTTAATTTACTTAAACGCTGTGCAGATTTAATGTGAATTCAAGGCCACCCTGTATTGTATAGTCGCTATTTTTAATTCTCAAAAACAGAAATATTTATACATCTCTTTATAGGTAAATAAAATATCCTAAAATTCTATTGTACCTATTTACCCGACTGAAAAAGGAGGGTTATTATTACTGATTGCTTTGTGTTCAATAATTTTTTAACGGCTCTACGAAGTCTACATTTTCCCACTAGAAAACAGGTTCCCATGGGAACTTCGAATACCGCATACCTAAAGGAAAATATATTGTAAATATGAAACTAAAGTACGAAAATGCAACGGTTGATTAAATTACGTTCCGAATACAATTAATTTGCCGCCAATGTGAATAATTATTAATACATCACTTCATTCGATGTGAAAACAAAATCGAAATTCCCATGAAACAACAAACCTCCCATGGAGTAAGTTATATTCACATCGCAAACAACGCTTTTGCTTTACAAATTTTGCGGTCTCTGCCTCTCATATGTTTTTCCATTATTCGAACCCACAAAAACAAATGAATCTTTCTGACGTATGAGAGTGACAGTGACGACATGGGACCTGCCCCCATACAAAAAAATATATAGGCTCTCTCCATAAAGCGTGGCAAAATTTTATGCTTCATGGAAAAGACATTGCCACATTTCAATGGAGCTTTGCACCACCTAGAAAACTACGTGACCATTTAAGCTGTAGGTACTTATCATTTTGTTGGGGACTTATTACAGGTTTCATATTGCATAATCATAATCAGTATCATTTTCTACTACTCTCGCAACTCCTATAGAAGAATAACAAAAACAATGAATAAATCGCTTCGATTTCTTACTATTTTCTGAATTCTTAATTAAGCTGTTTTTTCGAATCGCAACTTGTACAAAACTTTATTTTAAACCAATAATTTTAATAAAAAACGGAGATATTTTTGCATTTATTCGTTATCTTGTACATCTTGCGGTTGATGGTGGGGCATGATCTGGCATTGTCATTTTATAGAGCCTGTACAGTAATAAATTAGTCGCTTCACTAATTAATTAATATCAATATTATCAATAATATTCGCATGAACTCGCTACATTTTAATTAGGTAATGTCCTGAATTAACTGTTGCGTACACATCAGGCACACTGCCGCGCGTCATTATTTTCAAATTAGCAATAGCATTGCGGAGAAATGTGCGGTGGGTATAACAATAATTGTACATTAGGTACGCAATTAACAATACGGTAGTTAAAGTATGGAAATTTCGTTTGACAAATTAGACATAAATTTAAGACCAACTTTTTTTTTTTGGAAAATTCTTCCCAGAGGGAAAGGCAAAGCCAACTAGGGCATACAGCCTGGTCTGATGTTAGTAGAATGTCTAAATTCTTATAAATACACACATATACGAAGATAATCTAACCTAAACCTACGCACAACCCTCCCAAACCCCTAAACGAAATAACTCCATGATCCACGCAACCATCAAGCTATGCAAAGGAAACCTTGCTAAGAGCACAAAACTTCACAAACACGACTTCTTTCGAGCACTCCAACTAATAGAAACGTTCGCGGACATCTCCTGATTAACTTAACGTGATCATTAATCACTAAATACCACGGAAACTATTTAATTGGAATTTTCACAAAAAAGTAGCTAATGTCGTTTCGCGCGCTTTTCAAGGAATCTCTATGGAAACAGAAACAGAATTATATATTTCATTAATGGATTCGACAGTTCGTCATTTGCCAATGTCATGTTACAGAATATTCAAAAAATCATATCTTCATCCAGAGAAGACGCCGTAGCGTCATCACTCTTGACGAAGCAGCTCGACAGTCACGTTCACTCCCGAGCTCGTAGTGGGACTCTTGACTATAGCGCCAAAGTTAAGATTCTGCATGAATCCTCCAATAATCTCACCATACTGTCATTCGCGAACATTTCTGATTAATTTAACGTGATATTAAACACAAAACAATAACTACAGATATGCGAAAATTATAAACACCAGCAGATATAGCACAAGTCCGTATTAGCGATCGACGTAACGGCGAGCTGTCAAATGGCTGTCAGACGCAACAGATCGTAACAGATAGTAAGATGTGACGTCACGACGTCTTACTAATTCCACACAAACTCCGTAAGTTCGTTTATCGAAGCGAAGCGAAAAACTGAATTTAGATTATTTTATATTCACTATTTTATTATGATACATTAAAAAAATCAAATTCATTATTCTCCCAATTTCAGGGGACACTTTTTCCAACCACTATTATTTTAAAATACTAGCATTGTAATGCACGGAAAAAAATATTTTAACTTAGATCAATAAATATATAAAATATACACGAGACCAAACGGTATTGCCTGATGGACATTTTTTCTTTAGATTTTCTTACACATTAAATTACGAAAACGTGTCTGTACATATATATCTAATCCTGGTCTTTAAAACATACACAAAATTAAAGTTTACAATAAGAAATCTTACATTAAAAATAGAAAAAAAAACACACAAACAAATTGCTTTTGAAAGATCTTCATGCACTCATAACTAGGTTAGTATTAGACCGATAGTAATAGACAGTTTTGAGTTGAACACGAACTCAGCGTGAGCTCGCACCTACGAGTGTCAAACTTGTTAGCTGCAACGATTTTTATTAGCGCTTAAGTCCTGTCAAAGTCGATATGAGCACAATTTTCGCTGGCGCAGAATTTTACAGGACTAGAGTGCCTAAAAAGGTATTACAGCTAACCTCATTGCTAGATATAACTCCACAGTCAAAGCTATATATTACTATAGGTGCTATTGTCATCGCAAGGAATACTAAAATATTATTTACCTTATAGGATTAGCTGCTGCCGACGGTAAGCTTTCACTGGCCTGCGTCCGGAAGTATTCGACGTATAAGCAGCCCCCGCCTAGTACTCTTTAGAGGCAACAGAGACGGAGCTAGGACGCTTCGAGACCCCCCGAAGGCGATACAGGCACAGGGGGTCAATCTCGAACCTAAAATTTGAGAATAAAGTGCGAGGACTCCAGAGTTCGGTCCAAATGTATATGAAAAAGAATCATATCTCTTTTCTTTATTGCAAATAAGTAAGTAACATTAACATTTTTGAATTTATATTTACACCACTTTGCAAGGAAAAAGGTGCCAAGGCTGACTAGAAAAAATTGCAAAAACATTCAGCAGCTTTTAAATTAATTACAATTAAATTACTTAATAACTGACAAAGCCTGTTTTAGTTTAGAAAAAAAAAATTATATTTTGTAGTCTATTGTAAATGGCTGAAGGCTCATTTTTTGAATGAATGAATGAAAAATCTTTATTTCAGACATCATAATCACTAACATTGTTGTAAGCAAATTGTTACTAACATATTATTATGTTAGTAACATTTTGCTTACAACTATGTTAGTGATTTTAATTATAATAACATTTTTGGATGAGGTTACCTGACGTAGCATGTACCTTCACCCAAAAACGCAGGATGGGGCAGGCCCACCTGCCGACAATTAACTTCAGGAGGCTGTTGGGGCTACCCCTCAGTCTGAACATCAGGGATGCTACTCGCTTGAAACTCGAGTAAATACTATGAAATTGTAGAGAATTTTCAAAAATCAGTCAAGTATTTTTTTGCGAAAATCCCACCCTCAATGACTTGTACACTTTTCACTATGTTATACAGTATTTAAGGTTAAGAAACATTAATATTTCCGTCCCGAGAGTCGAACAAAAACTTTTCTGATTTTAGACAGCCTTCTACTAAGCTGTGAAATTTTTAAAACCTGTTTTTGCATTGGAGTTGAATTTTAGCGACACGCTAATACATAACCACTGTTGTAATGTGCGTCTCTTCCGACTATATGCACAAAAAACAAACTACCTACCTTTACAAGAGTTAGGTTTTTTGTGCATCACTCTGTGACCTTTAACGAAGTACATTTGTGTAGCATTGATCTCATATAAACAACTAGATACACAGTCTGCCTTCTAAAAATGTCCGAGCGAAAAGAAGGTCCAAACGGATGAATGTCATTTGCTTTATTGGACATTATTTGGACGTTAACAATGGACCCTTATTTGGACGTTTTTTAAATTGTTTTAGTAAGACCTTTGTGTATCTAGTTGTTTATAGGAGATCAATGAGTTATTACTCAGATGATGTAATGTACTCAATGTGGACCAGATAACGTCGGTTATCAAACAACACACACGTTTTTCAGTAGAGCCTAAATATTATACAAGTCGCTGGTTCACCTATATGGTGCAGACGAAAGCAGTGATATATACAGAGTGATTGGAAATTCGATACATTCCTTGAAAGGGTTTGCAACAAATTAGGCCCTATTAACGAGGGGTCGAAAATGAGTGGTTTCTGAGTTACGGTAGTTTTAATTTTCTTTAGAAATTTTCTGGCTTGTTCACAAAAAAATTGATGTTCATAAAAACATTGAAATAATACTTTTCTGAAAGCTGATAAAGTAGAGATTACCTTTAAAAAAATGCGTGACTAAAATTCCAATTAACTCAAAAATAAAAGGTCATAAATCACGAGGTTTGAAATTTTTCGACCCCTAATTTGTCCCAAACTATCTTTAGTATCACCCCTTTCAAGGAATGCATCGAATTTCCAATCACCCTGTATACAGGGTGGCCTTGAATTCATTCGACAAAACTAAATGGATGGTTAGGCTTGTGATATACAATTCTGCGCAGCGTTATAAGTAAGTAAATTAAACAATTTGGGGAAAAATTAAAAATTACTTGTAATAAATTAAACTATCAATAAAATTATTAATTTGATATGCATCGTTACTGTGCTTTGGAATTTTTTTTTACATTTTAAGGGTTTTTTAATTTTCTGAAACGATATGAACGATATTCACTTGAATTTGACCTAATGGTAATTTCTAAGGTGTGACTTGTGACATACTTAGTTCAATTTTATTTTGCAGTTTTGATTTACTAAAAAACCTTACCAATTTCATATTTATCATGAGTAAGATTTTATTAAGAATTACTTGACCAATTAATTATAAAAATAATTTTACTTAGTATATAGTGTAGAGCGCAGACTATATTTAATTAAGAAGAATTTTAAAAATCACTGAACTAAGCAGTTTGTCTGTGGCAGCTAATTATCTGCAGCTGTTGATTTCTAGTTAAAACAACTACGGCTTGTTGGAGTAAATATTTGTAAACAATAAACTAGTTACGAAAAGAAATAGCAAAAACAGCACAGACTGTCTCTATAGTTTGTAATGGTTTTAGATGCAGTTGCGAATATTTAACGACCACAGCTAATCTTTTCTTTCCGTGCAGTTGAGTACTTTTTGAGTAAAGTTCAACCGTAATGTAACTACTTTCTCTGTGGTAGATCGTACAGGGTCAGATCAAGGTCACTAATTTTTTAAACGATTCCCCGTGGGGGGTCCCGTGGACCTTAAACGGTACCATCAGATTTTTAAAAGCGATTATACATATGATTTTCTTCAATCTTCTTATCTATGTTGCGTTTTCTTGTTTCCTTCTGCGTTGAACGTCTTAGAAATAATAATGTATAATAAGCGGCAACTCACACAGAAAAGACGTAAGCCGAAGACGCCTCCCAGACGGGCGGGGCGCAGACTCGACTTTAAAAAAAAAGGTTTGGCTAGGCTTTTCATACAAAATGTATAGAAAAGACCGGGCGCGGATACGACGCTTACTCGTCTGCGTCCTATTGCAAAACAAAATATAAAAAAGACGGGGTACGGACGTTGCGAAAGCTGATGGTATTGTAGTTGCTGATGCATTGAGTGCTGGACCCTGATCCCCGCCCCGTCCTTTCTATATGTTTTGCAATAGGACGCAGATGAATGGCCTACGCATACCGGGACGGCAGAGATTTAAATCTTTTTGCCACAGGTCATTCAAACTTATCTAGTAAGAATACGATATAAATTCCTATGTTTTAAATCGATCCCGTGGCATCAAAAGGTCTGTCTTCTTTCTTACTTGAAAGGGAAGTGTGCTAAGGGATCCCACAGCCAAGTATCTAAGCGGTGACTATGAGCTGACTGGTAGCAAAATCCTTTACCATCCCGCCCCGGTGTGGGTAGGCCTTAAGCATCGGTCTTTTCTATGTGTTGCGCGTCAACGCTTCGATACATTTTGTGTGAAAGGTAGAGCCGCGTCCGCGTCGCGTCTCCGCGTCCTATGCCTTTTCTGTCTGTCTTGCCGCTAAGGATGTGCCTGTCTTTGAGTGCATTCAATGCCAGATGCGCTCAGACATATCCTATATCCCTTTATATTAAAGCTCTCTGGGGCGTCTATGCATTTGACCCATGTCGGTGAAAGCCTTTGAAAGGACCTAGTTTTAAATCCGCGAAATCTGAGGACGTATGGAACACAGAGAAAGTTGTACAGGAGAGTTTTTAAGGTTGAGATTTTCTCAAAAACTATTCGACATATTGCAAAAAAAAATTCACCATATCAAACATGATAGATAAAAGTTAAAACTATGTAACTGTAAAGGAATTATTAAATTCGGGCCAGTAGTTTTTGAGAAAATCTCAACCTTATTGAGGCCCCCTGTATACTTATCTCTGTCTTCGACTGTACAAACAATTTATAGGCGACGCTTTCATGAGAGCTTCCACTAATCGCATGAGGCTTAAAATGGGTAGTTTTGGAAAATATTACGAAATATCATTAGTCTAATACCAAGTATTTAATTTCTCGTTGAGCGTGCTATTTTTATCCGTAAAGTCCTTCTTTGTAAATTTTTCAAAATTAAATAGATAGTTAGATAGATAGATAAATAATTTATTGCACAAAGAAGCATATACATAGAAAACAGAGAGTAAACAATTTGTACAAAGGCGGCCTTATCGCTCAGAGCGATTTCTTCCAGGCAACCGAGGTCAATGGAAATTAACAAAAAATAAACGATAAATAAAAAGATAATATTTCGAAAATGTAATGATCTTTTTCCATTCATTCATTGTACAGTCGACAGCAGATTAATGGTAACACCTGCAGTACGATTTCAAGTCTTACGACGCAAATAATAAGAATGGTCCAAAGTACAAAGTGTTACCATTGATCTGCTGTCGACTGTACACACGAAGACAGAGATACAGGGAGCCTTAATAATTGAGATTTTCTCAATAACTACTGGACCGAATTTAATAATTCTTTTACAGTACACAGTTTTAACTTTTATCTATCTAACAGTGAAAGAATTATTGCAATAGGTCAAGTAGTTTTTGAGAAAATCTCATCCTTAAAAACTCTACTGTACATCTTTCTCTGTCTGCGACCGTACACATACAGTAATGACTTACAGAATGCAATAAAGTATTTGTATTAGGAGTTCCGTATGTTTATTCAGGGTCTAGTTCACGACATCGAAAGTCGCTACATCGACGGGTCACTGCATCGACAGTACGCTATATCGATGGTGTGCTACATCGACAGTACGCTATATCGATGGTGTGCTACATCGACAGTACACCATATCGATGGTACGCTACATCGACAGTACACCATATCGATGGTACGCTACATCGACAGTACGCTATATCGATGATACGCTACATCGACAGTACACTATATCGATGGTACGCTTCATCGACAGTACACCATATCGATGGTACGCTACATCGACAGTACGCTATATCGATGGTGTGCTACATAGACAGTACAGTATATCGATGGTGTGCTACATAGACAGTACACTATATCGATGGTACGCTACATCGACAGTACACTATATCGATTGTACGCTACATCGACAGTACGCTATATCGATGGTACGCTACATCGACAGTACGCTATATCGATGGTACGCTACATCGACAGTACACTATATCGATGGTATCATGCTGTTCTCTAATAACACGTTTCATATGATTAATTCATCTGGACTTTATGCATGCTTAATTGAGATAATACCCTTAACTGAGCCCGCTAAAGTCACGTCCCAGATTAACAGTTAACTCTCGGTAAATTGGACAAAGGATACCTAGGTAACTCGTAATGCCGCAAAGCTGAAGTTGGTGCAATTAACGTGGCTCGCTACAATATGACAGACCGCTGTGCTACATTTACCTCTCTGGTGTGAAGGCATATTCTGATATTTTACTCGTAATTGTGTATTTTACAAGTGCCGTATTATTTTTCTTTGATTCGTTCTGATTTGATTACATTGGATGCCTGTTACAATCATGAAATGTATTGTTATTTCGACTAGTAACAACAGTGGTATCTTTACAATAGCAAGAAAAATGTATGACATTTGCTATTGAGGAGCTAGACTCGCTGATTACTACAGACATGAAAACGATGCAAAAATGATGAAAATTTAATATAATTATTATCGTAAAAATAGACTTTTAATAGGGGCAACCGGCTGATCTTTTTTGTCCTGTCAAAGCCTGCGCGAACGAAATGACATTGCCAGATTCTGCCCCACCATCAACCGCAAGATGTACAAGATAACGAATAAATGTAAAAATATCTCCGTTTTTTATTAAAATTATTGGTTTTAAATAAAGTTTTGTACAAGTTGCGATTCGAAAAAAACAGCCTAATTGAGAATTCAGAAAATAGGAAGAAATCGAAGCGATTTATTAATTTTTTTTTGTTATTCTTCTATAGGAGTTGCGAGAGTAGTAGAAAATGATACTGATTATGATTATGCAATATGAAACCTGTAATAAGTCCCCAACAAAATGATAGGTACAGCATAAATGGTCACGGAGTTTTGTAGTTGGGGCAAAGCTCCATTGAAATGTGGCAATGTCTTTTGTACTTGGATACATTACGGATTTGTAATAGGACACACTATAATCTGTTTTGGCGTACTTATATTTTAGATGTAAATGTTAAATTTCCTATAAAATGTAACAAAATATACTTAAATATTAATTTTACAAGTGTCGTAAATTATTTTCGGTTATTTTGTATAAAAAATACAACTGAAAAATATAGTTACCTACGAATTGACGAAGGTTCAACGGATAATTTAGTTATAAGTATATTATTGTATTAGTTTTAAGCTTGACAGTTGAATAAGTTACCTACAAGGCTTTTGAAAATCAGAAATATAAGCAGTAGAAATATAAGAAGTACATAATATAAGCAGGAACATCTAGTTCGTTTTACTAAACGGAAATGAAGCATGTCCGCCGCCTGACTCGAAATATCGAGTAACGAATTTCAGATTTATATCAGAATATTCAGGGACTGATGCAATAAAAAATTGAGTTACACTATTTGAAATTGAGTGACTTGGATTTGTGAAAAGCATTGAATATTTATTTTACATTGTGAAATAACAAAATAGGTTTAAATATTAACTTCTTCACAACGGGGATCGATTGAACTATTTGTAATGCTAAGTCATTCAGATAGTTCAACCGACCTATTGTACATATAGTTTTTAGTTTAGTTTATATATATATATATATATTTTAGGTTAACATTATAATAGTTATAGGTAAGTGGTTATTTCAATAATAAATTTTACTTCATAAATATTTGCACACATTCCTTATCCTACTGGTTTATTATGTTTAAGACCTTTATACATTGATCTCCTATAAACAACTAGATACACAGTCTGCCTTCTGAAAATGTCCGAGCGCAAAGAAGGTCCAAACGGATGAATGGACTCATTTGCTTTATCGGACATTATTTGGAAGTTAACAATGGACCCTTATTTGGACGTTTTTAAAATTATTTTAGTAAGACCTTTGTGTATCTAGTTGTTTATAGGCTTAGATGCCTTTATACCATATTGCAGCAAAAAATATTTTGACTTTTATTTTGATATAAAATCGGTATCTAAGACCAGCCCATCAATGCTGCTAGCCAAGTGGCATTGACTTTCGTTAATGCTAGTAGAATAGACAGAAAATTCTACGCGATTGACATTTGCCTTTTCGTTGGCAAATGTTAGCGACTGGACCATTCATAATTTAAAGTTTTAAAATGTATTGTTCCATTTTATAATGTCAGTCAGTTGCGTCCCTGGCGGGTGCGCTGCGTCAATTTTTTTAGCCGTCAATGTCAGATTTTTGGCGAAAATTAGTACAAAAAAGACATTGCCACATTTCAATAGAGCTTTGCCCCACCTACAAAACTACGTGACCATTTAAGCTGTACCTATCATTTTGTTGGGGACTTATTACAGGTTTTATATTGCATAACCATTATCATTTTCTACCACTCTCGCGACTCCTATAGAAGAATAACAAAAACAATGAATAATTCACTTCGATTTTTTTACTATTTTCTGAATTCTTAATTAAGCTGCTTTTTTCGACTCGCTTGATGTACAAAACTTTATTTTAAACCAACAATTTTAATAAAAAACTGAGATATTTTTACATTTATGTGGGGCAGAATCTGGCAATGCCATTTCGTTCGCGCAGGCTTTGACAGGACAAAAAAGGTCAGCCCTGGCTGTTAAATAGTCTATTTTTACGTTAATAATTATGTAAATTTTTCATCATTTTTGCATCGTTTTCATTTCTGTAGTAATCAGCGAGTCTCTATAATCGAGCTCCTCAATAGAAAATGTCATACATTTTTCTTGCTATTGTAAAGATACCACTGTTGTTACTAGTCGAAATAACAATACATTTCATGATTGTAACAGGCCTCCAATGTAATCAAATCAGTGACGAGATGCTCGAAGCGTACGTAACGAAGTCTCAAGTTCCCGACCGCCTATATTCTATTTGTTGCAGAGAATTACCTAGGTACTTGAGTTACCAATTTGTACGTTGAGCATTGATCTCAAATATAAACAACTAGATACACAAAGGTCTTACTAAAACAATTTAAAAAAATGTCCAAATAATGTCCAAAAAATTTTTAGAAGGCAGACTGTGTATCTAGTTGTTTATAGGAGATCAATGACGTTGAGCTAAAATTCAACTCAGAAAACGTTAAATATTCTTAACAGTGGTCTAGTCTTTTCTCGTTTTTTTTTTAAACCTTAAAAATGTTATTATAGATAGATAGATAGATAGATATCAATGAATCAAACAATTTATTTGCTGAAAGTAGGTATTACAATGGTCTTAAAGTTAAAGATAGACTCTTTATTGTACAAAAGTATTACATTAAACGAATTGTTACAATATATATTATTGTACAAAGGCGTCCTTATCGCTCAGAGCGATCTCTTCCAGGCAACCCCCGGCGAGAGGAGATGGCGCAGGTAATCAACACGTTACTCTGGTAAAATTACAGTTATTAGGCAAACTAAATGCAATAAACGCTAATGTATATTATAAACATACTTAAATAAGTAGACATACATTATACAATGTATTTATACTAACCGAATAACGGAATGCAGTATTTAGGTGTTAGTACCTACACGGAAAGAAATGATTACCTGTGGTTGTTAGCATATTAATTATCTTATCTTATCTAAGTTAGTACTTTTTTTTTACGGTACAGGAGTTAATAAAAAAAATACTTATAAATAAAAAATGGACGCCAATTCGCTACCCTGTGGGAGAGTGCCCAAAAGGCTGGCGACGTTACCTCGTTGTATAGCCAGCGATATACGCAGGCCGAGGTAAGCGCCAGCCCTTTGGTCACCGTTAGTACTTAGATAAGATAAGATAAAATAAATTTTCTTTATTGCAAAATCAAAGGAATTACATGAAAGAAATATGCTAATATACAGTTAGTATCAACTTAGAATATCGGACTTACAATGTCTTGCTAGAGACAAAATGACTCCAACCTAAAGACTATTTATATTTACTCTGGTCTCCTCGCAATATTTGCGCTATCCTTTCAGACTTCCGACGCGTTTCCGGTCCCATTGATATCCGATGCAGTGCGAAGCCTGAAGGCTTGCCTTCCCTACGAGATATTGAAATATCCGGCCGGTATTATGTATTTCCACCGCCGTTACAATGTCCACAGCAGGCGTTCTAAAATGATATTCTGTAAGGATTCTATGCAATTTCCAACCCATTGAACTACTCTGATTGAGGGGATCGTAGTCCAGTTGGAAGAACACGTTGAAAATGGTCGTACAAGTTAAGCAACGTTGGGCGAGGTCAGGACCTGGATGGGTGACCGCTATTGACATTTCCATCTGAGCCCCTCCGTGCCTCGGGGCGCACGTTAAGCAGTTGGTCCCGGTTGCTGTCGCTTGACAGCAGTCGTTAGGCCACGTCAGAGGGCTACGGGCGACCTGAATAACTCTGACAATAGGTGCGGTCACTAGAGAGCTCGGTGGATAAGTGGTTGGGTCAATGGACTTGCAATATGGAGGTCCCAGGTTCGATTCCCAGCTAGAGCAGCCATGTACCAATGAGTTATCCTCGGTTTTTTCGACGGAAAAACTTACGTACATTTACCGAGTGCTCTCAAAACGGTGAAGGAAAAACATCGTGATGAAACCTGCATGTCGTAGAAGAAGAAAAAAAATCTAAGGCATGTGAAATCCGCCAACCCGCACTGGGCCCGCGTGGTGGATTATGGCCCAAGCTCCCTCGATGTAAGGGAAGGTCTGTGCCCGAGCAGTGGGGCAATATAAATAGACTGATTATGATACAATGTCCACAGCAGGCGTTCTAAAATGATATTCTGTAAGGATTCTATGCAATTTCCAACCCATTGAACTACTCTGATTGAGGGGATCGTAGTCCAGTTGGAAGAACACGTTGAAAATGGTCGTACAAGTTAAGCAACGTTGGGCGAGGTCAGGACCTGGATGGGTGACCGCTATTGACATTTCCATCTGAGCCCCTTCGTGCCTCGGGGCGCACGTTAAGCAGTTGGTCCCGGTTGCTGTCGCTTGACAGCTGAATAACTCTGACAATAGGTGCGGTCACTAGAGAGCTCGGTGGATCGGTTGGGTCAACGGACTTGCAATATGGAGGTCCCAGGTTCGATTCCCAGCTAGAGCAGCCATGTACCAATGAGTTACCCTCGGTTTTTTCGACGGAAAAACTTACGTACATTTACCGAGTGCTCTCAAAACGGTGAAGGAAAACATCGTGATGAAACCTGAATGTCGTAGAAGAAAAAAAATCTAAGGCATGTGAAATCCAACCCGCACTGGGCCCGCGTGGTGGATTATGGCCCGAGCTCCCTCGATGTAAGGGAAGGTCTGTGCCCGAGCAGTGGGGCAATATAAATAGACTGATGATGATACAATGTCCACCGCAGGCGTTCTAAAACGATATTCTGTAAGGATTCTATGCAATTTCCAACCGATTGAACTGCTCTGATTGAGGGGTTCGTGGGCCAGTTGCGAGTACACATTGAAAACGATCGTACAAGTTAAGCAACGTTGGGCGAGGTCAGGACCTGGATGGGTGACCGCTAGTGACATTTCTGTTACAGACTGTGTAGCTCTGACAATAGCATACTGATGATGGTGAGTGACGACCTCTCCAGCCCAATATTTCGTCATTGGCTGTCTGTGCACCGGAGCGAGAACCGAAAGTGTTAAGACTGACGTGTCCTTAATGAGGTACAAATGTAAGCTTTATATTGTTATTTTATTTATTTTGTATTTTTATGGGTTTTTTATGCCTGCAATAAAGAAAAATTGTTTATTTCGGACAGGGTCCATAGATGTTAGTAAAATACAATAAAATGACTTACAAACTAATGTTAGTAGGTACAAAAACAAGTAAATTATTTCAAATTAAGGCGACCCCGGACACAATTTTAAGACAGGTGTTTCTCGCCCCCCCCCCCCCCCCCCCCCCCCTTACGTTAAGCAGTTGGTCCCGGTTGCTGTCGCTCGGCAGCAGTCGTTAGGCCACGTCAGAGGACTACGGGCGGCCGGAATAACTCTGACAATAGGTGCGGTCACTAAACCACACGAGAAAAAACAAAACGATTGACTGTACAATGTCTCCAACTAACAACAAACACTTATTGTGTGAATGTGACTCACTGGCTAGGAAACTTCTCTGGATGAATAATAATAAAAAACAAATAATAAAAATGTTTATTTCTCCCAACAAACAGTTACAATATTTTATATATAATAGTCAATATAAGTATAATAGTCAGTATAAGTATAAGCCTTGTCTGTGGGGAGACTGGTGCCTAAACTAGGAATGAACCTGTATCTTATGAAGACTAGAATACGCGGATACCCAGGGTGATGACGCTAGGAGGAAGGTGAGGGATGAATGGATTATATATTGTGGGCTAGTACAGCCCACAATGGGGAGTGCTCGGGCGCCAGTCGGGTCGCGGTTGTATCACAGTTTCCCGTGGCTCGGCGAGAATGGCACGAGGTGGAACACCCCAGGATGTTTAGTCGGTATGCTGCCCCTTCAGGGCGGTGAGCCCGACATAACCAACACGCTCCCCCGGGCGTGGTGGCACATGATTTGCTTGCATGTTTTACCTGGGTTAAAAAAAAAAAAAAAGGTGATGACGCTGCGGCGACTCCCCTGGATGAAGACAAGAAGAGAAGACGATATGATATTTTGAATATTCTGTAACAAGACATTGGCAAATGACGAACTGTCGAGTCCATTAATAAAATAAATAAATAGTTTCACATAATATTTCTCGTACTGTAAGTATGACATAATGCTACGGAGGTAACTGAAATAAATTGAACGCACGGGAGTGAATTGGCGCCATATTTTTATCAATATTTATTTTATTTCCCCGAACGCCTCATTAAATTGGCTCCGTGCAGTCTGGACGAACTTTATACTCGACTGCCGGGACTAGTAGAGTAATGTTTAGGCTGTGAACTTATTAGGCAAATATTTTGCGGTTTGTGTTTGCATATACAATGGGTTAGATCAGGGGTCTCCAAACTTTATCCGCCGTCCGAATGAAGTGGTCCCGAGCTGGAAGGCGCTCCGGAGCGCCTTCAGCGGAGAAGGGGGAGACATGAGGCCCCCCGGAGTCGGGCCCGAAGGCACCCGCCGACAGGGCCGCGGTAGTTTTCGAAAGATGTCCCCGTGGTCCTGTCCATGGTGGCGGAGGCGGAACACCCCAGGAGTTTTAGTTGGTGCGAGTCCAACATAATCACCCGTTCCCCCGGACGGGTGGTATACATTATGTATTTCTCCTGGGCAACAAAAAAAAGGGGTGCCAAACTTTGAAACTTTAGGGCCATAATATTTTTCGTGGAAAGTACTTCGTGGAGGTATATTACAGCGACTCTACGCATACGAAGTTGCAAGAATAACTAGTAAAAATAAATAAACTTAACTCTCAATTTTTTTCCATCATCATCATCATCATCAGCCCGTATCAGTCCACTGCTGGACGTAGGCCTCTCCCAAAGCGCGCCAATCAACCCTACTCTCGGCCCTCTGCATCCAGTCCCTGCCAGCCATTTTGCGAAGGTCATCCCTCCATCTGGTCGGGGGGCGTCCCACACTACGTTTACCCGTTCGTGGCCTCCATTCGAGAACTCGTCTACCCCATCGGTTATCGGTTCTACGACAGATGTGACCAGCCCACTGCCACTTCAGTTTACTGATTCTATGAGCAATGTCAACCACTTTTGTCTTCTGGCGGATATACTCGTTTCTTATTCTATCTAACAGAGAAACTCCAAGCATAGCTCTTTCCATAGCTCGCTGAGCGACCTTGAACCTGTGGGCCAGTCTCACCGTCAATGTCCACGTTTCGGCTCCGTAGGTCATCACTGGTAGGACGCACTGGTTGAAGACCTTAGTTTTTAGGCATTGTGGTATTGAAGACGAGAAGATATGACGTAGCTTCCCAAACGCTGCCCAGCCCAGCTGAATTCTCCTGTCACTCTCTTTCTCGAAGTTGTTCCTACCCAGCTGCAGAGTTTGTCCTAAGTAGACATATTTCTGAACAACTTCGAGGACCGTGGCAATTTTTTTCCAATAATACGTAAAAATATTTTGTATTGGATAACCGCTCTGGCGCTACCAGCTGTCAAACTCAAGCGCGAGACAGAAGATGTCCCGCAGCGGCGGAGTAAAGAGCACGGTACAATGATTCCATATTTGTATTCTTATGAATTTTGGTAGGGAAATAAAAATACGCCAAAAAAGTCAGATTTTTTAAAACAAGCTCTCGTATTTATAAGACCATACATTTTGATATATATTTTGTATGAATAACTATTTCAGTTTAGAAATAATTTTCATTTTAAAAGACATGGAAGGGGTATGTTTGCGATTTTTTTCTATCGAGCGAAGTTTGTCCAATCGTGTATCGGTATTCATCACTCTAAATAGACACCCCAAGATTGCTATATATTCTTACTAGACATTTAATTTTAGTAGTTAGTGCCGTAGCCTTCATAGGAAAACTAAAAATCCACGCACACACAGCCTTGCTTTGACTTTATTTGCATAATATTACTACCCCGAGACGCAATCGATAAGCTAAGTAGTCCATTTACAGTCAATCTAAACCTTAATGGGATAGGCATAGGAGCTATAAACACAATTTACTCATGAATATAAAATATTGTGAAAAACATTGCCTAGTTTAATTTCAATATTAGTAGTTTGTGAAATTATTGAGTTTAATTGTAAGTATTACGCAGTAGTTTACATTAAATACGTAACTATAGTAACATTTGTAATATTACGAACATTGGTCTCCTATAAACAATTAGATACACAGTCTGCCTTCTAAAAATGTCCGAGCGCAAAGAAGGTCCAAACAGATGAATGGACCCTCATTTGCTTTATTGGACATTGGACGTTACCAATGGCCCTTATTAGGACGTTTTTTAAATTGTTTTAGTAAGACCTTTGTGTATCTAGTTGTTTATAGGAGATCAATGATTAGTATACAGGGTGTAACGTAAAGGGTATATGAAACCGAAGGGAGGGTGTTCAGTATCGGTAACTGAACAACTTTTCTACGACTTTTCGATTTTCGCGAATTTATTTTATGACTTTGCATACATTTCGTACCGTTCAGATGGTCGATTTGTATGAGACAATAATTTATTTTTTTTTTTATTCGAAAAGTCGAAGAACAAAAGTTGTTCAATTACCGATACTGAACACCGTCCCTTCGGCTTCATATACCCTTTACGTTACACCCTGTATATTCGCATTTTATTGAAATGAAATGAAATGCGAATATATACTAATCATACATCATACAACTTATATTTAAATACTAGGTGTTGCATGGTGCGCGGGCCGCGCGCGGCCCGCGAGACTGCTTTGTTTTCGTGTTGTAGGCGCCGCAACTAAATAAATATTATCCGGATTGTTCGCTGTGCAAATAATTCGTGCAAGTCCATCCACTAATTATATCAAGCACCGCCCGAAAGTTGCAAGTTCAAAACTCTGTGAAAAACATTTATTTCGAAAAGAATTTTCTCATTTAAAGTAGGTTTTTTGTGTGATTTTTAAAGCAAGCAACGCTCGTAATGCCCGTATGCCAGAAACTTAAAGAAAGTTTTTCGAAACCCAAACGTTGCTAGCTGTACACAATTTCCATAACTTTGTTCATAATTCGAAAGGCAAGGGCTTTCAGCCTTTGGTAGCGTGGGGACGCTCCGGGCTTCGCCCTTCGCGGAGTTCGGCCTGTGGCCTCGCAGCTCGGCTCGGCCTTCGGCCTCGCAAAAGTTACTTGGAATATGGGGAGTTGTTTCTGCTTGAGAAGGGGACGCTTCGGGCTTCGCCCTACGCGGAGCTCGGCCTATGGCCTCGCAGCCCGGCTCGGCCTTCGGCCTCGCAAAAGTTACTTGAAGGGTAGGGAGTTTTTTTCTGCTTGGCAATGGGACGCTTCGGGCTTCGCCCTACGCGGAGCTCGGCCTACGGCCTCGCAGCCCGGCTCGGCCTTCGGCCTCGCAAAAGTTACTTGGAATGTGGAGAATTTTTTCTGCTTGGCAAGGGGACGCTTCGGGCTTCGCCCTACGCGGAGCTCGGCCTATGGCCTCGCAGCACGGCTCGGCCTTCGGCCTCGCAAAAGTTACTTGGAAGGTGGGGAGTTGTTTCTGCTTGGCAAGGGGACGCTTCGGGCTTCGCCCTACGCGGAGCTCGGCCTACGGCCTCGCGGTGTTCTATCGCTTCGGGCTTCGCCCTACGCGGAGCTCGGCCTTCGGCCTCGCGGGAGGGTGCTCGGCCTTCGGCCTCGCTATGGTTACTGATAGATATTTACCGCACGCCAGTAATCCTTTCGTTTCGTATAGGAAAATATATGGAAAAAATATTATGGTTTACTGCTCGTCCGACATTTTGTTTTTCCCAAAAATGACAATTTTCTGGTATACTGCATCATATGTGCTACGAAGTGGAATTGGTTGGATATTCCTCATGCGCTCGTGCTAGGCCAGCTAATTCGTCAAAGTTTGGTCTGAAATGTCTAAATTTTCAATCGGCTATATTTCCGCCGCCATTTTGTTTTTCTTTTGTTTTTCAATTTCATCACAAAGTAGGTCGACCATGTGACGCGTGTTCCAAATTTGAACGAAATCGGTTGGAAAATGGCGGAGATGGCATCACGTGACCCACCGCCATTTTGTTTTTTTCACTTCCCTATAGTTTTCCTCTGGTCCAATCACTAAACTATACAACTCCCCCCTACATCACTTTCACCTCCGGGAACTCCTTCAGACTAAACGGGCACGTCAATCAGTGAGTCAGTCAGTCAGTCAGTGAGTCAGTCAGTGGTAGTCGAGCTATATATATTAGTAATAAGTTTAAGGCAAATAGTTTGCCGCTGACTGTTTGCCTTCCATATATTTTAGAAGGAGCGTTTATACATTGCGGTGTCCTTGAATTCATTCGACACATTGAAACTGGGAGTACTCATGATGTTTCGCTAGCCGACTCTTTCAGTCATCGGCCGATTTGCAGCTAAAAACCATGCCCAATTTGATTCACACACACGCGCTTTAATATATATTATGTGTGTGTTATTCATTATACAATAAGATTCATTTCATTTTTAAACTTCGTCGTCATTTCCATCACGAAAACTTGAAGTTTCTAATAAGTTTATAACAAATTAAAATTAAATTAATCTGCGGGAGTGGCACAGATATTACTAAGGTATAATAAGATAAGAAAAGCGTGTATGGTGGAACACAGAGAAAGGTGTACAGGAGAGTTTTTAAGGTTGAGATTTTCTCAAAAACTACTGGACCTATTGCAAAAATTCTTTCACTGTTTCATAGATAAAATGGAAAACTATGTAACTGTAAAAAAAATTAAATTCGGTCCAGTAGTTTTTGAGAAAAACTCAACCTTATTGAGGCCCCCTGTATACTTATCTCTGTCTTCGACTGTACCAAACGTATGTCGACCAAATTGGCGAGGTATTGAAAAAGGGTCAAGTACGGTCTACTGCAAGCCGACGAGCATGCATGAAGAGATTGATGAATGTGGAGGAGGCAAGGGTGGTGTGCCAGGATCGCAGAAGATAGAAGTCCATCGTCTCTGCCTACCCCTACGGGAATCAGGCGTGAGTTTATAAATAAATAAATAAAAGCGTGTACCGCAGCCTAAATCAAGTGTCTTATTTTGTAAACAAATACGATCGTCTAATTACCTGTTGCGATGTAACACTAAAGGAACTGATTGATCGAACCTATTCATCATTGTGAAAATAAAGTGATCGGATCTAATAAGATGAAAATAACTATGCAATAATCACAGAAAACTTAAAATTTTAGTAGGGTAGTTTTTGTTTACAAAATAAGACACTTGATTTGGGCTTCGGTTTCCATGAAGAGTTTGATGAATGTGGAGGAAGTGAGAGTTGTGTGCTAAAATCGCAAGCAGACGGGTATCGCCCGGGAGTTTATTAATGTAATTAATTTTCAAAATGATGAATCTCCCATAATAATACTGTAAAACTAATTTCAATAATCGGGCATGCAAAATAATTGTAATTAAAATTATGATTGGGGCTGCGAGATTTTCTGTTCAATAAATTAATTAAAATAATACTCTTACATTACCCAAAATTCAATTGAAAACCCCGACCAGGGATCAGAATTAATTATCAATACGAATTAATCCTAATTAATTCCTGTTCTCTGTAAATGGGTATAGGTAATGTTATTGTGGTTAGGTATTCCTATTTTATTCAACACTAGTTGTACCCCGCAACTTCGTTTGCGTAGAGGAGGATGGAGAGGATGGAGGAGATCAGGAGGCATATCTTCCTCTCTGGATCCTTGTTTCCACATCACATACCGCCATGGCTTATAGCCTATGAGCTGTCCGGATATTTCAGCTATCTCCTAGTCAAACTCCCATCAAAATCCCTTCAGTAGTTATGGCGTGATACTTGCACAAAGTCACAGACAAACAGACAAAAATTCTAAAAATTAGTGTTTTGGCATCAGTATCGATCCTAAAACACATTACAATTATTCATTTCAAAAAATATCCAATGTACAGACACAACTTTTTTACAGTCTTATTATATGTATGTATAGATTTTCACCGCGAAGGAGAATATTTTGCCGCTCTCCATAGAGATAGCCTAAAGTATACTTATGAGCAAAAACCTTGGTCATACGTCAGAGAGAGACAATTGTGCATAGATGTTCGAATTATATCTAGATCACGACATCGAAAATCGCTACATTGACGGTCGCTATATCGACGGGTCACTGCATCGACAGTACGCTATATCGATGGTACGCTACATCGACGGGTCACTCTATTGACAGTACGCTATACCAAAATCAAGAGTGAGACAGAAGATGCCCCGCAGCGGCGGAGTGAAGAGCACGGCACAGTGCCTCGATATTCGTATTTTTATGAATTTTGGCAGGGAAATAAAAATAGGCCAACAAAAAAGGATGTTTTAAAAACCGTTCCTGTCCGGTCCTGGTTCTCGTATTTGTAATACCCTAAATTTAGGTAGGTATAGGTATATTTTGTAAGAATATCTATTTCATATTAGACATAATTTTTTTAAAGACATGGAAGGGGTATGTTTGCGATTTTTTTTCTATCGAGCGAAGCTTGTCCAATCGTGTAGGTATCGGTAAAATACCTATTCTAAACAGATACCCCAAGAATACTATAAGTATCATTTTTTCAGACATTTAATTTTAGTAGTTAATGCAATAGACAGGATTGAAAAATTGAAAATCGCGGAAAAACACGCGGCTTTAAAGCCTTCCATGAGCCAACTAGCGCCGCCATACTAAAAAAAAGTAATATCTTCCAATATAATCAATTTTATTAAAAAAGCTATTTACAAAATGTTTATTACGATAAATACTATTTTTTAAATACTTATTTATAATGTAATTCCGTAAGTTGTAGTTCGCATAATTGCGAAAAACGGCCATTTTTGGCACATTTGTGGACTACAACTTAGCTTGTCGGAATTATGCGATGTATTGTATATTGAAAAATAGTATTCATCCTAATAAACATTTTGTAAATAGCTTTTTTCAAGATTGGCGGCGCTAGTTGGCTCTTGGAAGGCCTTTAAATGGCGTTTCATGCATTTTTTATGCCCCGGAATTCTCTCTAGACTCTGTATGACACTCCACTGGTATGTACTTGGATAATGAGTCGGATACTGAGTATTAATTAACAGATTTATCTCATTAAAACTTTAGAGGATAGGTACTATCATTCATAGGTCACCAATTTTAGAATTAAAACTCTGTCATTTAAATATTTCGGTCATACTAAAGATCATTTTGCTAAACCGCCGACCACTTAACTTAATCATATCTCCGGTATTAATTGAGATATCGAAAAACGGATTTCAGATTTCGCTTCAGCATGTCTATGTGAGTTGATTGGTATAATATGATACGTAATAAAACAAGTTAGTCAACTTCCCCATACAAGGCCTGCAACGCGCTATCGAAATTTTCACAGCCGTGAGTATATATACAAGTTCCAATCCACCCTCTCTGGGAAGAACGTTTCTGCTCTCGTGTTAGATCTGTTCGTTTAAAATTGTGCGGAACGTTGTTTAAGCAATGTTCCGCGCAATTCTAAACTAACGTAATATGACAGTAGAAACGTTCTTTTCGCTCCTGGTCACATGGTTCGATCGATCGGACCACAGACCACTCACCCAATAGACATGACATTGCCTCATTTCAATGGAGCTTTGACAGACCTTTGGTCACCTACGTGACTAATAAAGCTCATATATCATTTTGTTTGGGACTTATTACAGGTTTCATGTTGCATATCATAATCAGTAGTTGTGAGAGTAGTAGAAAATGATAAAGACAATGAATTCGCTTCGATTTCTTACTATTTTCTGAATTCTTAATTAAACTGTTTTTTCAACTCGCATGTATAAAATGTTATTTATTGAGTTGTAAGTAAACAAACAGGATAAAATTATATATAAAATACATACAGGCACTAGAATTTAAAACTCGCTTGATGTACAAAACTTTATTTTAAACCAATAATTTTAATAAAAAACGGAGATAATTTTACATTTATTCGTTATCTTGTTCATCATGCGGTTGATGGTGGGACAGAATCCGGCATTGTCATTTAAATGACGTATTTGCGTTGTACCTGTGGTTTTAATTGCTTGAAAGAGTATATAATTATTATATGGGGCAGAATCTCGAATTGTCGCAAGCGAAAAATTCTGTCAACGATGAGCGCATAGAATGGCGCGAATCAATTTTGCGCTCATGTGCGGGCAGACATGGGGGTGGGGTAATAGTGGTATGTGGGTGGCCGATGATCTGCGTGACGACGTGGATATTGAGAGGGAGCGCAGGGCGCTGGCGATCAGAGCAAATATGAAAGCACAGTAGCCTTCGTAGAAAAACTGCATACGAAGCCTTAATAGGAATGCTCGAAAATCTTCCACACGAACTTCTTGTTCGTAACTCGAACTAATTACATATATATTGAACTAATTACTACGTAGGTACTAATTGCATCGCAAGAAACTTATTATAACTTTAATTAATATTAATAGATACTTAAAACTAAAGTCCATCTAACTAGGTACCGGTTAGTATATACCCGTACCTACTATTTTAAAGTACAAAGGTTCTCCTCGCATAAGTTATGCAAAGTCAAAGTCGAAATTGCCGAAAATAGTTCAAAAAGTTCGTTTGCGCAAACTTTGAGAGGACTTGGGCGCCTGAAAAAGGCCTGTTAGCTAATTAATGTCGCCATCGAAAAAATATTTTAGAGTAGGCACAATGGAGTGATTTTTTTTTCTTAATTGGTAGTATTGTCTGAATTCCATTTAGGCTGAATGTTAAATTCCAGCTACAGCCATCGAACGCACCGTCGGCGGCGGGACAAGTTATGTCGGAACGCGCCAAAGGGCGCTGATCCGCAGTGCGCGAAGAAACTTCACCGGCGACGCGGGCGTGGCGCGCTCACCTTGACAAAGACCGTCGAAATCGGTCGAAACTGTCGGTCTAATTGCCGACTTCAACAATATAAGTGAGTGTTATCCGTTTATATATAACAATGTTATACAGAACGAGGATTCACGGGCCAGCAAGTTCGGTAAGTATCCGGGATCCATTGTAAAAGTTTGCCAAACTTAACCAAATGCACGCCAAGCTGAGGCCTTGCCATGCATTAGTTTCCACAACAGATCGACCAACTTCGACCCCCGGTAACTTACACCTGTAGCTTAAGGCTTCGTATGCGCGTATTTCCAGTTTTTCTATGAAGGCTACGGCAATAACTACTAAAATAAAACGCCTGATAAAAATATATAGCAATCTCGAAGTATCTATTGACTGATGAATACCGATATACGATTGGACAAACTTTTAAAATGAAATTATATCTAAACCGATATAATTATTCATACAAAATATATATCAAAATGCGAGTACTATAAATACGAGAGCGTGTTTTAAAAAAATCTGATTTTTGTTGGAGTATTTTTATTTCCCTGCCAAACGTCATCCAAACTTCATAAAAATACGAATATCGAGGCACTTCGCCGTGCTCTTCACTCCGCGCTGCGGGGCATCTTCTGTCTCACTCTTGCTTTGGACAACCATATAGTGCCTTAAGGTGAATAGTTTGCACTAGACTTAGGGATTCTGGAAATCTCTATCAAGTCTGTATGGACGCGGAGAGCGAAGTGCCTAACAGTTTACGGTTAGCAAACTGGCGAGGGGATAACTTTGATTTAACTTTTAATAGGCGCTTGCGATACAACATAGTTACTAAAACTTTTAGTACACGGGGAAACCACTTTAGTCGTTGGTATTTGTTGGAGAATTATGTTATGAACAACGCAGAGGACCTATATTTCTCAACAATATTATATGGGGAACGTATAGAAGTGGTGGACTTTGTGCAGAGTTCATCTCGGTAGATAGTAGGTATATAGGTTCCCTTCTGTCCTCAAAGTAGCAATGTAATAAGAAAGTTACAGTTGCTCAAAAAAAAGGTTAGGCATTTTTTTTTTCAATGATTATTTTAAATATCGGTTTAATATTCATACTCATACTCATTTATTCGGCCTTAGGTACACTATGGAACACTTGGTTACGTCACGTTTCTTACATATTATATATTTGTACATATTAATTAATTATATTTCAAATCACATGGCTGGGTGATGTGAGCGCAAAGAGCAGCACAGTAACACTGTTCTTAAACCTAGTTCATAATATATGAATTTAAATGACATTGCCACATTTCAATGGAGCTTTGCCCCACCTACAAACTACGTGACCGTTTAAGCTGTGACTATCATTTTGTTGGGGACTTATTTACAGGTTTCATATTGGTGTCATTTCAGTCTGGCAATGACGTGATAAAAATTATTATATTACCTACTTGTAATTATTTATGACATAAATAAATGAAATAAAATGATAAACAATATAAGTAAACATATTATCACTTTTTAAACTTTCACGGTTTGTATACATATTAATTAGATACAACTTTTCTCAACGCAGTCAGCGAACACGAAAGAGGGTAGATCGTTTTGTGTCACCCTTCTGACGTTTAACACTCACCGACTTCAGTCTACTCGTGACCATGATGGCTGCAATGCTGTCGAAATATCCAGACATCAATAATAAATGTTTAACACGGTAATTCCCGTTTTATCTAATTAATAAGTAAACATATTATTGAGACTATTAAAACTAATTTTAAACATACTTTAGATTTTTTATTATTCGCAGGCTCACAGGTTTTTTCACAATATTTCCTTCACCGTAACTTTGTTCTAACAGTAAATTTTAATTGACAATATAACGCTTAGGTTTCAACGTGTGCGATAAAAGATTTTATGGGGTGACAGCTCTAAGTCCACATCACCATGAAGCAAAGTACCGACGATGGAGTTAGCCTTTGTCAAACATATAAAAAAAACAGAACTCTCTGACATCATCAGTCTATTTATATTGCCCCCTGCTCGGGCACAGACCTTCCCTTACATCGAGGGAGCTGGGGCCATAATCCACCACGCGGGCCCAGTGCGGGTTGGCGGATTTCACAGGCCTTAGATTTTTTTTTCTTCTACGGCATGCAGGTTTCATCACGATGTTTTCCTTCACCGTTTTGAGAGCACTCGGTAAATGTATGTAAGTTTTTCCGTCGAAAAAACCGAGGATAACTCATTGGTACATGGCTGCCCTAGCTGGGAATCAAACCTGGGACCTCCATATTGCAAGTCCATTGACCCAACCACTGAGCCACCGAGCTCTCTGACATATTAGACTGAAATTACAAAAATCGTACTTTGACTCTCTACATAGAGTGCGACGAATTTTTTCCGTCATGACCTAACTAATTTCGTATTAAACAAGTATGTAGCGGCGACGAGACGAGAAGTTGTAAAGCAGGTACTTTATTAAATAGTAGCAAACTTCGGTAGCTCTACATTTATGGACTCTAACAATGTAATGTAAAAAATAATTACTTAGCGACAGACTTTAATATCTACGAAGACAAAACCGAAGTTTTATCATTAAAAAAAAAGTTTATTTTATTACCGAGTAGATTAATACTTAAACTAGTTCCGCGTGATTTATTTAGTTTAATTTGTTGCACTATGTAGTTATGTACATAGTAAGTAATATATAATTATGTAAGTGTAGGCAGTCGTCAGCAGTGTCCCGATAGTCGTCAGGTCATCTAAAACAACAGAATTAAAAAAAAAGTGTTTATAATTTTTACACACTGATATTTATTCATTAAACAATAAAAAATAAAAATAACTATTATAATATTAACCTAGAAAATATAAACTAAACTAAAAACTATATATACAATAGGTCGGTTGAACTATATGAATGGCTTAGCATTACAGATAGTTCAACCGATAATTTTTACTATGCCACATTCATGATTGATAGGCCAGCTAACAGCAGATCAAGTGTAATACGAGCACTTTGGACTTTTCTTATTATCTGCGTAGTAAAATTTAAAATTGTACTGCAGGTATTACCATTAATCTGCTGTTTTAAAATACCAGACGACTATTGGGACATTGACTGATGTACGTGTACACTAACTAAGCTAAACTTTAAAAAATATTATCTTTATAAGAAAAATGTGCTGCTTAAAGTTTTTTACCACCTTTTCTCCTCGGCGCTGCAAACTTTTCCTTGCAAAGTGGTGTACAATGTAGTTTGTATAAAAATATTGACATGCATAAATAAAATACACAATGTACTTAAGTAGGTAGGTATGTAAGTTAGGTATCTTATTATGAAGATGTCGACAAAATATTTTTCTTTTGCATAATAATAATTTATGTATTTTTATTTATGTGAATGTTTTTACGTATTTATATGCATATGAATGTGTCCATAGCTTTATCTATTTGTGAGAACATGTAATTGGATTTTTGTTACTACTGTTTATTAGGTAACATTAATTGTGACATTTTCACCTATTTTATTGTAATTTGTATTCAATTTACATAATATTTAAAAATGATTAAATGACAATGCCAGATTCTGCCCCACCATCAACCGCAAGTTGTACAAGATAACGAATAAATGTAAAAATATCCCCGTTTTTTATTAAAATTATTGGTTTAAAATAAAGTTTTGTACAAGTTGCGATTCGAAAAAAACAGCTTAATTAAGAATTCAGAAAATAGTAAGAAATCGAAGCGATTTATTCATTGTTTTTGTTATTCTTCTATAGGAGTTGCGAGAGTAGTAGAAAATGATACTGATTATGATTATGCAATATGAAACCTGTAATAAATCCCCAACAAAATGATAGGTACAGCTTAAATGGTCACGTAGTTTTGTAGGTCGGGCAAAGCTCCATTGAAATGTGGCAATGTCTTTTAAAAATTAAAATTGTTACACCAAAAAATAATATTTTCTGCATACCTAGAATAACACAACTCCAAACCTCGTTTCGTACTGAAAGTTTTGAACGAAAATTTATACGAAATTCTTCTTAACAAGATTCGGTTAAGTATTTTTTAACTAAGTAAGTTTCTTTAAGAATGTCTTTATATTCTAAAATTATAGTCTCAAGAAATACCTCTACAAATGTAGAGTAGAAAAATATTTCTCAAGTAAAATCAACGATATGTCAGAACTATGGTACTATTCTTTATTTATAACAAATCAATAAGTAACATATTTACATAAACAAAAAAATTATATAAAAATTGAAAAATAAAATACTTACTATAAAAAAATATTAACTAAATATATATTGTCAGAACTTGATTTATATCAATTAAAAATACTGTCCTTAATTTTATCCAGCAAATGAAATGAATAAAGAAATCAGCCTTTTGGGCACGCTGCCAATTGTGGGGGACCTGGGGCAAGTTTTTTTACCTTTAAATTTTTATTTGTACATATAGTTTTAGTTTATTTCATTCAGTTTAGGTTTTTAATGTTACATGTAATTTTTAGATTTTTCCAAATAAATATTATAAAATATAAAGAAATGACAAATGCCGCCAGCATTTTGGGCACGTTGCCGGACAACGGGGATCGGTTGAACTATCTGTAATGCTAAGCCATTCAGATAGTTCAACCGACCTATTGTACATATAGTTTTTAGTTTAGTTTATATTTTTTTAGGTTAATATTATAATAGTATAATAAATTTTATTAAAAATCTATGTACACAAGACATATAAAACAGAAAAAACAAATATAAGTACATAATAATTATCTATACCTAATTCTAGGCACGTCGTCGTCTAGGCCCGTCTTATAATAGTTATTCTTAATTTTTATTGTTTTATGAATAAATGTGGTTTAAGATCTTTATTCATCTCAAGAAATTATTACATTTCACTTAGAGATAATGATTAATATTAATAATAAATTGGCATTCTATCAAACATGCTAACAAAATATATTTGATGTTCAAACATTAAAAAGTAGACAAACATTAACAACAACAAAGGTGGGTAAGTATGAAATATTTGTCAGTATTGCATTTAAAAAAAATACCTTTTAAATTAAAGCCTAAATACTTACTTATTAATAAACATATTTTATCGAGACAAATCAAATAAATGTTGAATCAACGCAAAATATCTATAATTACATTACATCAGTACAATAATGTTGACGATTCTATCGAACAATTCACTGCAAACAAACTTGACCTAATATCCCAAATTATGACAATATCTATCGATCATTCGTTTATCTATGTCAATTTCTACGGGCACAGCCCCCTTCTCGAATTTGACAGTGACAAATAATGACTATAAATCTTATAGGAGTTGTATAGGAGACTTATAGGAGCACCATAAGAATCCCGGCTCGAATTCGGAGTCCCAGGATTAGTGAAAAGAGAAAGCGTGCGTACGTTCTCTGTCTTTTATTAGTGTGTAGCGAGGATACTTGGCGCGAACGCGGGAACGCAGCAAGATGCGTAGAGTGGCCAGCGGTGAATAATTCGCCAGATTTCGACGTTAATTATCATGGTCATGATAAAATTTATGGTATAGGTCTATAATTTATGGTATCGTCAGTGCCGCAAGACTGAGTTTTAATTCCTATAATTAACAATATGTGGTCCAATAAAATAATAATAAATAATTATCTTTTTATTGTCATGAAACATGCAGAGGGCCGAGAGTAGGGTTGATTGGCGCGCTTTGGGAGAGGCCTACGTCCAGCAGTGGACTGATACGGGCTGATGATGATGATGATGATGTCATGAAAAGAATACGTAACTTACTCATAAAAATCGTAAATGTATTTTGAAAAAAACTTAGGGTAAAGTACCCTTTAATGGACCTTACCGATAATATTGTCCAATTAGATTATTTTTCCCTTTCTATATCTTTTTTAAATTCTATAATATAAATATTACTTCGAAGTGATAAATAAAATCCATTAGATCTTTAAAAAATCTTATATATAATATGTGCTGCAGATTTTTTTGACACTTTTATTATCAGTGTTGACATCATTTTCTTGCAAAGTGGTAGAAATGAAATTTAATGTAATTTCAGCCCAAACATTGTTTCACGCCTATTTTTTGAAAATATATGTTTCGGATAATCATAAGCTTCAAGATATATTATGTAGAGTTGATATATGTTAATATATACTGACAAGGCTATGCATGAAATAATCGAAGTATTTACTGTGTCACAATAAATTAACCTAATAAGTTTGTCGCATATTGAGTTATTTATTTTATTTGTTATTTGGTTTATTTGCTAGTACATAGTTGACAGAACAGATGTTGAGCAAGAATATATATAGGTATATGTATCATATGTACTGCCGATAACGGCACGCAAAAAAATTTCAACGAATTTTATTATTATATGTTAGAATCTAATTAGATTCATTCATCCTTATAGGATTAAAAAAAAATCAGCTACTTTTACGACTGTAGTCGCTTCTAAAACTTTTTGGTATAATTTTCAAAGGATAACAGAACTGCACAAAGTGAACCAGCTGAGCTGGTAACCCTGGTGCGGGGGTGGAGAGGCGGGCGACGGCGGTTCGTTTTGAACGTTAGTCGTTTTCCGGTTGGCGCCAAGCTAGCACGCGAGAGTCGAGACTAGCTTCCGAACTTGCCGCTAAAATGGACGTCCTTCCTAGCGGCAACCTGTTTCGCGAACTCCAAGCAGTCACTGATACCGGCTACTTCGAGTTCAAGCTCTCGTTCGAGGACTACTGGCAACAGGTGAGGCTGCTTAGCGATCTTCTAACTTCTAGCATGGCGAGTGAGCTGAGCGTGTCGTTGATACTGTTTCAAATTTTTCGGAGTTGCACTCACAGGGTTGCCGCGCGCTTGCGTGTCGAGTTTGGGGTCTCTATGCGGTCGATTTCAACGTTAACGTCTTCATACTTGTCTTAAGTCCCTGCTCCCCAAATTTCGTAATTCTCCCTCGTACCTCCAGCTTGCTGTGCGCTGTTTACCATCGCGCGGCCGATGCTCGGTGTTCGTTGGATTTGAACGTTACGCCATGACTAAAAATACTCTGTAATGTCGGTATATTGATAAATTCGGTTTATGCGTGTGGCTAACTCACAAATGGGTCTGTAGATTTAGATCCTACTCATCCCATTGATATTTTGTTTTGAATTACTGAGCGCATTCCACCGGGCATATTTAATCTACGAAGAGATCTGCAAAAATTTATCGTCCATGAGTTACGTCGGATGTTTGTAATTTGTTTTTATTTCTTCAATTTCATTCATTATTAGGGGTTTATTTTTACATTATGTATACCTATATGTGCTGGCCAGTTCGCCTTTATTTATAATATTTTTACTTTTTTGATAAAATTGACTTTTGTCACCGATCTTCACTTGTTTTCTGACTCTTATTGTAATCGCGATCCATATTTTACTTATTATAGGTTTTTATTTTGGCTCCAGTCCGTAATACTATAAATATTATTTATCATACTGCGGTATTTAAGTTATTTTAATTTAGTTTGATTAGAGCGAATTTGAATATCGCAACACCGACTGAAGTGGCAATTAGTAAGTTCTCAAACTTGGTAATTGAAGTCTTTGGAATCTTATTTACATGTCGCTTATTTTATGTTTAGACTTCGGTAGTCACTTGAAATAATTAAATGCTGAACATCAGAATATAACTTTTGTACTGGATGACGTTCAAAAGTGTTTCGAAAGAAGTTTACTTCTAGGCGTTTAGCAGGGCTCTGTTCTGGGACCTGTGTTGTTTCTTATGTTACTTAACCATTCATATAAACTTACATACCTATTTTAAGACGCTGATTATTTTTTATTTGACTTTTTGTTAAAATTCAATATTATATTAACCACGCGATAGGTGAATATTTTGGGTGAAGTTTAAACAGAAATAAATGCTCGTTGAAGAAAACTGATGAAACTGTTTCTCAAGAACTACTTAAGCGATTGTAAAAAAAACATTTTACTAGATAGTTTAAGAGTATTATAAGTATAGGTATGAGACAAAAATTAGTTAACAAAGAGTACCTTCTTGATAAAATCTCAACCTTAAAAACTCTCCTGTACACCTTTCTCTGTGACAGATCGTATAATTGTTGATCTAAACGTGCCTAATATAATAATCCTAAGTTGGATAATTTGAGCAAGATCTGAAGTTTCAAGCTAATAAAAAGAGTCCCGCTACAAGCTCGGGAGTGAACGTGACTGTCGAGCTGCTTCGTCCAGAGTGATGACGCTACGGCGTCTCCTCTGGATGAAGACATGAAGACGCGGCTACCCAGGGTGAAGACGCTACTGCGACTCCCCTGGAGGAAGATAGAAGACTATTATACAATATAGAATTTTCTGTAACATGACATTGGCAGACGAACTGTCAAAGTCAAATTTCTTTATTGCAAGTAAGCACGTCGAGTAAATTTTTGCACGTCAATATATTTTTTGAATTTACATTTACACCACTTTGCAAGGAAAAGGTGCCAACGCTGAGGAGAAAAAGTGTCAAAAATCTCTCAGCAGCACATCTTTTAAAACAATGATAATACAATTATTACTTAATAACTATACAGTACGTAACTATTACTATTGTTAGTAACTTTATCCCTCATGCGGAACCGGCGACACACGCCATGCATGTTCATCGTTTAAATAGTCATCTATCCTGTAATACGCCTTCTTAACAAGTGTTCCTTTAATGAAATTTTTAAATTTCCTCTCTGTCAACGTCGTCGTTCTGGCAACTTGTTATAAAAGCGAAAAATGTAGAGTCCATTAATAAAATAAATAAATATTTATCGGTGTAAATAGTCAGTTTTCCATAACATTACTTCATCATCATCATCAGCCCGTATCAGTCCACTGCTGGACGTAGGCCTCTCCCATCTCAACCCTACTCTCGGCCCTCTGCATCCAGTCCCTGCCAGCCATTTTGCGAAGGTCATCCCTCCATCTGGTCGGGAAGCGTCCCACACTACGTTTACCCGTTCGTGGCCTCCATTCGAGAACTCGTCTACCCCATCGGTTATCGGTTCTACGACAGATGTGACCAGCCCACTGCCACTTCAGTTTACTTAACACGTTCATGGACAGTAGAAATTACGAAATGACAGTGAAAATTCTCAACTACTGTCATAACCGTGGGGGATTCTGAGTATGTGCGTGTCAAGACCGACAAAAATGTACCTACAACCACGCTACAACCTTTATTTTGACAGTACACATACCTATTTTCTACACAGAATGACAGTGGGATCGCTCCACAAAGAAAACCGCCTACGAACGCCGCGGGAGATGCCGTTGTGTCTTTTTAAATGCATCAAAATACTACGTCATACGCCGTACTGTCATTTTCCGAATACTCAAAGTATATGCCGCCACTGTCCATGAACGTGTTAACATTACTTACCTATAGATATTTCAATTAGACATTGAATGCTGTTACAAGAAATACTGATAGCCGCGTATCGGGGCGAGCGGCTGAAATCATGAATGTAGGTAGGATTAGTACACTCACAGTATTTGTTTATGTTACGCCAGTCGCTACGTACAGTGCAATGTACATAAAGTTTAAAACTTGTACTTTGAATCGTTCTTATTATCTGCGCCGTAAGAGTTGAAATCGTAATGCAAGTGTTACCATTGGTCTGTCGTCCGTACATATGGAAACGGCTCAGCTGCTATGTGGTGCAAGGTTTTGACTGTTGAACCGATGTACATATACTTATATATATATCGTATTATTTACAGGATTACAGACGTACGATAGAAGATTTGATAGATAACAAACGAATTATCTATAATTTACTATCTATAGTATCTTGTTCGTTTAATTTGATAAACGTATTCTATTTTTAACCGTCGAAATATAAATAATGAAATGAAAAAATTAAATGAAATGTTTTTTTTATTTTCCAGACGAAACAGAAGAATATTGTATGTTTTCAAATCAAAATAGTACTTATATAATAATAAACTAAACTAAAACAGCACAGACTAAAGCTAAATAATAAATTAATATTTTTATTTGCCTACTATTGTGTTATAATTATCATTATTTACCTTACCAATAAAAAAATTTCACGTGTGTTAAATTCCTTTAATAATAAATAATAATATAATATTTATCACGCTTTTTTTAGTCGTTATAAAATGACATTGCCACATTTCAATGGAGCTTTGCCCCACCTACAAAACTACGTGACCATTTAAGCTGTACCTATCATTTTGTTGGGGACTTATTACAGGGTTCATATTGCATAATCATAATCAGTATTATTTTCTACTACTGTCGCAACTCCTATAGAAGAATAACAAAAACAATGAATAATTCGCTTCGATTTCTTACTATTTTCTGAATTCTTAATTAGGCTGTTTTTTTTCGACACGACAGTCACGTTCACTCCCGAGCTTGTAGCGGGAACTCTTGATAAAAGCTTGAAACTTCAGATCTTGCATAAATAATCCAATAACTTGGTGAATAGTAAAGATGGGCCGAACATTCGGTAATTATTCGGTATTCGGCATATTCGGCAGAGTTAGTCAACTTCCCCATACAAGGCCTGCAACGCGCTATCGAAATTTTCACAGCCGTGAGTATATATACAAGTTCCAATCCACCCTCTCTGGGAAGAACGTTTCTGCTCTCGTGTTAGATCTGTTCGTTTAAAATTGTGCGAAACGTTGTTTAAGCAATGTTCCGCGCAATTCTAAACTAACGTAATATGACAGTAGAAACGTTCTTTTCGCTCCTGGTCACATGGTTCGATCGATCGGACCGCAGACCACTCACCCAATAGACATGACATTGCCTCATTTCAATGGAGCTTTTCCCGACCTTTGGTCACCTACGTGACTAATAAAGCTCATATATCATTTTGTTTGGGACTTATTACAGGTTTCATATTGCATAATCATTAGAGATGGGCCGAACATTCGGTAATTATTCGGTATTCGGCATATTCGGCAGATTTTTCCATATTCATATTCGGCCGAATATTCGGTAAAATTGCCGAATAATTACCAAATAATGAAATTTAAAATTGACCATGAATTTGACCTAAACAGTGATCAACATCGGGTCAGTTTGCCGGCCTAGTGGCTAGAAAATCGCACCAATGGGTTATTAGATCTTAGAAATTCGAAAATAATCGCACCAATGGGTTATTAGATCTTAAAAAGTCAATTGCGAAAATAAACCGAATAATTCGGCCGAATATTCGGTTCCGTACATTTTGAAACGAACATTCGGCCGAATATTCGTATTCGGCAGGTTATATATTCGGCCCATCTCTAGATTTTTTTCTCCATACTACACATTCTCGGTTCTCTTGAAAATGGCGGGAAACGACGGTTGCAAAATTATTTGATAATTTTTGTTTTATTCTCTACAGTGGTTATTTTGAGATTAATATCACGTTAAATTAATCAGAAAATGTTCGCGAGTGGCAGTATGGTGAATTTGTTGGATAATTTGAGCAAGATCTGGGGTTTCAAGCTTTTATCAAGAGTTCCCGCTACAAGCTCGGGAGTGAACGTGACTGTCGAGCTGCTTCGTCCACAGTGATTGACGCTACGGCGTCTCCTGTGGATGAAGACAAGAAGACGCGGCTACCCAGGGTGATGACGCTACGGCGACTCCCCTGGAGGAAGATAGAAGACTATTATACATTGAATTTTCTGTAACATGACATTGGCAAATGACGAACTGTCGAGTCCATTAATAAAATAAATAAAATATACATTCTCGAGTGACTTGATCACATGTGGATTGCATTGAAATCGATCATTATTTGGAGCCTGTTTACACTAGCAAGTAGGTCGCATACATCTGCTTATCAATCAACAGCATCACGATCACAGTGCGCAAGCACAGCCATTTCATTGGTGCAAATTCAACAGCGGCCAATCAGGGGACGCCGTTGTTATCTCTGATTGGTTGAAATAGTTCGGATAAAAATGCTGCATTATCGATTCATGACTCCATGTTAGGTATTTATAAGGTCTTTAAAATTTAATTTATTTAATATTCACCACATAATGATTGAACCAAAATAATTAAATTAGTATTATTTATTACAATACAGACTATTTTAAAACAAAGATAATTAAACAAATTTTGAAAGATAATCCAAAAAAATAATTATAAAAGGTGCCGTCTCATCATACTGGCCGCGTTTATAAAAAAACTGCTAAAAATATTGAACACACGTAGATATACCGCAGCCCAAATCAAGTGTCTTATTTTATAAACAAATATGATCGTCTACCGTCGACCTGTTGTGATGTAACACTGACGGAATTGATTGATCGAACCTGTTCATCATTGTGAAAATAAAGTGATCCGATCTCATAATGTAAAAATAATGTGCAATAATCACAGAACAGCTTCAAATGTTAGTAAGGTTAGTTTTAGTTTACAAAATAAGACACTTGATTTGGGCTGAGGTATAGGTATACTGTCTGATGAAGAGTAAGGATCTTTAAAAAAATACTTCTGGGGCACAATGCATTTTTTTCTATCGAGCGAAGTTTGTCCAATCGTGTAGTATCGGTATTCATTAGTCTCTAATTAGACACCCCAAGATTTTTTCACATGTTTAATTTGAGCAGGTAGTTAGTGCCGTAGCCTTTATATGATAACTGTAAATCCGCTCATACGAAGCCTTAAATATCTGCTGAAGGTACAGCTAGTTTTGCTGTTTTTTGCTAACTAACAATAACCAACTAGATAAATTGTGTTACCTATCTAACGTAGATATTACTATTTATTATATTTACATACTATGCACTTCTGCCTCTTTCTGATATATTTTTATAATATCCTCTGCAGTTGGTTGTCTGGAAGAAATCGCTTTTAGCTATAAGACCGCCAAAATTGTACATGCTTCTCAATTATGTAATTAATAGGTACTGTATTATGGTGCAATAAAGTGTATTTATCTTATCTTTATCTTAATAACCAACTAGTTATCCAAAATCATCAATACCCTATAATTAGCAGGTTGCTGTTTCAGCTGCAGTTGGCAACTCTATGGGCAATGGGCTAACGTAACATTCCAACGAGATAAGCTGTCCATTAGACAGTTGAAGCTAATTCGGACAATTAGGACAATGTTGTCCATTCCATTACATTAGGCATGTGTAGCCGTGATGAGGTCATGTCCACTCGGGTGGGGCATAGTTTACGTTTGTTTAGAGTCGACGTTCTCGACTAACCTATTTTTAAACGTATAAAATTATAATAAAATAAAAAAAAAAACGACTGCTAAAACTCGGTGGCTCAGTGGTTGGGTCAATGGACTTGCAATATGGAGGTCCCAGGTTCGATTCCCAACTAGGGCAGCCATGTACCAATGAGTTATCCTCGGTTTTTTCGACGGAAATCTTACGTACATTTACCGAGTGCTCTCAAAACGGTGAAGGAAAACATCGTGATGAAACCTGCATGTCGTAGAAGAAAAAAAAACTCTAAGGCATGTGAAATCCGCCAACCCGCACTGGGCCCGCGTGGTGGATTATGGCCCGAGCTCCCTCGATGTAAGGGAAGGTCTGTGCCCGAGCAGTGGGGCGATATAAATAGACTGATGATGACTGCTAAAAACTATCCTCTTTTAATTAATTTTTATACCCTATGACACTCTGATTTTGGTCTCAGACTTTAGTTCTTTAGTGAGACTTTAGACTTAAAAATCAGGCAATTATTTTAAAAGAAATTATTCCAAAAAAAACTATCGATTTATTTTTAATAGCCTATGACACTCCCGTAATCAAGACGAATCTAACGATACCTCATACACTAAAATCCATCAAGCCGTTTAGGCTACATGATGGCAGGAAGGAATGGACATATATACACCCGAAAAACATTACCCTCCTTCTAGGGCAGTCGGGTAAAAATAAATTAATAATCTAAGTAGGAGATTAATTTGTTTTTTACACAAAGGGGCCGAGGGTCTCGACACCAAAAGCAACAAAGTTGTAAAGGGTGTCGAGAGTACTAATTACTAAATACATACTCATTAAAACCATCAAAACTATACATTTTGGTCGTTCAATTAGTCATCAATTGTAAAGTGAAGTAATGTTTAAAATCAGCTGATCGCACGAGTTTCGTTCCACAAGAATATTTAGTTGTATTGTTGTAAGCAAGATACGGCACTGATAACACTGATAGCATTGATAACACCTGTTTCGGTTTGTCACCCAGTTGATAAGGTGTTATGTGTTTACTACGAAATGCAGTCCACAATACGCTAACGATTTCGAACAGTACTCGGCACAGAGTGTAAAAAAACTGCATTTCAGTATGTAGAGTCGTGCCACATTGTGTTGCCGACTGTACGATAAATATGCCTTTTCCACTAACAATTAGATAAATGTGAGTCAGAATTTACTATTTTTAGGATTCCTCAAGAGGAAAAAAGGAACCCTTATAGGATCACTTTGTTGGCCGTCTATCTGTCAAGACCTATATCTCAGAAACGCGTGGACGGATCAAGTTAAAATTAAAATCAAATACTCAAGGCTGCAACTTCATGCAGCTGTGAAAAAATCAAACTTCTACGTCAACCCAATCAAAAGATATGGCCGCTTATGTCGCTTTTTCCTGCATATTTGTATGAATACGCGAGAAACTCAAACCCTATAGGTACTTCCCGTTGACCTAGAATCATGAAATTTGGCAAGAAGCTAGATCTTGTATCACAAGTGAAGGAAAAAATCCGAAAACTGTAAATGACAATGCCAGATTCTGCCCCACCATCAACCGCATGATGTACAAGATAACGATTAAGGGTAAAAATATCTCAGCTTTTTATTAAAATTATTGGTTTAAAATAAAGTTTTGTACATCTAGCGAGTCGAAGAAAACAGCCTAATTAAGATTTCAGAAAATAGTAAGAAATCGAAGCGAATTATTCATTGTTTTTGTTATTCTTCTATAGGAGTTGCGAGAGTAGTAGAAAATGATACTGATTATGATTATGCAATATAAATACTGTAATAAGTCCCCAACAAAATGATACGTACAGCTTAAATGTTCACGTAGTTTTGTAGGTGGGGCAAAGCTCCATTGAAATGTGGCAATGTCATTTCGGTTCCATCACGAAATAAGTATTGGGTAAGTATTAATTTCAACTTGATCCGTCCACGCGTTTCTGAGATATAGGTCTTGACAGACGGACAACAAAGTGATCCTATAAGGGTTCTTTTTTTTTGCTTTTGAAGCACGGAACCCTAACAATGGACGTGTTAAATAGTATATTGTGTAACGAGGACGTAAAGCGATCCACTTTACACGAGATATTTAGCCAACCGAGCGTGGCGAGGTAAAATGCGTAGCGATCGAGTGTAAAACACTTTTTACGTTCGAGTTTCGCACTCTACTTTTCAGTTTTGAGTGCTAGGAAACAAAACAATTAATAAACAACTTTTTGGCGCGCGCCATTTTTTTTTTTATTTTTTTTTTTTGTAAAATTCTTCCCTGAGGAAAAGGCAAAGCCAACTAGGGCATACAGCCTGGTCTGATGTTAGTAGAATGTCTGAATTCTTATAAATACATACATATATACGAATATAACCTAACCTAAATCTACACACAACCCTCCCAAACCCCTAAACGAAATAACTCAATGATCCACGCAAGCATCAAGTTATGCAAAAGGAAACCTTGCTAAGAGCACAAAACTTCACAAACACGACTTCTTTCGAGCACTCCAACTAATAGAAACCTCTAGAGATCATTAATCACTAAATACCACGGAAACTATTTAATTAGAATTTTCACAAAAAAGTAGCTAATGGCGTTTCGCGCGCTTAACAAGGAATCTCTAATAAACAACTATTTCGCGCGCGCCTTTTTTTCGGTTGGTGAAAATATTTATTTGTCATATCAACGGCAAAGGGATCTATCTACATACAACCACAATTCTTATTCAGATGTGTGGAGGAACATTAATTATGCCTGTGCTACTCTATTCAAAAATAAGTCTTTGTTGTTCTAGCACGTAAAGTTTACTCTACGATATTTTTTCATCTAACTAGGTATATATATCATATCATTTTTTTCGGAATATCTTTAGATCAGTCATCCATCCTCTGTATTTTTTTTTAATTATCAGCCCAAAAATACTTATTTTGTCATAAAACCTATACCAGTCCAGACGTGGGTTTGTATGAATTGATTTTTCATTATAAGGCATTGACCTACCAAAGGTCAATGTTATGAGGGTATTGTTTGATTATCGTCACGATCCTACATGGGATATAAGTATTTTATGACCTTTGGTAGGCCAAAGCCTCATAATGAAAATTCAATCCATACAAACACACGAAAAACATTTATTTTTTTATTTGTAAACCTATAAATTGTCTCACTGCTGGGCAAAGCCCCCCCTCTCTCCTCTTCCATCCATCCCTGTCCTGGACCTCTTCCAGCCACCCATCCCTGTATCTAACGATATCGTCTACCACCACCTACGCCGAGGTCGGCCCCGACGCCGGTGAAAACATTTAAAAAAATAATAATTCTTATTATTTAACTAAAATGTATAAGTACAATAATAAATAAATAATATTACAGTTGCACAGGGTGAGGTTTGAGCCTCGAACGGATTACTTACCCTCCTTTAGCATTTTATTTTAAATCTATAATTGTTTAGGGATTTTTGTACACATAAAGTGACGATGCCAATCCCATCGTACCTATTCTAAATTAACTTAAATTTTATAAAAGATCGAGAACAGCATTTTAGCTGGGCCTGAAGTTGGCTCAGCTAAAATGCCGTGGAATATACCTACATCTAATTTGCATAAACCTAAACTATTGATAACATGCGTAAGTCTGGTTCTCTTGAAAATGGCGGGAAACGACGGTTGCAGAATTATTTGATAATTTTTGTTTTATTGTCTACAGTGGTTATTTTGAGATTAATATCACGTTAAATTAATCAGAAAATGTTCGCGAGTGACAGTATAGTGAATTTGTTGGATAATTTGAGTAATGTCTGGGGTTTCAAGCTTTTATCAAGAGTTCCCGCTACAAGCTCGGGAGTGAACGTGACTGTCGAGCTGCTTCGTCCAGAGTGATGACGCTACGGCGTCTCCTCTGGATGAAGACATGAAGACGCGGCTACCCAGGGTGAAGACGCTACTGCGACTCCCCTGGAGGAAGATAGAAGACATATATATATATTGAATTTTCTGTAACATGACATTGGCAAATGACGAACTGTCGAGTCCATTAATAAAATAAATAAATAAAATGCGTAAGTCTTTTAGTACGCGACTAAAAGAGAGCATGTTATCAATAGTTTAGGTTTATGCAAATTAGATGTAGGTATTTAGCATTTAAAATCACAGTTGTCTTTACGTAAGTACCTTATATAAAGCGACAAAACACAATATACCTACGCACTACACAAGTATCGAAATGTAACAGTTTTCCTTCTTCGTCAGATAAAAGTAGCAATTCGTCATTGTATAGTAATATTTTCCTGGTAAATACGAGTAACATTGTCAATCGTATTAATGAGTGAATAGCTTTTTATATCTATAGCAATATAGGTACATATTTCTCTGGTCCGTGGGGGCCGGGAGCGCTGGAAATTTTTAAAGACCAGTCGGGGCGGCTCGTGGAGTCCACACGTGACCAAAATGCTGGCCTGTATTTCGCCCAAAGGATCAGCCTAGCGATCCAGAGGGGAAATGCGAAAACCATTCAAGGGTCGGTTGAACTATCTGAATGGCTTGCATTACAGATAGTTCAACCGATCCCCGTTGTCCGGCAACGTGCCCAAAATGCTGGCGGCATTTCCTCTCTGGATCGCCAGGCTGATCCTTTGGGCGAAATACAGGCCAGCATCCACAAGCCGCCCAAACAGATATTTATATATCTCTATCCGTCCATTTATTATATGCTTTCACAAAATTCAATTATATTCTCAACTTTAATCATCTTCGAGCTAATTGTATCGGGAAACTAATTTAAGATTTGTATCCTCAGCGAAATCACGTGAATTGGTTGAAGTTGAATATAAAAATATTTTTTTTTGAATACATAAGTAGGTCATATTACAATTTTACTAAAATATGATCTAAGTACCAAATCTAATTATACTTAGATACCAATTTTATTGTTTCTTATTAAACTTAACTTAGTACCAAATTATTATAAGTATATTATTTATAAGTATATATTTATTATTATTATTTTATAAAGTAGAAGATGACTGTAAAAACTTTTATGTTGCAAATAAATGATAGTTAAAAAAAAAAAGTACCAAATAATCTTCAAAACGGACACAATAATATGCCTTTATTTTATCATTACATTTATGTAACTAAATATGTAACAAGAGTATAATTAAAAATGTTGGAACAGCCTAAAATATCTCGAATCTAGACCAATTAACTCAACCATTTTAAAACTGCAGTTTGACCCAAGTTTGAGACTATTCTGAAATGGTAACAGTACAAAAATAACCGACCTAGATAAAAGAGGACAGGACAGATTTACTAAAGCCCGTTGTTGGTATATCTAGGTAATCCTCCTTTCATAAAACAGCCCGCTGAGTCGTGCCTATTTCAGCATTGTGCAATATCCGCGCATAGAACCTCCTTGGTTTAAGTACAATAAGATTGTATAATTTAAACGGAATTTAAATAAGCAATAGTTTTTTTCATTATTTATTACTTATAAGAGAAGAGGAGGGGGGAGACCTTTGCCCAGCAGTGGGACAATTTATAGGTTTCCAAAAAAAATACTATAAACCTGTAGTTTAAAATTGTTTTAGACTTTGAATAGGTTTGGGAATTTGTTTATCTATCGTTATGTGTGATATATAATATCTATAGTTTTTTTTTTAGAATTACCCTGTAATAAGTAACTAATAAAAAGTAAGCAATGCTATTTGTGACTATTTGAAATTTTTATTTTGTAAATTTTTCCAGAAAGGCAAAGCCAAGGCATACAGCCCGGTTTGATGTTAATAGAATGTCTAAATTCTTATAAATACATACACATATACGAAGATAACCTAATCTAAACCTACGCACAACCCTCCCAAACCCATAAACGAAATAACTCAACGATCCACGCAGTCATTGAGTTTTACAATGAAACCTTGCTAAGAGCACAAAACTTCACAAACACGACTTCTTTCGAGCACTCCAACTAATAGAAACGTCCGTTGACATCTTCTGATTAACTTAACGTGATCTTTAATCCCCAAAAAATGCGGGAATTATTTAATTAGAATTTTCACAGAAAAATAACTAATGGCGTTTGACGCGCTTTTCAAGGAATCCCTATTTGAGACATCAAAGTAATAAAAACTTATTTGTACACAGAGCAACAAAAGATAACCTTTCAACAAAAGAAGGTTACGAAGCCTTGTGTTTTAACATATTTATTAATCAACTTTATGGGCGAATTATTTGTACAACATCAAGGCGTAAAAAAGAGAGTTTTATTTCTATTATTAACGTTTAATTTTAAGTTGCTAAGTAGTTACTTAGCAACTTAAAAAGTTAGTCTGGTGTGTTCAATTATTGTATATCTTAGTCACGAATGTTATTTACTTGTAGTAGACCGATCTATCGCGTCTCTGCTCGCAAATTTCAGAGTCCATAAAAAAAGAAAAAAAGAAGTGTCAAGTTCCGCCGCCCCACCCAAACGGCCATTGCTAATCTTTGCGTCGATGCCGCGTGAGTGTTTTTCCTACAATTTATGGAAAATTATGCTGAAAACGAAAAATTTCGTACTCGATCAGTTATTAGAACTGGTTAGAATGGCTTGATATCGCCTGGGGAAGATGAGAGGAAGATATCGAACAAATGCCGTGAGGTTAAGTGAAGTTTACGAATAACCTGAGTGACGAAGAGTTGTTTCTTCTAGTGATGCTTGTACAGTGTACACCCATGCGATGGGTTGTAATTTGGAGTGATAGTTGTGACGTCTAACGTCCAAACTCGGGTGAGGAATATATATGATATTTCCACCACGACCATACGTGCAAACAATTTGATGCGTATCTATCACTCCCAGCGAGAGGCTGTATTGAGAGCCTGGGCTCCTTTCACGATATACATGCGAACAATCGATATGTATTGCCTCAGGCAGGTCACGTCTGGCGTTTAGTGTGTTAACATAACCTAACCTAAAATGAATCATAGAAAGGCAAAGTACAGTAGATCGTATGACTATGTACCTTCTTACAATACATACTGGACGACATGTCACAGTCCATTCTTGAACAACGCCAACAACAGACAGACTCTGTAGACAGTCGCAGCGGTGCCCATGGGGAAAAATACCTCGGCCACTAGATAAAGAAATGAAACAAGATGTCCTGATCCAGAGAAATGTTATACTTGCCATACATTGTTCCTATTTCCAACTCAAATACTAAGGCTGTGATGTCAGAAATAAAATATGTACATTTTAATTTTGACTAATTATTTAATAAATATCCTGCAATGTGAGGGAAGGTCTGTGCCCGAGCATGGAGACATATACCTAAATAGACTGATGATGATTTAATAAAGCAGAAACATATGGCCTGTGTTGTCTTTTGCAGTGGATACTGCTCTTAATCTCTTCCTAATAGGAACGATTATGTCCTGAACACTATTGTATCAGTGATGCTGGCTGACTGTTATACCGATAACACTTACAAAATGTGTCTAGTCTAGACGCTTATACCACCGATGCAGTTGATAAATATCATTGCAATATAACTTGTCTGATAAATTGAATGAATGCAAGCAATTGTGCGAACATTTCTAAAGAAACAGCATATTGGCTATACCAACATCAAAACTTTTCAATTTCCGTGACCTGCTTATACCTAGCCAACAAATTCAACAAGAATCTGTTAAAATCTTCTGTGGAACCTAGGCACACCAGAACAGCCTAGCACGACGACCAGCAACCCTGTATTACCACCAGTATTGGATGGAACACACAGCAGCAAGGACGGCACCAGACCAGTCCTACCCGCATTAGCCCAAAGGTAGGCTCACGGGTATATGTGCCTGTTATATACATGATTTATACAATATATTATTATTATTAATGACAAGACGGCCTTGTCATGACTTGAGGATTATAAAATACCCCTTAAACAGCAGGTATTACAGATGAATCTGCCATGCATACATACTTAAATATCAATAATACATATTTAAATGTCAATAAATCAAAAACATGTGAAATTATTCATTTGATTTTTTCTTGCATATCCGCTAGGTATGCAAGTCGTTTCATACAATCGTATGCGAGGTGTGAAATTCACCTGCATATAGGATAACTTTCAACTGATGGGGCAATTACTCCCCGGCCGTACAAGTTGCATAGGCCAACTCCGGGCCAAATTTTTTCCTTCATTTCGTTAATACCAAATCTAATAGAGAAAGGGTAAACCTATTCTTCTAAGATACTTCACTTTAAATGCCTTAATTAATTCATATAAATAAATAGGTATCTCAAATAATTTGATACATACTTGTAAAGCTAATAGACATTGTATTATAGCGTGCATACACTTAAATATTTAAAAGACACCGGAAATTCCTTCAGTTTCAAATACAGTGTCTTGAGGGGGCCCAAAATCATGTAATGAGTGATATTATGTTACCTAGGATCACTAGGTCTTATCTCTACAGTTTATTTGGAATCTTAAATGACTTTCCCTTATTGTAATTTTATGAAATGCTTATATCATTTCATATCGCTGTGCCGTGCTGTGTGTTGTGTATGTTATATCAAAATACCTAATAATTAATCAACATACATTTTGACATTATGTATGCAATTTTAAACAAACTAAAACTCAAATATTTGGATGCTTATGTGCAGAATATTTGAATAAAGCTACCCTGACAGCTTAAGCATTATGAAAATTGGCTTTATTATGTATTAATGCAAACAATTGATGTTTCATGGCTTCAAAAACTGTTCCGCCCTTAAGCATAACCCTGTATCAGAGGTGATTCCACACTAGCTTTCCACAAGGAAAATGGCTAAAATTACTGGCATAATGTTATAATGGGTTTATAACCAAAATAAATGCAAAATATGAGATTTTGGCCCGCTGACTGGGACCATTAACCGTTGCATGCATTGCAAAATTATTATGGTTGGTTGGCTATATACAAAGATATTTGAATGGGCCAAGCACAATAGACTCTTATAAAATAAAGATAATTATCAGATAATTAGGTATATAAATACCACATAAGTTACAAGATGATTTCGACTAGTAACTCACTTGAATAGATAGGTCAGTGATCATCAGAAGAAGTTCTGTGCCTATTAAATATTTTAAAAATTAAACGACCTAGGGTTGCTACGGGAGGCCCGCGTATTTACGCGATTTCCAAGACATTCTATTTACATCAGACCAGGCTGTAGGCCCTAGTTGGCCTTGCCTTTCCCTCTGGGAAGAATTTAAAAACAACAATTAAGTATTTTAAATCCTTTCAAACTTTCTTGCTATAAAAACGTATGCTGGACACATGTCTAGATGAAAATAATGTTCACAATACCTTTACCATAGCATGCCAGAGCCTTATATGGGAGGTACACAATTAGGGACCTACCCACATTTAATCACATTATTGAACTACTGTGGCAACTATATAGTGACATATATATTACATACATTATTATTTGATATTGAGGTATTGGTAGAAGCCAAAGGGTCACAGCGGCCACAAAGGTGTAGTGTGACATACATATATATAATGTCATCAGAAGAAAATATTTAATCAGACCCCGAATCCAACCGAAAACAGGCACGCCGAACCGGATTCGTAGACTTGCCAGTCAAAACAATGCGAAATGGGATTTTATTATGTATATTTCCACTACGTTTATTATCGTTATTTTCAATTTAGGTAACAATCAAAATATGATTTCAGAACAAACTCTGTTTCCAGGGATTTCTAATCAAATCAATTTATTGCCTCATGCATGTGGTACATACAAGGCGTTAAGTGCTAATGCCCAGTCTAATTATTAATTTATCAATTATTGATTATTTGTTAATTATTAATTTATGAAAAGTGATTTTATTGACCCAGTGGTTACCCATAACCTTGGATTAACCATAACCAGGGGTGCGCTGATGGGAATTAATCGACCAAGTACTTCACATAGTTCAGGATTTAGTTTGAGCAAAGCAGTACAATATATGTACAAAACAGTACAATACATGCCTCTGACAAGCGGCTTGTGATGTTGCATTTATGAGGATACATTCATGTGATACCTCTATTTCACAGATCACTATTAAATATGCTGTATGTTTGCTCAGCCCATTATGCTTAGCTCATTAAATTGTGCCAAATCAGCACTACCCAAATTACCACGCCCTCAAATTAATAACGATAGCGACTTGATCAAGTAATTCTTTAGGATTGATTCTTCAGTATGTCGCCTTTACCTAACAACATATTGCCTGGGATCCAGAATCCAGTCACAGGCTTGAAACATTAATTTTTTGGTTGTTTGTTTCTTCTTTCTAAGGAGACCTTTGGAGATTCTTGCAAAAAATCAGTAGTTTTTATTTATACTATACTCCTTATAGTTTTTGCACTCCAGGTGCAGACCTTAATAAAGGTGTGAATTATTGAAACCCTGCCTAACCAATGGTTAAGAAATAGTTCCACTCCTATAACAATATACGTAACCTCATTTAAATTTAATTTATTTAATTTTTCATTTTAATCCAGAATATTGCTAATATTATATATTGCTTACATACCTATTAGGTATAGTCATTGCGTACCTATCTCAACTAAACGCGTTTAATTCGCAAGTAAATTGATACTGTACTAACAATAAGTCACAAGAGACCTTGATAGGCATAGGGTTCATAATCTGTTAGCAGATCAAATATACCTTGGTGGTGTGAACTGATCTATATTTACTGCTCAAAGCATTAGACATGCTGATACATCAGCTGCGAAATGGCTTGACATCAATATATTCAATTAGATCATAACTTATTAAAATTAATGATTGTGTAGATTCATCACACACACATTCACTAAATTTTATGATGGAGACGTATTGCACTCCAATAATTCAAATTGCCAGAGCTTGTCAATCCCACCTTAGCTTATACACAATGCTACTGCACTAGGTCCTACCTGATCAGCACAATATCATATTAAATGGTTCAGTGACTTCATGCCGTCAAATGTTGTACACTACAAAATTGGAATTTACGGGGTTCATACCTATCAATTAATAACGATAACGTAGATTGATTGATGTGCAAATGGACATACATTCATGTAATAATAATTCATAACTTTTGTGTCGTCAACGACCATATTGCATTATGTTGGAAGAAGTAAATATAGCAAATACTTAATTAAAACAACATAGTTGCCCTAGAATATTTATCCTGTTTCATGATAGATGACACTTTCAACATCTACAAGTAAATAACATTCGTGACTAAGATATACAATTGTAAATTAAACGAACTTACCTGTTGTGAAGTTCAATTATAATTGTATATCTTAGTCACGATATGAATAGTCCCACCCACCCCTAACACTCCCTAGTAACTTGTCATGAAACAGTTATACTTATACTTTGAACTACAATGGCCGTTTGGGTGGGGCGGCGGAACTTGACACTTCTTTTTTTCTTTTTTTATGGACTCTGAAATTTGCGAGCAGAGACGCGATAGATCGGTCTACTACAAGTAAATAACATTCGTGACTAAGATATACAATTATAATTGAACTTTACAACAGGTAAGTTCGTTTAATTTACAATTATCTATTATTATAACTCAAGCTCAGAGAGACTAAAAGTAATAAATAAATTTCATTCAAAAAGCTACTTAGAAAATGTTCATTAGGATAAATACTATTTTTCAATATACAATACATGGCATAATTGCGACAAGCTAAGTTGTAGTTCACAAATGTGCCAAAAACGGCCGTTAGCGAAATTTAATCAGGTTGATAATAAGCACTTAAAAATAGTATTTGTTTATTCGGTTTTTAATAAAATTGATTATATTGGAAGTTATACTTTTTTTAAGATTGGCGGCGCTAGTTGGTTTATGTCGTGAATTTTTCGTTCGTTAACGCTATCAGATTAAAGGAAGAAATGCATGGGATTGTCATTTGTTTAACCGTTGTAAAAAAAGAAAAAAATATTCCTATTTATTTTAATAATGGACTCGACACTTCGTCATTACCCAATGTCATGTTACAGAAAATTTAATATGTAATAGTCTTCTATCTTCCTCCAGGGAAGGCGCCGTAGCATCTTCACCCTGGGTAGGCGCGTCTTCATGTCTTCATCCAGAGGAGACGCCGTAGCGTCATCACTCTGGACGAAGCAGCTCGACAGTCACGTTCACTCCCGAGCTCGTAGTGGGACTCTTGATCAAACTACTGCTTGAATTTTCCAATAACTTCACCATACTGTCATTCGCGAACATTTTCTGATTAATTTAACGTGATGTTAAACACAAAACACCCACTGTAAACAATAAACTGAAAATTATTAAATAATTTCGCAACCGTCGTTTCCCGTCATTTTCTAAAATCCAATTATTCCTATATAAATGCATCGTTACTGAAAATGATTTTGGTTGCATTCGTAAACAGAGCTATTCGCTTATTGAAATACATTAGTACATTAGTATTTACAAAATACGGTATTTTGAACATTGTTTATCTTTGGGGATATTTATTGTATTTTACATTTATTACAATGTTAGTTGCTTTAGTTGTGTGATTCATTGCAACATTCAAGTTAAAATACGTGTTAGTTAACGTTTATTGAATAAATGAGTCAGGGCATGCGAAGTTGTTGATGCAAAAATGCGGTGCCATAGACTTGGTAAATATCTAGACAGCACATAATGTTTTATGTTTATTAATGTATGAATGACTACAATTTTGTATTGGACATGTTCTGTAATAAAATTGTAATGAATAAATAAATAAATGAATAATAAATAATACATAACCTTCCAGATCTAAGACACAAACATTTAATTCATTAAGCCATTCTGATAGTTCTACCGACCTATTTTGTACATTATACTTAGTAAAATTATAAATATAGTTTGGATATATTTCAGTACCTTCATTTTTAGTTTAATTTTGTAATAGTTTGTATATTTTAGTTAATTATATTAATAACCTTCCTTTTTTCATTCTCCGAAACTCCCATCAAAATCCCTTCAGTAGTTATGGCGTGATACTTGCACAAAGTCACAGACAAACAGACAAAAATTCTAAAAATTAGTGTTTTGGCATCAGTATCGATCCTAAAACACATTAAAAAATATCCAATGTACAGACATAACTTTTTTACCCATGACAAGCCCAAGGGTTTGCATATAGGTACTTAAAGCATTTTTAAAAATAGGAACAAAAATGTTTCTCCTTTTAAATCTTGCCAATCTCAAGTAACAAAGCTATCAATTAAATTGAAAATCGTTTCACCATTCCCAGACGAGTGAAACAGACTAAATGTAAAAGAATTTTCAAGTAAGGTAAGTGTACATATAGCCGTCAATGTACGTATGCCCGTCAAGTCAACTTAAATTGCCTATATCTCACGAAAATGGTAGTTTATTTCGTTTTCTCTGCAATATTATGAAAATAAATACTGTTTTGCTGCTAATTAACTGGCAAAAATACAATAAAACATCAAATAACACAATATAATATCACTTTATAGTTTGTGTTCACGTTTTTGTAAAAAAGTTACGAAGTTCGATTACTAAACTGCTGTTTTTACTGACTACGGTTTTTTTTCAACGCTGGCTCATGTATTTACTTATTTGTAAGTGTTGATGTTTAAAATGAAACTTTATTAATATTAATATCATTCTGTAATTTGATTTGATGCCTATTTGTTTTAATTAATTAAATAATAACATTTTAAATTCGTTGACGGCTATTGGTTCAACCAAACAGCAAAATGTACCAGTACCCGTCATCTATATGATATATAGATAACTATAGAGATATTGCTTACTTTTCACACCAGTACCCGTAAAATAATATTTTTTAACTTCCCAAACACACAAAACATCCCTAAATGCACAAAAAACGTCCCAAACATTACGATGTGTTTTCTTATGGTTTAGGACGTTTTTGTGCATTTTATTATTCATTTGATAGACAGGCAGCACAATGCTGGTGTGTCTATATCACAGTGTTGGTAAGTTCAGTCTATGTTGTCTAATGTTCATATGATTCACTACACATATTGCTTATTTATATAATGTTTGATTTTAACCACATGTCGAGGCGATTTTTAAAAGAGTTCACTGATGGTGCAGATACTACATCATCAGACAGTTTGTTCCGTGCGTGGACAACTCTGTTACTTAAGAAGTGATGAGCGATTTTGGTATTGGCGATAGTGCGGTAGATTTTCATATGGTGTCCTCGCAATGGACGTATGTCTTTAGTCTCAAAGAAACGGTGGACATCTGGGAGGTTATATTTGTACGTGAGAATTTTATATGTCTCAATTAGATCACCTCTGTGTCGACGTTCTGCCAGGGTTTGAATACCTAGGATTTTAAGCCTTTCTTCATAGGACTTTTTGGGCAGTTTAATATATGGAATCTTTGTTGCCTTTCTTTGCACGCTCTCAAGTAGGTAGTAGGTAGATCGGATGTCCTTTATAAAATATGGGTTCCATATTTGAAATCCATATTCCAGAAGAGGCCTAATGTATGTTCTGTAGATTTTGACAAGAACATCGGATGTAATATATTGAAAGGATCTCCTTATAACATACATAAATGAATTAGCCTTCTTGACAATGCCATTAATGTGTTCTCCCCATTTCAGATTTTTTGAAACCACAACTCCAAGGTCCTTTTGGGATTCCACAGTGTTTATATCAGTGTCATCAATGGTGTATACCACGCCAGGATTTCTACTACCTAGATGCAACACAGCACATTTCGATATGTTCAGCTTGACTAGCCACTGCTTCGTCCATTCCTGGAGCTTGTTTAGATCGCTCTGTAGTTGTCCAGACACTAAGAGTGGGTTGCCAAAGATTTTCCCATCGTCAGCAAAAAATGCAGATTGTGAGTCTATCAGCGCAATGAGGTCCGTGATGAAAATTCCAAAAAGTGTGGGGGCTAAAACAGATCCTTAGGGAACTCCACTCAGGACGTCCCGCTTCTGGGACAAGGAGTAACCGATCCTGGCCTGGAAGGTTCTTCCCAACAGGTAACTCTTTACCCAGTCTAAAGGCCGACCTCGAATGCCAAAATACTCCAATTTTATAAGCAGGCGCTGATGCGGGACTTTGTCGAAAGCAAAATCAAAATCGAGGTAAATAACGTCAACCGGGTTGCCACGGTCCACGTCCATAGTCCACGGGTGCACACATGACAGTAAGTTCGTTATTGTGGATCCCTTCTCGACAAAGCCATTCTGCTGGATATAACATTTTCTCTGTTATGGAATTTCTTCAGTTTATTGCATATTAGTCTCTCCATCACCTTACCCACAATACTTGTCAAGCTGATTGGCCTAAACTTGGCAGGGTCTGTTTTATCACCGGATTTGTACACAGGTGTAACTACAGCATGTTTCCTGTCAAGTGGGACATGTCCGACCTCAAAAGACACCCTCATAAGCTCAGTGAGAACAGGAACAAGTGTTTTGCTGCAGTTTTTTAGAATAATGCTGGGAATGTTGTGAGGTCCAGGAGCAGAGCTTGTGTCGAGTCCTTTTAAAACTTTCTCAACATCCTTGGGTGTAAAGTTTATGTCACAGATCGAGTGCTCCACACGGGCTAATGTAGTCACTTGTTAGCATATGGTCACATCTGGTTCACGACAATAGGCTTTCTGAAACTCCTGCGCGAAGATTTCCGCTATGTCGGTGGGGTCTGTAACTAGGTCGCCATTATGGTTCCTCATTGCAGGTGGAATGCTCACTTTGGATGACATGCACCTTCGCAGATGGGAATAGAAGGGTTTTTATCCGTTATCCAGTAGTTTTGCTTCATACAGTCTTCTGCTCCTTCTGCTTTCTGCCACACAATGATTGCTGGCGGTTCTATAGCGCTGGTAGTCCTCGTCATCCTTTGTGCCAATATAAACATCCCAAAGTATTCCCTTCTCAGATACAAGTTTCAATATATTGTCATTGATTCAGGGTTTACCTTCCTTCTTCTTCACTTTTTTAAGCGGAGCGTCTCTGTCTGTGTTTGTATCCACTATGGTTTTTAGTTGTCTCCAAAAACGCTCCACGTCAGTAGTAGATTCCAAGATTTCGAGATCCTTCTCCAGTTCCTCCATGTAGTTGTCAAAGTCAATGTAATGGTAATATCTTTTAAGTTTGGGCTGACTGTGGACTCTTTGTATCAGAAATTGGATGCTGAACTCTAGTACGCAATGATCAATCTTTCCTATAGGTGGTTTATAATATATTCCAGTGATTAAGTTTTCATCGTTTGTCATGATCAGATCGAGCAAGGATGGAGTGTTGCCTGTGCGGAAATGTGTCGGCTGGGAGACCAATTGATGAAGATTACTGTTGAGAAACATGTTCTTAAACAGTTCCTCGGGTCCCTTGAGGTCCTGTTCGATGTCTTGAGGCCATAGGATGTCGGAGTAGTTGAAGTCACCAGCGATAACTATCACATTGTTCGCTGAAGCAGCTTAGCCAATAATTTAGAGTCACGTCGTTTCCATATATCTGGTTCCTTATCATCGGGTCGATATACCCCAACAACAAGGAAATGGTGAGAGTCATATTGAATATCCAAAAACAAGGCTTCCGTAAGATCACATACAGTCATACTTCTTATGAGTTCTTGCAATAATGGGTTGACACGGTCTCTGACATATATGGCAACACCGCCACCACGCGTTTTGCCACCCTGCGACTTAGGTCGATGTTTCCGGTCTTGTCTAAATATAGTATAATCAGGTATGGCAAATGTGCTGTTTCTGTCCCTGCTGTTCAGCCAGGTCTCCGTGACAATTATAATGGATGGCTTGTTGGTGTTTACATATAAAAGAAATAAGTCGAATTTTAATGACAGCGAGCATAAGTTGGTGTATAGGAAGGTAAGGTCAGTGTAGGGGTTGTTGGGGTCAAATAGTTTTTTTTGTTTGATTATCTTCGGCACACCCCTGACATACTTAATAGTGAGATCTAACTCACCACTCTCGGTACGTAGCTGGAGACGTTACATCAGCTCCTTTAGCTCGTCCCGCTGCATCGGTGTATTGTCATCATACACTCTTACCTCCATGGCTCTATTCTTGTTTTTAAGGACCTTCACTGCATCATGCCGTGACTTGAGCATCACCTTCATGTGGCGCGGTTTACTGTTGTCTCGTTTACCAAGTCGCAACACTTTCACCAGTTTGTCAGAAGATATCTGTTCACTCGTAATCTCCACCAGGATCCTTCTGACAGTGGCCTCATCAGTGGGCCCTTAAATAGCTGTGTCACCCGTATCCATTACAGGGAGACCAACAAGGATCACGTTATTTGCTCTGCGATCACGCTCCGCCATCTCCTCCGATATATTGTTAGTGTCTAAGGAAGTGGCCGGAGTAGCAGTAGAAACTGCATGAGTCACTGGTGCAGAAATCCGTTGTCCAATTCCTCACGTACACAATCATATGCTTGGATCAGTTTAGGCACTTGAAATAAGGCCTCGCGGCAAGGCGAACATAGAAATATGAGGGTGCGTTTGGATTTCAACCCCATGACACGAGCCTCGCTGCTTGTTAGGTTGCTGCAACTAAGACATACGTTCCGTTTACAACCATCGCACTGTATCAAATTTTCATCGCTATGATCATTATCGCACTTCATTTTGGAAACAAGTTTGCCACAAAAAGTCGTTAATTTTTCGTAAAAAAAGTCAATTGGATTTTACACTATGTAATGTCGGAGTTTTTGCGAGATAACACTTGTCCACTATTATAATGCACAATTTCACTAAATAACGTGTTTTTGGCGTAATTTAGACACATGAACTAATTATTTAATTAGTTTAATACAATACACAAATTCTAACACTGTTCACTTTTTGAGGTTAGAGAAAAAAACATCTTTGGGATTTTTAAAACATCTTTGGGTGCATTAGTAATTATAGGCATAATGACCTGAATTATATATACTGGCTGGAACAGCAACAATGAATATTTTGACTATTTTGGTTTATATATTTGAGAAATGTCGAAAACATAAAGCTTGTCCAATCAGGTGTTCCATTTACACTATAGCACTTTGATCAATCATATATATACGTCATACATTACCTACACAAAAACTATATATATATATGACGGCTATTGGGACATGGGTATGTCGGATATCTGTACAAGGACATGCCGGATACCGGGCAAAGGGGTATTATTTCATATAAGTCTAAAAATAACTTATTTAATCTTAAAATTAAATAAACATTATTTAATTAAATAAAATTTAAATAAATTGTTTATATCTATGCACCATTTCATTCCTTGTGGGTCTTATACTACGGCCGTGGCTACAAAATCAAAAGTGAAAAGTTCAAAAAGTGACGGTTATTGGGACAGTTCCCTTACCTAGTTATTGAGAAAATCGCAACTGTAATTGGGCCTCTTGAACTGCTTCCTACAATTCACTGAACAAGACGTTTATTGAAGGAATATTTTAGAGTATCGATCGATGTAACATAAAAGTGTACAGGACTTTTAAAGGTTGAGATTTTGTCAAAAAATACCAGCCTCTTTATTAAATCCTTACAATTATTACATACTGAGTACCTACTCGAAACTATTTACTAGTAAAATATTGTTTTAGATTTCTTTATTTCATTTTTACATAGTAAGTAGATTGTTTATACACACTAAGTTATTGTTAAGAATTAAGTACCTATTATATGTATAATAATTACTATATCCTTTTGTGTAAATATATTTTTTTTTAATTTTTACGTAATAAAATAATATACAATAATATAGGTTATGCCAAATATAGTCATATTTGTAATCATGGTAATAAATAACTCAGTTAAAATGAAATTATTGTTGGATAACATTTAAAAAGTGTTATTAAATTAATGAGTAAAATCTATATAATATGAGTCAACCCCCCCCCCCCCTCCCCCCTCCTCACAGTAAGAGACGACAATAGTTGTTAGGTGACAACATGACAGGTTTCTAACGCGATACAAATTACGTACCATTTGAGACCACTTTGTCGAATGATGTAGTTAAAGTTGGCATTGACTGAGTGCCGTCTTCTTTTACGTAATGACGACTCTATCATTTCCTTGGTCTCTGGTGCGAGTGCAGTTAGGCATAATTTTGAAATGTTGGAATTGTTCCTAGATTTAGATTGTAGTATTATTAGCTCGAGTTGCCAATGCGATATGCTTTAGAATAGTCGGAATATTATTTCAATAGAAGTATTAGACCAGTCACACCTCTATTTTCTGCGTAAAGTTTACGTTAAAATTTTATTAGAAAATGAATATGACAGTATGAATCATTGATCTCCTATCAACAACTAGATACCTACACATAGGTCTTACTAAAACAATTTAAAAAACGTCCAAATAAGGGTCCATTGTTAACGTCCAAATAATGTCCAATAAAGCAAATGACACTCGCCGGCGTCGGGGCAGACCTCGGCGTAGGTGGAGAGACGATATCGTTAGATACAGGGATGGATGGCTGGAAGAGGCTCAGGACAGGGATGGATGGAAGAGGAGGGGGGAGACCTTTGCCCAGCAGTGGGACAATATATAGGTTAAACAAAAAAGCCCAGCAGTGGGACAATATATAGGTTAAGCAAAAAAAAAGCAAATGAGGGTTCGTTCATCTGTTTGGACCTTATTTGCGCTCAAACATTTTTAGAGGTTAGTTAATAGGGCCTACTTTGTTGCAAACTACCTCTAGTATCACCCCTTTCAAGGAATGTATCGAATTTCCAATCACGCTGTATATACAGTTTACATAATTTCATTTATTATTCATACACCATTGATGTGCATACCATACCATGAGGCTTTCTCAATCCTTTAGTTTAACATTACAAACAGTGCGATAGTATAATAACGAAAATATAAAAAAAATTACAACTTATTTGTACCTAAACTTTTTAATAAAATGCAATTATTCTACTAAAAAATATTAAAAAAAAATAGTTATGGAGATAGAGACTGCCAAACTTTTATTACTAACAAATATCGATATCGATACTCTAATAAAAAGCACATTAAAACATACTAATAAAACATACGCATATTGAATATGAATATCAATAAACAATTTCAATTTACTTTGTTAATTGACTCACAACATGTAAATAACAGAAACTTGCGTCCTTCGCACATAGAGTTAAGTAGAAACCATGTATCTCAAATTTTGTCAGTAACTTGTTGCGTCGAAGTCATGGCTATTAAATGCCAACGATCAATAAAAGCAAATATTCCAACATCTAGCTAATCTATGACTCTAGCCGCGTTCCTTTATCCTCTGATCCTCATAGATTGAATAAGCTATCTGACACAGTGTAGGTTCATAGATCAAACAGTAGACCAACTCTCAACTTTAGACTTCAAAGTCGGTATATTTTAACGATTATTCTTCCGATTTATGGCCTAAAACTCGAGAATAGTTTAGTTTGGATTTATTTTACAAAATAAGATTAGCACTTGAATTAATACTAAGTTATCCTGATTCCTTGAACCTATTAAGTCCATCAAGGTACATAAAAACCGATTGCTTATATTAACTATTTACCTCAATTTCTAGACAATTTCAGGAGACATGTTTCCCGATCGCTATAGATAATTAGCTATTCTAGATTATTATTATTATGAACGACAGTGGCATTAGCGTTTAAGTTTAGGATTCGACCTTATGACCGCTACAGAATAAAAACCATAAATGCTTTAAATCAGAATTCAAAAGTATTAAAAAAAACGACGATCGTGATGGTAATCCACAGACCACTTACCTCAAAGACCTTAACAGGAGGGTGCCAGTGTCTGCACGCACATGAGCGCAAAATTGCTTCGCGACACGTGTATCCTAGAGATATTATGGACAAGGACGCATCTCTCTAATACGGCATACTGTCCCTGCTTCGTCTCTATGCTCTCATCTTTGCCAGAATTTTTCGCTTGCAAATTTGTACCAATTTCATGTCTATTGAGTAAGTGGTGTGTGGTAATCACAATGATTAAAATTTAAATTTTTGCTAACCCGACCCTTGCGTATGGAGTCGGGCTGCTGCCATGTAATTGTTTCTGCTGTACTATGGTGCATTGTGCAGTGAATTAGAACCAATCATGTTAGCCTCGACGTTGACCCCGGTTATTAACTTAATAACCCACGAGGCCCGTTCAAACGTCAATGCGCCCGTATTGTAGTCACATCGCCTGCGTAAATCCGGGATTAATTTATAAAACAGTCTAATCTTAATTGAACGTCTGGGTATTAGATACCTAGTCAATTATCGGCAACAATATTGTAACCCTGCTTTTGCCCGTACATCCAAGATATGGATTGGCATGAAGCGAGAAGGATGTGTACTGCAGGCGGATTATGTCTGGAGTTGCTGTAAGATCATAATAAACACAGTGAGCTTACAACTGTCTAACGTCAACGGAATTTGATGTAAGAGCCGAGCTTACGCTAAGGTCAGTTCAGAGTTATTGAAAGGCTCAAATAAATACCCAAGACTTTTATTCTACACACAATTTATCTAAAAATCAATAATAATCAAGAACACTATAGTGCCCTGCATCAAAAAATCCCGAAAACAGCAAATGTTTGACGTTTCTTCCGTGGCCGTAGTCTATGGTTCGCGAGCATCCGCCTCTGTGGACCTTGAACGTGTAATCGGGATATATTACACTGATAGCATGAAGTTCCACGTGTCCTGCATACTCCCCATCCCGATACATCAAACTCCGATAATCCGACGCCGAGTGCAATTGCCCGTACGAACTATCTCCGACAACAAAGTCTTTATAGTGTTGCCAGTTCTCGACCACTTCGTCAACCGCTCTCATCCGTACCTCTCTATGCCGCTCTTGAGTCCCAAACACGCAATAAGCGACAGACCTGAAAAGGCAATTACCGTCACCTTTTATCGATATAATTCGTTGCGCCATTCTACATTTGCGCTTCGTCCGGTTTCGCGGTCTGGAGTTTTTTCTGTGACATTTGCAAACCGTTTCGCGATATCGACACATTGATCATCGTTGTTTGTGCGCCTCTCTAGTACTTCGGGGTTGTCAAAATGGCGTGAGGTGAATTTTACGATATATCGAGATTTTTTATCACAGTGGTAATGCATTTAAATGTTTGTTTGATTGATTAAATAACGAAACAGCCGATGAAATCACGACCGTCTCTGGGCAAAGTTTGTATGTAAATTGTAGAAAATAAGCATAATTTACTGATCTATATTTTGGCACTATGATTTGCCATTTTTGGATAAGTCAAATTGACGTTTTAGTTTTTTAATTAGTGTTTGTACTTATTCGTTGTCTCTTGAAAATGGCGGGAAACGACGGTTGCGAAATTATTTAATAATTTTCAGTTTAATGTCTACAGTGGGTGTTTTGTGTTACCACGATATATTAATCAAAAAAGGTGACAGTATGGTGAAATTATTGGAGAATTCAAGCAGGATCTGAAGTTTGGCGCCATGGTGAAGATTCCCACTACGAGCTCGGGAGTGAACGTGACTGTCGAGCTGCTTCGTACACAGTGATCGGCGTCTCCTGTGGATGAAGAGAAGAAGACGCGGCTACCCAGGGTGATGACGCTACGGCGACTCCCCTGGAGGAGGATAGAAGACTATTATACATTGAATTTTCTGTAACATGACATTGGCAAATGACGAACTGTCGAGTCCATTATTAAAATAAATAAATAAAATAATACTTATTCGTTGTTTATTCGAAATTTGCACCACAACTTTGTAAAAACGTATTGTGGACATAAAATATTCATCTCTCATAAATGTAATGTTCGCGAGATATCGTCGTAACATGGGGTTACGACTAAACTCTCAAGGATACGCTTGCTTAGGTAAGTGCCTACTTTGTTAGAAGAAAACTACCTGTGAATATACCCTTTCGCCTTTTTCAAACCAAACAAATTTAATCTATGAACAACAATCAACTAAAAATCTAAAATTTATTTAATCTATGGGCTCTTGAAAATGGCGGGAAATGACGGTTGCAAAATTATTTGATGCTTTTTATTTTATTGTCTACAGTGGTTATTTTATGATTAATATCACGTTAAATTAATCAGAAAATGTTCACGAGTGACAGTATGGTGAATTTGTTGGAGAATTTGAGCAAGATCTGAAGTTTCAAGCTTTTATCGAGAGTTCCCGCTACAAGCTCGGGAGTGAACGTGACTGTCGAGCTGCTTCGTCCAGAGTGATGACGCTACGGCGTCTCCTCTGGATGAAGACGCGGCTACCCAGGGTGAAGACGCTACTGGGACCTGGAGGAAGATAGAAGACTATTGTATATTGAATATTCTGTAACATGACATTGACAAATGACAAACTGTCGAGTCCATTGCTCAAATTATCCAACAAATTCACCATACTGTCACTCGCGAACATTTTCTGATTAACTTAACGTGATATTAATCTCAAAATAACCACTGTAGACAATAAAACAAAAATTATCAAATAATTTTGCAACCGTCGTTTCCCGCCATTTTCAAGAGAACCGTCAACATCATTGATTATACATATTCTGATGTATTTCTGATTCACTTCACACGGCTGTGACTCACGCGGTTGACATAACCCGGACCGGAACACTTCGTTAGTAAACACTCGTAAGACTAATACGGTTTAAAAAAAAATCAAGAACCGGTGTCATGTATGGCGAAACAAAACTCCCCACTTTTAAACACAAAACACAAAAGTAGAAATAATAGCTTAAGAAAAAATAATCTAACAATTAAAAAAAGAGTAATTGCACAATTACTGGATAGATGTCGCTACCGTCCCTAGACGAGAATATGGAGACAAAATTCACGATCTGGATACGAATCACGATGGCTCTGTTGGAATAGAGCGTGCCAGGGATGGCGAGGTCCCGGGTTCGAATCTCGGTCGTGATGAATTTTTTTCTCCATTTATCATTTAAATTAAAACAAATTAGAACATATGAATTTTTTTTTGCCGTGAAACCCTTTAAGTATGTATAAAGCGATGAAGATTTTCGGTGGGTTCGGCGTGGCCTGTGGTGGCTCAGTTGGTAAGAGCGTGTCACGGAATGACAAGGTCGCAGGTTCAAGTCCTGCCCACGGCAAGAATTTTTTCATCATGTTCTAATTTATTCACCGAGCATGGATAATGCGTAATTCAAATTCTGAATTAAAACAAATCTGAAAAAAGCACAGACCAAGAGTCCGTGGAAACGTAGTTTAATTTGATAATAATAATAATAAGATCTTAAGAGACTCTCACTAGACAGTTGGATCAAGAGCCGGATGCAGAAGGCAGTGCTGCTAGACACGGCACGCATTGTGAGGAGGTTCCTCACTCTGGGATCCTAACCTCCGGCAGCTTGGATGCGCATGCATCCCGCTGCCGGTGGGTGGCTATTTTTTATATTTATACATTTTTCTATTTGTTTTTGATATTGAAATGTATAAATATATTAAATAAGATAAAAAAGAAATAAAGGAATAATAATAATAAAACTCCCACTTTCATGGAATCTGTGCAGCATTTAAGAATAAGAATACTCAATTTTCATTTTTGCATATGTTCGTAAACTTACCTACATTTTTAACATTATTTATTTTTATTGGACAAAATGCGGGTAATTTGTAATTATTTTTGTTTGTGGTTTTCTGAATGCCGCCAACTTTGACTTATGTCAATTCGACGAGCGCCGACCCGTCGCATTCCTTTCTCATCAATTCCTCTCTGCGGTCGCGCACGCGCCATTTTGGACATTGAACACCAAGTTTCTAATTTTTCGTTATTTCAACACCGTATTTGTGTTATTTCGCATTAATTTATGTGTATCAAGCTATATGTGACGTGATTCTGAACATTTCGTGGAGCTCCCGGTGAAATAGAACTTTAACCGATCGTTCTTACGGTGACGTCATCAGCGCAAGGTCTACGATTCCTGATTCCTAGATCCTGGTGTGGTGAATCGAAGACGAGGTTCAAAGGTAGGTGGTCTTCAATAAGCTACTGACGATTATTGCATTTTGTCAACATTTTGTCCAACCGTACTTTCTCATTTTTTTATACAGTCCACTTAAAATCAAAATTTCCAGCAACCTATTTTATTCCCATCATTTAATGGCCCTTCAACCGAATATATTCTTAAACTCAGGGAAAGAGTGGTTTCCATTCGTCTGATATTTTCGACAAAATTGTTAACAAAAAATTAAAGTAGGGTAATCGTGTTCACATTCCTTGCTGCAAAGTACGATTCGTCATCGGGTTTCGTTATTCGTTTTAGACATCCGATTTCGGTTTTCGTTATTCGAATTGTGAATCGATTACGTTATTGGATTTCATTTTTCGTTTCAGATTTCCGGTTTCGATATTCGTTATTCACATTCGATATATTCGTTATTCACATTCGTATTCGTTATTCACATTCGTATTCGTTTCGGTTTTCGTGTTCGTTTTTCGTATTCGTTTTATATTCTGATCATAATTATTCATTATGGATTCGAATATGAGACAATTGGTGTTCAGGCGAAATGCTTTAGAGAAGGAATTAGATAAAATGGTTCAACTTGGCATAGATGCATCTACAAGTACAGAAGCTTATAGACGTTTCATGGCTTCGTGTACTAATTTAAATCGTCTTCAAGACAATTTCGATATTCTGCAATCAGAAATCGAGTCCTTGGAATTGACAAACACTGGTAAGATCGGCGACGAACATAATGACATTCGGTCGGCTTTCAATGATTTAGTTCGTGATATTTTGGCTACAAAATTCGAATTTGAAGTCGGAACATCTAATAATCCACCTCGACCCATGTTCGATTCATCTCATCAACAAAAGGTTGATGTTCATTCCGGTCCATTGCCACGTTTGACAATACCAAGTTTCTCTGGAGATTACATGCAGTGGAAATCTTTCAGTGACATGTTTAAAACTTCAATCGATAATATTTCAAATCTTTCGGATGTAGCTAAATTTCAATATTTGCTGTCATATCTAAAGGGTGATGCTATCAGGCTCTTAAAAGGAATTCCAGTTACAGGTAATAACTACAAGAAAGCCTGGACTATTCTCGAATACAATTTTAACAACGAGCGCATCATCGCCATGCATCACATGGAAGCAATATTTTCGTTGCCGACTGTAACTGCACCGTCGGCTGCCGTATTTCGAAACATTTTGACTGGTTTTCTTGAAAATGTTAGTTCACTCGAATCAATGAATTTCCCCATTGAGGAATGGGATTTCGTCTTATACTATATGCTGTATAAGAAATTAGATTCCGAGACAAGGCGTAATTTTGAGAGAACTATCTCGGTCAATAAAATTCCCAAGTTCCAGGAACTTCGTGAATTTTTAGATCGCGAAATAATTTCATTCGAGAGTTCGAAGACAGGTTCGCGTCCTCGTACTCGCACTGGTGTTGCGGCTGCTACTGCGGCGCACTCTACTTCTACTTTCGTTTCAGGGCCTTCTGTCTCCAACAGTTGTGTTCTGTGTAATCAGGATTCGCATGCTATTGCAGCCTGCAGTATTTTCAAAACCAAATCACCTTATGATCGCTTTCGATTGGTTAAAGAAAACAAGATTTGTTTGAAATGTCTGAAACCAGTTCACTCTCATAGTGACTCTTGTTCGAAAATTCGTTGCAGTGTTTGTAAAGCTGCTCATCATAACACCTTATTACACTATGCCAAGGATTCGTCTCAAAACGTCATCGTTCAAGATGGTGTTAAACAAGATGCGTCTGCCGCAAGCAAACCCACCTCTGGAAATTCGTCCAATGTGGTTACGCTTTGCTCGTCACAAGTAGATCCTGATAGCCATCAGGTCCTCTTGTCAACTGCGGTTGTTTTAATTCGTGACGCCTCTGGTAAATTCGTAAGCGCAAGAGCTCTCGTCGATCCAGCTTCGGAAAGTTCGTTCATTATAAATGATTTAGTTCTGCGCTTAGGATTAACTCGTAGAAAAGTTTCAACTTCTATTCAAGGAATCGGTGATGTCATGACCGCTTCGAAAGGATTTGTGTCATCTCAGATCAAAGGGAAGGATAACAAAGGTATAGCGTATCCTTTTCGAGGTATCATTCTCAGCAAGATTACCACAGACAAACCTTCTTACCCGGTAGATCCGAGTTCGTGGTCACATCTTGATAATCTTGTTCTGGCCGATCCCAATTTTCATCAACCATCGCCTATCGAGCTGTTGATAGGAGGTGACATCTATGATGACATTTTCATTGGAGATTCCCTTCGAGGACCTCCTGGAACTCCACTGGCTATATCTAGCAAATTCGGCTGGTTGTTAGTCGGGAAAGTTCATTCGGATTTTATTCGTGTTCGTGACAAACAAAATTCGGTTTCGTCATTCGTTTCGTGTTCGGAGAATCTTAGTTTAGATTCTATTGTTCGTAAATTCTGGGATACAGAATCTGTCCCAGATAAAACATTCGTTTCGCCAGAAGATCAGAAATGTGAAGACATCTTCGTCAAAACACATAAACGTACTGACTCTGGTAGATATATCGTTTCGATTCCTTTTCGTGAGGAAGTTCCCAACTTGGGTGATTCTCATTCTCTGGCACTTAAACGCCTTAAATCAGTTGAACGTCGATTCGCTCGCGACGATCAATATCGTCAGCTTTATGTAGATTTCATGGATGACTACTTAAAGAGTAATCACATGGAGCTTGTCCCGGGTCCTTTCCCAGACAACCACTACTTCATTCCACACCATGGCGTGTTAAGGGCTTCTAGCACTACCACTAAGCTCAGATCCGTTTTCGACGCCTCTGCGCGAACAGACCGTGGGATTTCATTAAATGAATGTCAGTTGGTTGGTCCAAAGCTTCAAAAGGATGTGACAGATCTTCTTTGCAATTTTCGTTTGCATGAAGTCGCGTTCACAGCGGACGTAAAGCAGATGTATCGTCAGATACTTGTTTCGGAGAATCATCACAAGTTTCAGCTCATTCTTTGGCGCACGTCCCCGGACGAGGAGCCTAAAACTTATAAATTGAAAACTGTTACTTACGGTTTGTCTTCTTCGCCTTTCCTGGCCATTCGCGTAATGCAACAGCTGGCCGCGGACCATCGCGCAGATTATCCCCAGGCAGCTGAAGTATTAGAACGTTTCACGTATATGGATGACGTGATTTCAGGTTCGGATTCCTTAGAAAACGCGGTCGAACTGCAAAGACAGCTCATCGACTTGCTTCAGGCTGGAGCATTTGAATTGAGAAAATGGTGTAGCAACAGTGTCGAGTTTTTAGAGAGGTTACCTGCTTCTATCAAGGATATAGATGCAGCGTCGGTCTCCCTGGATGATACTTGTACCATCAAAGTTCTGGGCCTTGTCTGGCAACCCTTGAAGGATATTTTCTCGTATACCGTCAGTGTTGTCAGCAATAAATCGACAAAGCGCGCAATTTTGTCCGAAATTGCTCGTGTCTTTGATCCGATTGGATTTCTTTGCCCCGTGATCATCGTTGCTAAAATCCTCATTCAGGATCTCTGGTTGTTAGGCATTGATTGGGATGAAGATGTTCCTCATTCTGTTCGTTCTCGTTGGGAAAATTTCACCCAGGAACTTCCTAATCTCAAAAATGTCCAAGTACCACGTTTCGTTCCCACTAAGAATTGTCACGTGGAGCTGCACGGATTCTGCGATAGTTCGGAATCCGCATACGCAGCCGTGGTTTATTTTCGCGTAGTGGATTCTTTGGGGAATATTCGCGTTTTCATCATAGCTGCCAAATCTCGGGTAGCTCCGACCAAGAAATTGACACTCCCTCGTTTAGAGCTCAACGGAGCATTGCTCCTTGCTCATTTATTTTCGTTCGTTCGTCAATCTTTTTCAAATGTCCGTTTCGCTGGCGAGTTTGCCTGGACTGACTCGACCATTGTTCTGGCTTGGCTCAGAGCCTCGCCCCACATTTGGACTACTTATGTAGCCAATCGTGTTTCGGAAATTCAGTCGGCGATTGCTCCAGATCGCTGGCAACATGTTCGTTCGCATGATAATCCCGCTGACTGTGCGTCACGAGGGTTATCCCCGAATCAATTATTCGACCATCCGCTCTGGTGGACTGGACCACCTTGGTTGACATTGCCAAATTCGTCTTGGCCGTCTACTCAAGTGGACCCTCCAAAGGAAGTTCCGGAGCGGCGGGCTAAATCAATTTCGTCTCACGCTACAGAAAAGCTTGAAGAACCTTCTGAGCTCCTTCGGTTTTCAGATTTTCATCGGCTTCAAAAGGTCACAGCTTACTGTATGCGTTTCATTCGAGCTTGTCGTACTAAACACAAGCAAACTGGGCCTTTGAAAGTTCCAGAGTTGCAAGAGGCTACGAACGTGTGGCTTAAGATCGTTCAGCAGCTTTGGTTCGACGCAGACCTTCGTATTCTTCAGAACAACAAACCTTGTTCTACAAAGCTTCATCGTCTCAATCCATTTCTGGATGAGTCGGGTCTCATTAGGGTAGGCGGTCGGCTTCGACATTCAAATCTGAGCTACGCACAGCGACATCCCGTTGTATTACCTTCGGGAAGTCACCTGACTCATCTCATCATTGATTTCTTTCACAAGATCAATTTGCATTCGGGATTGCAGGCGACGTTGGCTTTTGTTTCGGCTCACTACTGGGTCTTATCCGCTCGTAGCATCACGAGACAGCGGATTTTCAAATGCACCAAGTGCTATCGAAATCGTCCAGTTTCCCTGGAACCCATCATGGCTGATTTACCAAAGGCCAGAATTCAACAAATTCGTCCATTCGTTAAAATCGCAGTTGACTACGCCGGTCCGATTCTGACTAAGTGTAACTTGAAACGGAAATACGTCACTCAAAAATCGTACATCGCGATCTTTGTGTGTCTCGCTACTCGGGCGTTACACGTCGAGTTGGTATCAGACTTAAGCACAGACGCGTTTTTGGCCGCATTTCGGCGATTCGTTAGCCGTCGCGGACTGTGCTCGGACGTATTCAGCGACTGCGGGCGCAATTTCGTTGGCGCCACATCCGAACTCAAAGAGATTTATCGGTTTGTGGAGTCAAATCATCATCAATTTTCGCATGAATTATTAAAATTCAAAATTTCATGGCATTTGAATCCGCCAGCTGCACCTCACTTTAATGGTATGGCTGAGGCGGCAGTTAAATCTGTGAAATCGCACTTACATCGTATAGTAGGGAACGTCGTTCTTACATTCGAAGAACTGACGACGATACTAGTTCAAATCGAAAGCGTTTTAAATTCACGACCGATATGCCCCTTGAGTTCGGATAGCAACGATCTTGAGGTGCTTACACCCGGTCATTTTCTAATCGGGGAACCGCTTAATTCACTACCCCATCCGGAATTTACTGAAATTAATGTAAATCGTCTGTCCCGTTGGCAGCTTTTACAAGCTTTCGTGCAACGATTTTGGAACCGTTGGCACAACGAGTACTTAAATACTTTGCAGCAGCGCGGAAAGTGGACTCGTAACCAGGATAACATTAAAGTTGGTGCTTTAGTTCTCATTCAAGATCCAAGCCCTCCCCTGCAATGGAAACTTGGTCGAGTGACCGAACTCCTTCCTTCTAAAGACGGTGTCATCCGTGCTGTCAATCTCAAAACCATTCACGGGGATTTCAAGAGACCAGTACACAAGCTGTGTCCTCTTCCCCTGGATGATTAAATTTTATTCATTCAGTTTCATATTTAGTTTTAGTTTCAGTTATTAAGTTTATTTTATAGTTAGTTCTTTTTTCATTCTAACTTCATTATTCTTTCATTCCCTGTTAAAATCAATATTTTAACGGTGGGCGGTGTTCGTAAACTTACCTACATTTTTAACATTATTTATTTTTATTGGACAAAATGCGGGTAATTTGTAATTATTTTTGTTTGTGGTTTTCTGAATGCCGCCAACTTTGACTTATGTCAATTCGACGAGCGCCGACCCGTCGCATTCCTTTCTCATCAATTCCTCTCTGCGGTCGCGCACGCGCCATTTTGGACATTGAACACCAAGTTTCTAATTTTTCGTTATTTCAACACCGTATTTGTGTTATTTCGCATTAATTTATGTGTATCAAGCTATATGTGACGTGATTCTGAACATTTCGTGGAGCTCCCGGTGAAATAGAACTTTAACCGATCGTTCTTACGGTGACGTCATCAGCGCAAGGTCTACGATTCCTGATTCCTAGATCCTGGTGTGGTGAATCGAAGACGAGGTTCAAAGGTAGGTGGTCTTCAATAAGCTACTGACGATTATTGCATTTTGTCAACATTTTGTCCAACCGTACTTTCTCATTTTTTTATACAGTCCACTTAAAATCAAAATTTCCAGCAACCTATTTTATTCCCATCAGCATACTTATATTTTATTATTTAAAAATAAAAATTGGTCGGTTCGGTAGGTATATCGATCGGTGACTATTCCATAATTTTCTTTAGTAGGTACGTCGACAGTAACACTTGCAGTACGATTTCAAGTCTTACGACGCAAATAATAAGAACGGTCCAAAGTTCAAAGTGTTACCATTGATCTGCTGTCGACTGTACCTACTACAATGTGTATTATGGACCATCTGGTCCACCGATGTGAACATCCGAGGTGGACCACGGGAAATAACCCAATATTCTTCACTAACATTCACTAACATAAGTTTTTTATGAAAATAAACAAAACCGCAAAGTTTAAAAGACATTGCCACATTTCAATGGAGCTTTGCCCCACCTACCAAACTACGTGACCTATCATTTTGTTGAGGACTTATTACAGGTTTCATATTGCATAATCATACTCAGTATCATTTTCTACTACTCTCGCAACTCCTATAGAAGAATAACAAAAACAATGAATAAATCGCTTCGATTTCTTACTATTTTCTGAATTCTTAATTAAGCTGTTTTTTAACAAAACTTTATTTTAAACCAATAATTTTAATAAAAAACGGAGATATTTTTACATTTATTCGTTATTTTCGTTATCTTGTACAACTTGCGGTTGATGGTGGGGCAGAATCTGGCATTGTCATTTATAATAAAAAGATAATGATTTTAAAAGAAAAATCTTGAAATGGCTTTTGGGAATAGCTCATCCATTTATTATTTACATACCGAATAGCCATAGATCACAGACAAATAAAATTATGACGCGTTTGAATGCGAGTCGCAGACGGTTACACAATCAGGTGTGAACGAACCTTGAGTCAATGTCAGCGAATTAGCGGTCGTGATAGGAAAGGTATTGGCTCGGGCGCGGCTACGGCACACGCGGGAGCGGACGCGCAGGCGATAGCGGGTAATAGGCCAGTTTCGTGACGTCACTCCGGGATTTTAGGGATGCCCGATTTTTTTGATTTATCGATAAATAGCATAACTCATTCCTACGCCCGCCGCTTGCATGTTCGTCCAGTGTGCTGCTATGCTATATAAAAACTACTGAATCGATCCGAAAAAAATATATTACTAGTATCTTATACTTAGTACATATTGTTATGTATAATAATTTTGAATATTGGGTAGGTTTTGAGTAAATTTCAACCTTATTGAGGCGTCATTTATACTTTTCTGGTAATCTAGATAGAGAAAGTTGTACAGAAAAGTTTGAGATTTTCATAATAAGTAAATTACTGATTAAAAAAAATCCGTCTCTAAAGCTATGGATTTTTACAATCGGTAAATTAGTTCTTGGGAAAATCTCAACTTTATTGAGCCTCCTGTATACTTTTCTCTATTTTCGACTGGTTATTAGCCGAACAAAGTTAAAACAGGATCGAAAAAAAAAGTCTAGCTAGATGTGTCGAAAATGTCGAAAAACGGATTTCAGAATTCCTTTCAGCGTGTAAAAATTAGTCAAATATCCTATTACACGGCGGCATTTTTAAAACTGGTAGCAGAAAATATTATATCTACGATGGGACTCCGTTTTTTCCACTGACTGGCGACGACGGCAGCGAATTAGAGGGACGTAATAAATTAGAGACTTAGGGGAGAGATGGGTAATTGCGAACGCGGGGTAAATCCGACCACAGTCCTTTAGGTATGATAGAGAGGTCCAGCTGAGCTCGCACTCATTCAAATCACAACTCGGCTCACAAACAGTGCCGGACAAACGTCAAAGGGAAGAACTCGCGCGCGCCGTTCAAGGTAGGTATACTTTTATGTTTTCATTGTTTATCATGTAATTTTTTCATGACTTCATATGATTGTGTCTTACATTACGTAAATACTACATTATTGACTAAATTAAGGTAAGTTTATTATAAAGCAAAGAACGATTTGACGTGTTCATATTTTCGGATTTTATTTTATAACCTAAAAAGTAAATTTAAATTGTGTTTTTTTAATGTGTGGGGCAATAACGAACGTTTTGATTGGGTTAATTCCGAACGTTTGCATTTACCCCAACAATTTGTTGTATTTAGTATTTCCCTTTTAAATAACTAAGTATCTATGTATTCCTTTATTGTAAGGTCAAGTGGGGTAAGAGGAACATATTTCATTTTAATTTCATTGTAAAGAGCTGTAAATATACCAAGGTATTGCTTATTGTTGTTTAGATTATTTTAATACACTCTACGTAAATGTAGCTTTAAGTGATCTTTATTTGTGTCTTATAGGTAAAGCGAGTAACATTTTATTAACAAAAGCAATTGCTTTGGGGCGACTGTCCCTCTTACCCCGAAGTTGGGGTAAGAGAAACAGTCATCATAATGTACATAAATAATGCGACTAGAACATTCTTACAATAAGGCGACTATGGCAGCATAAGCTAATACAATCTAATTTGAACCTGGTGCAACGTTTTTATGGTTTGGGTTACAAACATCGTCTACGGAAATTATGAAATGTGGTTTTAGGTTATCTGTATTTAAACAATTACAATATAAATAATATATACAAGAAAATTTTAATATTTTATTATAGCTGTTTGGGTTCTAGTAACAAACTATAAATTAAATATAACTTAAATTATATATAAAAAATACAAAATAGGTTTAGGTAGTTTAGATTTAATTTATATTTATTTGTAAATATTATTTCCTAATTTTAAACCATTAAAAAAAAATACAAAACTTTTTAACATACATTCTTAACTTATTGAATTTATCAATGTTTCTTCGACATCTTTGGATAAAATTGGTGGCCCGGCAATGTATTTGACTTTAAGCCTTTTTGTTCGTAAATTTACTTATATTAGTTTACCAACATAAACTAATTTTAAATTGCATGTTAGAAAATGGTTTGTCATCCCTGACACGGGGTAAGAGGAACATATGATCCTCTTTACCCGGCATGGGTAGACCCTCTTCCCCCACTCGACGTTTTATAGGGCTCTATACGAAAAGTACAGAGCCCTATAATTGAAGATTCGATTATGTGCTACAATTGTAGCTTGTGGGCACACGATAAGTGTAGCGACGGCGCTAGCACATCCAGAGGCTTTGTGTGTGACTTTTGCAAGAAGAAATGTTAACCAATACCTAGTTCGTATTTGCCCCATGGGGTGTTCGGATTTACCCCGCGTCTGTCGGGAAATTGCGAACAGCAAGGGTTTGCAATTTTAATTATAATTTAAGTTTGGGTTCACATATCGCCAAAGTTGATTTAATATTTTGTAGTAGTCTAACTAATGTAGTATTTAAGAAATAAATGATAATTATAACTTTTATATTTTGACAATTATTTACCATCGCGCTTAGGTATTCGCAATTACCCCACTCTCCCCTACTCACTGCATTTTATCTTGTTTTTTGTGTTGCTTTATTACCAACTGTTCTCAATTTTACTTTTACAGTCGTCAGATGTTAAAAGGAATAATTTGCAAAAAATGAATTTATTGTTTAGGCATTAGCTCCCATATATTCTAGATAGAGCTTCTCATTCAATAGGAAGTTATTCAGTAATTGACCAACTTTTGTTCTAAGATTTACAATAAAATTAATAAAAATCGCGTAATTTTAAAAGTTTTGGAACATAAAATTGTTAAATTGCATGCACTGTGAACACACCCTTTTTTAAATTATCCTTTACTACACACCTTAAGGTGCGATTCCGATCCACGCGGCAGACAGCAGATAACTCAACTCAAACTCAACTCAAAATTCTTTATTTCTATAAAATATTTACATTTCTTTGTATTACTATTTGACTTCGCACTAGGCGAACCTGTGTCGCGGTAGCCCAGAAATGATCAATATGAAAATCCAGCGGCAGATGGCATTACTTTACAGTATTAATTTGTATGAGACCGTTTCCGACTACAACTGCAAGTGCCGCGCGACCTGCCTGCAGAAGTAGGCTGAAAATTCAATTATTATTAATTTTAAAGATCACGACACTACCCCGGAGGTGACAAACGGGAGTAATTTTAAAAGTTGTATCGCTGTCAACCACTCGACACTGTTTTTACAAAATAAAATTGACACTATCCACCAGTGTCCCCAACGGGAATTAAGTATAAAAAGTTGTGCTGTTGACCACCACTGGAGGTCAACAGCACAACTTTTAAAAACAATTGGCACTGTCCTCCAGTGGGGGACAAGCAAGTGGGTACAACGGGAATAAACCTACTCGGAAACGGTCTCATACATATTAATACTGTAAAGTAATGCCGTCTACCGTCGCGGCAGATGCAGTTGCCGTCTGCCGTGTGGATCGGCATCGCACCTTAAGGCTTCGTATGCGCGTATTTACAGTTTTTCTATGAAGGCTACGGCACTAACTACTAAAATTAAACGTCTGAAAAATATATATAGCAATCTTGAGGTGTCTATTTAGGGACTGATGAATACCAATACACGATTGGACAAACTTCGCTCGATAGAAAAAAATCGCAAACATACCCTTTCCATGTCTTTTAAAATGAAAATTATGTCTAAACTGAAATAGTTATTCATACAAAATATATATCAAAATGTAGGGTATTATAAATACGAGAGCTTGTTTTAAAATAAATCAGATTTTTGTTGGCGTATTTTTATTTCCCTGCCAAAATTCATAAGAATACAAATATGGAGTCACTGTGCCGTGCTCTTCACTCCGCCGCAGCGAGACATCTTCTCTCTCGCGCTTAGGTTTGACTGCTGGTAGCGCCTTAACACTGTCATTATTGTAGCATTAGTCATCAGTAATCCAATGCTCCGTATAGTAGAAATATTTTCACGCTCTAAGCTTATACTTGCACCACACCCCAAGCGATACGATATCATACCGATTACCATAGAATAGCCGTAAGATTTAAAAATATGGATGAGTCGGTCGGCCGTTGCGAATGTTGCGATACGAATAACCGGTCCGTAAAATCGCTTGTCTCTTTCATGCGCGCGTTTGCAGCGAAATAGGGTTGGCAACTATATTTATACAGGGTATAACGTAAAGGGTATATGAAGCCGAAGGGAGGGTGTTTAGTATCGGTAACTGAACAAATTTTGTTCTACGACTTTTCGATTAAAAAATAAAAATAAATTAATGTCTCATACAAATCGATCGACTGACCGGTACGAAATGTATGAAAAGTCAAAAAAATTATTCGCGAAAATCGAAAAGTCGTAGAACTAAAGTTGTTCAGTTACCGATACTGAACACCCTCCCTTCGGCTTCATATACCATTTACGTTACACCCTGTATTATGCTCAGTATGTATTGAGGTTTATTTGTAAGTATGTTGTTTTGTTATCTATAATAAGTATATTTTAACCTTACGTGGGAATTATTTTTGGTTTAAATTGTGTTATCTTATCTTATTATTACACCTGCCTCTGCTTTCTCCGCATGCCCAAAGGTCAGCTGGTAGATAATGCCGCAAGGCATTAAGCTCGCCTTTTGCACACAATGTGTAAAAGCTTAAATAAATAAATAAAATAAATATACTTTATTTTTTAAATACACATGTGTCATTCCTGTGCATATAAAATAATAGTTTATATTAAAAATGTCTTAATAAAATGCTAGAACGTGTTGATGACACGAATTGATTCCTATTAGAATAAAATATTTAGTTGACTAAATTGATTTATTGTTAAAAATCAACTCGATTGATTAGACTGAAGTGAAATGACAATGCCAGATTCTGCCCCACCATCAACCGCATGATGTACAAGATAACGAATAAATGTAAAAATATCTCCGTTTTCTTATTCTTCTATAGTAGTTGCGAGAGTAGTAGAAAATGATACTGATTATGATTATGCAATATGAAACCTGTAATAAGTCCCCAACAAAATGATAGGTACCTACAGCTTAAATGGTCCCGTAGTTGGGTGGGGCAAAGCTCCATTGAAATGTGGGTCATTTGAAATTAATTTCTTAAAATTCTAATTGACACTGGCTATAGGTGTATAAAAATCGTCAGTGTTATGTCGTGTTTTTTAATAAGCTAACTTTGCTACCTACTAAAGGAAAATAATTTTTATAAACTATATCTAACTATAAAAAAATGATCTTTTGAGGGGTTATTGCCCGTGGTCCACCTCGGCCGTTCACCACGGTGGACCACGGTTAGTTTTTCTTTCCGTGGTCCACCCAGGGTCAACCGCGGGAATGTAGGCTGCATTTATAGATTTAGTTTAGTTAAAAAAACTCGTCCCTTGAATTACTGCCATTACCTGTAAATATTATTTACCTACTAAGTAATAAGGCCGCTGCAATAAGCGTTATCGGAGTAGTTAAATGGTTATAGGATAGAAATAGGGCAGCAAAGTAGGTTATAGCTGTGACCACAATCAAAAGCAATTTATTGACTGTTATGCCAGTCAATCTGACATAGTTTCGATATTAAAGTCAATGATACGAGTTGCCTTATTAAATTCAATGCAACTCCCTTACCATGACAAAAGCAAGAGTGAGACACAAGATACGTAGCGGCGGAGTGAAGAGCACGGCGCAGTGCCTCAATATTCGTATTTTTATAAATTTTGGCAGAGAAATAAAAATACGCCAACAAAAATCTGATTTTTTTTAATAACAAGCTCTCGTATTTATAGTACCTACCATACATTTTGATATATATTTTGTATATAATTTTCATTTTAAAAGACATGGAATATGTTTACTTTTTTTTCTATCGAGGGAATTTGTCCAATCGTGTACAGTCATGAGTAATAACATAGAAACATCCTTAAAATTCAAATTCATGTAACAACTTTAAATCGCAAAAATAAGTATGCTAAACTGTGGCCAATAATTATGTAAACGCTAAATTGTATCAAAATAAAGTACACACCCCTTGTACAACATTTGCTTGGTGGGGTGTGTACTTTATATATAGGTTACTTATAGATAATTCGCCGTGTCTTCCCATAAAATTAGAAAAAATAAGACATCACATCCGCGGCCTAAACTAGGATTTCCTATTGGTACGGACAACAGCAGATCAATGGTAACACTTGCAGTACGATTTTAACTCTTACGATGCAAATAATAAGAACGGTCCAAAGTGTTAGACTTGATTTGCTTCAATGGCATCACTTGCAGTACGATTTTAACTCTTACGATTCAGATAATAAGAACGGTCCAAAGTGTTTGACTTGATCTGCTTCAATGGTAACGCTTGCAGTAGGATTTTAACTCTTACGATTCAGATAATAAGAACGGTCCAGAGTGTTAGACTTGATCTGCTTCAATGGTAACGCTTGCAGTACGATTTTAACTCTTACGATGAAGATAATAAGAACGGTTCAAAGTGTTACACATACATAGATTACAAATTACACCTCTAAAAGTGATTATACTGACTTTCTCGACACGAAATTGAACGTAGAACCCTTTACATAGAAGGCACTACTACGCTATAGGGCTGTCTGATTGATTACCTACTGTCCCAATTTCGAGGTATCCGATCTTCTGGGACAATTCATCTTTTTTAAGTGGTAACCCTACTCGGAGGGAGAGAGACACAATGACATATCGGTTTAGAAGCGTCCCACGCGTTGCAGTTGTACAATAATCGTGTCTGAGTCATCCGACCCGATCCAAATTGTATGTAATGCCAAAATTATGCGCGCCAATTTGGTTATTTCTGGTGATTTCTCTTGGGGTTTATTATAGCCATGAATGAAAAATGACAATGCCAGATTCTGCCCCACCATCAACCGTATGATGAACAAGATAACGAATAAATGTAAAAATATCTACGTTTTTCATTAAAATTGTTGGTTTAAAATAAAGTTTTGTATATCAAACGAGTGGAAAAATTAGCTTAATTAAGAATTCAGATAATAGTAAGAAATCGAAGCGAATTATTCATTGTCGTTGTTATCATTTTCTACTACTCTCGCAACTCCTACTGATTATGATTATGCAATATGAAACCTGTAATAAGTCCCAAACAAAATGATATATGAGCTTCAATGGTCACGTAGGTGACCAAAGGTCTGGCAAAGCTCCATTGAAATGTGTCAATGTCATATCTATTGGGTGAGTGGTCTGTGGTCCGATCGATCGAACCATGTGACCAGAAGCGAAAAGAACGTTTCTACTGTCATATTACGTTAGTTTAGAATTGCGCGGAACATTGCTTAAACAACGTTCCGCACAATTTTAAACGAACGGATGTAATACGAGAGCAGAAACGTTCTTCCCAGAGAGGGTGGATTGGAACTTGTATATATACTCACGGCTGTGAAAATTTCGATAGCGCGTTTCAGGCCTTGTATGGGGAAGTTGACTAACTTGTTTTATTACGTATCATATTACACCAATCAACTCACATAGACATGCTGAAGCGAAATCTGAAATCCGTTTTTCGATATCTCAATTAATACCGGAGATATGATTAAGTTAAGTGGTCGGCGGTTTAGCAAAATGATCTTTAGTATGACCGAAATATTCAAATGACTGTCTATAGTTTTAATTCTAAAATTGGTGACCTAAGAATGATAGTTTCTATCCTCTAACAGCCTTACTTATAATCGATGATTAAAATTAATACCTCGTTTAACAATTGTTTTAAAATAAGTCCCCAACAAAATGATAGGTACAGCTTCAATGGCCACGTAGTTTTGAAGGTGGGGCAAAGCTCTATTGAAATGTGGCAATGTCATTTGCCACGCTTTATGGAGAGAATCTAAAGTATATTCTGTATAGGCACAGTCTTCGTGTTGCCACCTTTACTGGCATTTCTTTTCAACGTTACTTTGAGATAAAACTTTTTGGGAATTCAACATTTTAGAAATTCAACATTCTGTGCCTGGAGCAGTCTCCTATAAACAACTAGATACACAAAGGTCTTACTAAAACAATTTAAAAAAACGTCTAATTAAGGGTCCATTGTTAACGTCCAAATAATGTCCAATAAAACAAATGAGGGAGTACCATTCATCCGTTTGGACCTTCTTTGCGCTCGGACATTTTTAGAAGGCAGACTGTGTATCTAGTTGTTTATAGGAGATCAATGGCCTGAAGGCATGATTACAGCGGATATTGGATTTTTTTGGTAAACAGTGACGATTTCTCAATTAAATACGCTACAGTAACATTGTCCTAGGACACCCAGTGTTCTGTCGTCTCGCATACAATCAGTACATGATTTTTCCGTAACTTAAAATAACCATCTTTGGAGTAACCATAAGTTACTCCGAATGTTACAATAAAACACCGTGTTGATATTTACAATTATAACTATTTAATTGCGAGATAATAAAACAAGGCAAAAGTAAAAGAAATGTATGCTTCGACTATTTACAGGAGAATGAAAAAACATATGACAATCGTCTTCTTTTGTTTTATATACATAAGCAAAAAGGCTGCCAGCCGCAACCACGAAGGAGATGCTATCATCTCTAAGGAGGCGCAGTCATGAACGCCTCAATCTTATCTGCTTATCTTATTTATACATCAGTACTGTCACGAATGTGTACATTTCAACTTAGTATTTCAGTGTAAAGTAATAAATGATCTATGTAGTTTATCAACTTTGTATACGCAATAGTTACTCCAAGGTATTATATTATAGACACCAGCGGGGTTACTCTCACCTCTTATAGCGATCCAGTTTAGGTTCCTAAACTGACAATTGGCTACTGACAATTGTTATTTCGCCCCGGGGTTAATGGAGATTAACCCCGGGGCGAAATGACAATGCCAGAATGTACAAGATAACGAATAAATGTAAAAATATCTTCGTTTTTTATTAAAATTATTGGTTTAAAATAAAGTTTTGTACAAGTTGCGATTCGAAAAAAACATCCTGATTAAGAATTCAGAAAATAGTAAGAAATCGAAGCGATTTATTCATTGTTTTGTTATTCTTCTGTAGGAGTTGCGAGAGTAGTAGAAAATGATACTGATTATGATTATGCAATATGAAACCTGTAATAAGTCACCAACAAAATGGTACAGCTTCAATGTACAGTCGACGACAGAGATAAGTATACAGGGACCCACATAAGGTTGATATTTTCTCAAAAACTACTGGGCCGAATTTAATAATTCTTTTACAGTTACATAGGTTTCACTTTTATCTCTCAAACAGTGAAAGAATTTTTGCAATAGGTCAAGTAGTTTTTGAGATAATCTCAACCTTAAAAACTCTCCTGTACACCTTTCTCTGTGTACACGCAGTTTTGTATAGGTGGGGCAAAGCTCCATTGAAATCTGGCAATGTCATTTTCCCCTTCATGTTTTAATTTAACGATGTTCTCAATTTTCCGGTGACATAGCTATCCTATGAACATGATGCAGCGTTGTCCATCAGAACAGTATAGGGGCATGGGTATGATAATGGTATTAATCCTCTAATCCGGGAGCCCCTAGTTATACAAAGTTTGTCATTGCTTTTGTCAAAGCGGATCGATTCGCTGACAATGGACCTCCGACAAATAGAGTAGGGACGTTGCGGATGCGGAATTTTTGGAAACTTACCATGATTACATATTAAGTAAGTGCTAAAAGACATTGCCTCATTTCAATGGAGCTTTGCCCCACCTACAAAACTACGTGACCATTTAAGCTGTACCTATCATTTTGTTGGGGACTTATTACAGGTTTCATATTGCATAATCATAATCAGTATCATTTTCTACTACTCTCGTAAAAAACAATGAATAAATCGCTTTGATTTCTTACTATTTTCTGAATTCTTAATTAAGCTTTTTTTTTAAATCGCAACTTGTACAAAACTTTATTTTAAACCAATAATTTTAATAGAAAACGGAGATATTTTTACATTTATTCGTTATCTTGTACAACTTGCGGTTGATGGTGGGGCAGAATCTGGCATTGTCATTTAATTAAGTAAATATTAAGTTTAAAATGGCGCCACTACTGACGACCTCTTCCGGCTCATATAATCTCACACAAATGAGATTGAGAGCCAGGAAAGTGCTATAATTTTTGTAACCTTTTTTTTTTCACTGAAATAAACTGTTAAAAATTTTTTTTCGACAACCAATGCGGATGAGGATAAGATGTGAATCTTTTTAAAAGATACTTAGGTACTTAATATAATCTAATTTTTGTGTTCATAAAATAGTATGAAATCGAAGCGAATTATTCATTGTTTTTGTTATCATTTTCTACTACTCTCGCAACTCCTACTGATTGTGATTATGCAATATAAAACCTGTAATAAGTCCCCAACAAAATGATAGGTACAGCTTCAATGGTCGGTAGTTTTGAAGGTGGGGCAAAGCTCCATTGAAATGTGGCAATGTCATTTGCAAGCGAACAATTCTGTCAACGATGAGCACATAGAGGCGAAGCGGGGAACAGGGGTGCCGTATTAAAGAGATGCGTTCATGTCGATAATATCTCTAGCATTTCCCCAAGTAAAAAAAAGGTTACACGTGGCGCGAAGCAATTTTGCGCTCATGTGCAGACACGGCCGCCTGTTACAGAACTGGAAGGGCATAAATAAGTTCCGCATTGATTATAATGATGATTCACATATGCAGATGCGGATTATAAAATTGATGCGCAAGTTCTGCGGATACGGATGCGAAATCCGCAGCATCTCTAGCACAGATATAAATCCCCAAAATTTGCATCGAAAATTGCTGGAATCGTGCTCGGCATTACAATGGCGGCCTAATTATTCAGTCTCATTTGTCGCTGGTCGTATAAGTTTCGGTTTACAGTTCCCAAGGAAACTTCTCCGTGAGAAAACAACCGGTAGACGTTCCGAATTGTGTTTTCTATAACTGAATAAAGATGGGACAAAATGATGCTGTCTTTCCGTAGTCGAAAAACATATATACAATTTTGGGCTGAAGAGCCTTCATAGAGCCAACTAGCGCCGCCAATCTTTAAAAAAGAATATGTTCCAATATAATCAATTTTTTACTCAAAATTTCAATTACGCATTATCCATGCTCGGTGAATAAATTAGAACATGATGAAAAAATTCTTGCCGTGGGCAGGACTTCAACCTCGATAGATGGAATTGCGTAACATACCCTTTAAGTATGTATAAAGCGATGAAGATTTTCGGTGGGCGTGGCGTGGCCTGTGGTGGCTCAGTTGGTAAGAGCGTGTCACGGAATGACAAGGTCGCAGGTTCAAGTCCTGCAATCAATTTTATTAAAAAAGCTACTTATTTACAAAATGTTTATTACGATAAATACTATAGGCTCGGCGACATAATATTTATAGTTCATCGCTGGTTCTCTTAAAAATGACGAGAATCGACGGTTGCAAAATTATTTGATAATTTTTGTTAGAATGTCTACAGTGGCTATTTTGTGTTAATCAGAAAATGTTCGCGAATGACAGTATAGTGAATTTATTGGATAATTTGAGCAAGATATTAAGTTTCAAGTTTTTATCAAGAGTTCCCGCTACAAGCTCGGGAGTGAACGTGACTGTCGATCTGCTTCGTCCAGAGTGATGACGCTACGGCGTCTCCTCTGGATGAACATGAAGACGCGGCTACCCAGGGTGAAGACGCTACTGCGACTCCCCTGGAGGAGGATAGAAGACTATTATATATTGAATTTTCTGTAACATGACATTGGCAAATGACGAACAGTCGAGTTCATTAATAAAATAAATAAATAGCACACGATATTGTGTTCTGACAAATATGTCAAAAAACCCGACAAAGTCAGTTACCATGACAAATAATTCAATGAAAATTACTGTCTCAAAAACCCGACACTGGTCGTTATTCTAAGCTCTTAACATTGGTAGTGCAATCTAAAGTCAAATGCTCAAAATGGCCAACATTAATATTATGGATATAGCCAACCCACTGTTTGTTAAGTCTATGCATGAAACAATAAAACCGCAACAGTCCTCTAACTTCCGTGAGTCCACAATACTTATGAAGTAATAAACGCCTCCTCCATGGAGAGAGCTAAAGAGCATTTAAATGTGCTCCTCAAGCCGGACTTCTGCCCAGAGCCACCGTCTTCAGACGCTATAGGGCAGCGGAAATTACTTCAAAATCCCTAGACTTAGCGAACAAATGACAATGCCAGATTCTACCCCACCATCAACCGCAAGTTGTACAAGATAACGAATAAATGTAAAAATATCTCCGTTTTTTATTAAAATTATTGGTTTCTACTAAAGTTTTGTACAGGTTGCGATTCGAAAAAAACGGCTTAATTAAGAATTCAGAAAATAGTAAGATATCGAAACAATTTATTCATTGTTTTTATTATTCTTCTATAGGAGTTGCGAGAGTAGTAGAAAATGATACTGATTATGATTATGCAATATGAAACCTGTAATAAGTCCCTAACAAAATGATAGGTAAATCTCTTTTTGTCATTGTTTGGACGTTAACAATGGACCCTTATTTGGATTTTTTTAAATTGTTTTAGTAAGACCTTTGTGTATCTAGTTGTGTATAGGAGATCAATGACCAATATGATTAAGTTATCCAACAGGTGGTGGCTGTGTGGCTCAGTTGACAAAAGCGTGTCACGGAAAGACAAGGTCGCAGGTTCAAGTCCTGCCCACGGCTACAAATTTTTCATCATGTTTAAATTATTATTGTTATGAAGTATATTTTGTATGGGGGCAGGTCCCTTTGTCACTTTCACTCTCATACGTCAGAAAGAGACATCTGTTTAATACCTATGTTCGACTTCTATTGAATAGAAAATATTTAATTTTTTTGTTTATTTTAAACGTTACTATTATAATAATACATTATTTTGATTGGCCACCAGCATCTTAAAACTTGAGAAGTTTGTCCAGATGCTGCTGTCCTCACACAAACCGCTGCATAATATCTATAGCATAATATATTAATATATGTGTATATAAAACCATCTATACATAAAATAAGACTGTAAAAAAGGTGTGTCTGTACATTGCCTAATTTTTAGAATTTTTGTATGTTTGTCTGTGACTTTGTGCAAGTATCACGCCATAACTACTGAAGGGATTTTGATGGGAGTTTCACTAGGAGATAGCTGAAATATCCGGACAGCTCATAGGCTATAAGCCATGGCGGTGTGTGATGTGGAAACAAGTATCCAGAGAGGAAAATCTGCCTCCTGATCTCCTCCATCCTTCTCCTCTGTGTGACGCGAAAAACAGTCATGCAAATAGAGTCTGTGGCGTAAATATAGCTTACTCCATCGACCGTTCCTTGCTTCATGGCAACACTAGAAAATATCACGTCAAACGGCGCAATTAATGCACAGTGGCCATTTTTCCATTCCCGTCCAACTCGTTTCCAACTTTGTCGTGGAATATTTCAGTTTTCAGCTAAAACTTGTTTCGAATGTATGAGTTTTGTCACAAATGCAATTGGTGCCTTTGACTGAAACTATATTTGTGGAAGTTTGTGATTTACATTGTATTCCGAGACAGTTTTGTTTCAGCTTTGACACCTATCCATTGCAAAGGTAAATAAATGTAAATTCTGCAAACAAATGCAAAAATATATAAAGATTGTGTGATAGCAGAACTCAATGATATAGAGACCTTTGCCCAGCAGTGGGACGATTTATAGGTTAACTTAAAATATATGTATTATATTAAAATAACTGGCAGATAGGCCCCCTTACCATGAAGTCTTATAGCAGGATTACTTCAATAATAGATACTTTTTTTATTTAGATAAATAGATAGATAGATAAAAAAATATTCGTTTCTGCAACACACTACAATACATGCACAAAAAAAAGGTTCAAACATGGAGAACAGATAAGTATACTACACTAAGGAAGGTAACATATTAATTATTGCATGCCTTAACAAGGTAGGTTATAGCGATAAGCACTTTCTAAACCATAACATCTGTAATACCTATAACCAGCAATAAAAATCTTTGACTTTGACATAAAGTATTTCGTACCATGACGACCTTAAAGTAGGCTTATTAAGAAAGTCATGGTACGAAATGACAAAGTATTATTGAAATAATCCTGCTATAAGAGTTTATGGTAAGGGGCTGTTGTTTTAAGGACTCCCGGGAAAATAATATGCTCCCGCGGGCGACAGCTAGTAAGCGTAAAATTGGTCATACTTATACTCATTTATTTTAACCTTAGGTACACTGGGAACATTTGGTTACGTCATACATTGTATAATGTTGTGATCATACACGTTTAATACTGTATGATTACATGGCTCGATAGACAAAGAGGCAGAAGGGCAAAAGCAAACCCACTGTATTGTGTCAGTGGTCACTAAAAGTAATTAAGCTACTTACATTCATTAATAATTAATTAAAAATAGTAACAATCGTAATAAATTAAGTAGCGGCTGTAAATAATGTTGTGAATTGTTGGGAATTGGTCAGTTTGGGACTTGGTCATTCTGGGATTTTGACATTGAGGGACTGATCCATTAAAACTGTGCAAATGTGGTGATAACTGGTTATCAGCATCTGGACAAACTTCTCAAGTTTTAAGATGCTGGTGGCCAATCAAAATAATGTATTATTATAATAATGTTTTAAATATAAAAATAAAAATATTTGTAAAAATATACTAATTTCTGGGGGTCGCAACTGACAGTAAAAAATAATTTTAAAAATTAACGAAAACAACAAATAAAGTGTCTTATTTTGTAAACAAAACCTACTAACATTTTAAGCTTTTCTGTGATTATTATTATTGCTTAGTTATTTACACATTATTAGATCGGATCACTTTATTTTCACAATGATGAACAGGTTCAATCAATCAGTTCCTTCAGTGTTACATCACAACAGATAATTATACGATCATATTTGTTTACAAATACATTTGATTTGGGTTTCGGTATAGCAGCCAACATTCACTAAAAAAATGTATTTGTTTAACATAAAATATCTTCCTCTACAAATTATTTCTTTGGTATCCATTTAGTCACTTAGTCTGATAATGCAAAATACCAGGTTTGGAAGATAAAGGTTGATGCGTCGGGCGGTTAACATTCCTCAGAATCCCCAACTCTTAATCGTTAAGGAGTTGTACCTTCCATCATCAGCTTACCAACGTAAGTTAATGACTACCAGATACTTGCATAGCTTTAGAAAATATATGAAACACGTTATATGTGCCTTTAACATTTGAAGAGTTCCCTCGATTTCTCCATGATCCCATCATCAGATCCTGTCCTGATGACTATGGGACCACTTGGGAGGTATACCCATTGAAATAAAAAAAGAATTTTCCAAATCGGTCCAAGCGTCTACGAGTAATCGGGGAACATACTTAAAAAAAATATTTCAACGAATTAAACCTCCTCCTTTTTTTGAAAGTCGGTTAAAAAGAGATGGAGCTTCCCACCACTTGACTTAACCGTTTAATATCTTCGGTATTAATTGAGATATCGAAAAACTGGTTTCACAGTTCTCTTCAGTAGGAGCATGAGAGTTGATTGATGCAATAAAAAAAATCATCACCTGGCCAATTACCGTTCCCAATAATAAATATTCCATCTGTACATTTTAACTCAAAGCTTTTCGAATGCTTTTGTCAGAGAATTTGCTTTAAAAAATAAATGAACGATTGGCTTTGGCTTTTACGTGAAACTGCTCCTTTATGGCGAAATACGCAAATAAATCGCTCACTCCACGTTAATTAAGTCGGAATTCCTGTTACGATCGCATCTATGCATCTGCGGAAAATGCAGAAAATGAATTCATATTTTCCGCGACCTCATTTATGAGCGCTCAGTCGCAAAAGAACTTCGTCCGTGCTCGTAACTGACTGCGATTGAGGAGTTACCTTATTTTGTAACAAGTAGCTAACATCAGATCATGTGTGACTTTGAACTTTGGACCGTTATTATTATTATTTGAGCTTGGCACGAACTTTTAGTGTTTTGTCGGTGTAGAAAGAAAACACTAATTTGCGTGTAGAATAATGCATATTTTATTGGAAAATATGCTAATTAGGTTATTAATAAGCATATTTTCCAAAAAAATATGCATTATTCTACACGCAAATTGTTGTTTTAGAAACTAGGATATAGTCCTTTTGAGGGCTATAGCTCAACACTTCGTGCCAAGCGCAACCTTTTATGCCAAGTTCAACCCATTTGCCAAGCGCAACCTCATATCGCAAGATCATGTAGTTAATATACAATTAACCTACAAGCTTGGCACGAATAGTTGCGTTTGGCACAAAGGGTCATCCCTTATGTTGGAATTTAGGTTTTCGGAGCTCCTAATAATTAATAATGGCTCTATATACGTGAATAATTATTATATATAAACGGATATCACTCACTTATATTGTTAAAGTCGGCAATTAGACCGACAGTTTCGACTAATAATTACAATAATTTCCATATTAACTCTCCTATAACTACAACTTTATGTGAAACTATAAATTTTTAAATGAAAATTGCATTTTAAATACAACTCAAAGTAAGTTCATATTTGCGACGTGACGCGCAGCTTGTAATAAAAAAATGCCTTTCAAATATATAACTTACCCGTTACTGCTTAACGCTTGCTTTTCAATGTAGCGTAAAAGCCGCTTCAAGTCGCTCTGTGCAGTTTAAATTTATTTTTCAATGAAATATGTAATTTAAAGTGCCGTAAAGTATAGTAATATTTTAATATCTTTTTCGTTACAAACTAAGTATGGCATGTAGGAAATAATTTCGCTGCACTCTATGGAGAGAGTCACCATACAAAATATACTATAATAATTTGTATGGGGACATGTTCCCCTTGTTTTCATTGTTACTCCCATACATCAGAAAGATTCAAAATTCTAACAATGAAAAAACAAATGAGTGCCGGAGGCGATAAATGACATTGCCACATTTCAATGGAGCTTTGCCCCACCTACAAAACTACGTGACCATTTAAGCTGTACCTATCATTTTATTGGGCACTTATTACAGGTTTCATATTGCATAATCATAATCAGTATCATCTTCTACTACTCCGCAACTCCTATAGAAGAATAACAAAAACAATGAATAATTCGCTTCGATTTCTAAATTTTCTGAATTCTTAATTAAGCTGTTTTTTTTCGACTCGCAACTTGTACACAACTTTAATTTAAACCAATAATTTTAATAAAAAACGGAGATACTTTTACATTTATTCGTTATCTTGTACAACTTGCGGTTGATGGTGGTGCAGAATCAGGCATTGTCGTTTGTCATTTATTTATCTAAAAAATTTCAACTACAAAGTCATGCAAAAGCGGAGTCTGGGATGTAAATATGACTTACTCCATAGACCGTTCCTTGCTTCACGGAAATAATGTAATTTAAAGTAGAACAGAATTTCGTATTTTAATAACATTATTATTAAAAACTACGCCTGAGTATGGCCTGAAAAATAATTTGCAGGAATTAGGAAGAATTCCTTTTCGCTGAGAGTTAAATTAAAAATACCCAGCCACATTTCAGGAAAGCCTGCGTTATTTTTTTAAATAATATGTTTTCGGTGTACAGTGGAGTAAAACTCAGCAGTGGGACAGCTTATAGGTTACAAAAAGAACACACCATATCGGACGAACATGCAATTTTTTTTTGTTTAGATGAAACTAGAGGTTAATATAATATATAAACGGATATCACTCACTTACATTGTTGAAGTCGGTAATTAGACCGACAGTTTCGACCGATTTCGACGGTCTTTTTCAAGGTCCGCGTCGCCGGTGACGTTTCTTCGCACACATAAGTATAAGTGAGTGATATCCGTTTATAAATATAAAAAAATTGTAATAATGGCTCACTATAGTTTTAATTCTAAAACGTCCATTAATATTGCAAAATAAAAAGTTAAGGTATGTTCTATTTTTTATAGCTTTATCTTTTTTTCTTCTTAGCGCGGTAACGCTGCTGGTGTGATGGGAACCTTTCGACGAGACGATCCCGAGACGGCGCCCTTTATACTTGATTTTATACCAAATCTTCTCTTATTAAAGAGTTAATTCCGCCAATGTCTACCTATGTGTATTTAGAGTATCAAGTTTAAAAGAAAATTAAACAAAGAAAATCTATTATCATTGTAGAAACAGATTGGAAATCAGTTGAAAAATAAAATAATTACAGGCATTTGAAAGTTAGGAATCTCATAGTCGTCCAATTTTTTATTTAATTCAAGCTCAGCAAGGTTACTCTCACCTCTTATAGCGATCCAGTTTAGGTTCCTAAATTGTCAGTTTAGGTTCCTAAACTGACCCGAATCGCTATTTGCTACAATGACGTTTGACGTCATTGTAGCAAATTGTCAGTTTAGGAACCTAAACTGACTCGCTATAAGAGGTGAGAGTAACCCCGCTGTAGTAAATTCGGTTACCAAAAATTGATTTAATATTAGAATTTCATTACTAATACCTCTATACGGGTCAGAACCCACTGGTCTCCTGAAATTCGGACCCTGTGCACGCTCGTCCCCTAAAATATTTGAGGTTTCCACTCGTCCCCTGAACTGTTATTTTTTTTTAATAATTTATATTTCCTCGCGCTCTACTGTTTTAGAGATTTCTTTTCGGTCCCTGTGGTTGTGGTACAGTCGCGTACTAACATCTTAGCCAAGTGGCATTACTAACGTTAACGCTTATTAGAATAGGAAGAAATATTGGATTGGCTTTATGCATTTTAGCCTATAACCTACTTTTATCAGAATTGTTTTCCTAAAATATCCAGAACCGTATATTTTTGTAACAGGGTCACCCTTCCCTGTTAACCGATTCGTTTCTATATTTGTACAGTCGACAGCAGATGGTAACACTTGCAGTACGATTTCAAGTCTTACGACGCAAATAATAAGAACTGTCAAAAGTAAAGTGTTACCATTGATCTGCTGTCGACGTACATGAAGTAAGATTCTACAGGTGTGGGTTTTTTGACTCTATGTTTTTAGTAACAGGGTTTAGGTTTAGGATTGGACTTAGCAACCATTACAGAATTACCTGAATTACTGACCATACGAAATGAACATATAATCTAATTCTAAAGTATATTCTAGGTCTACTTTCCAGGCCGTCACAAATCTAGTCGTATATTCGAGTCTTTATAACTGTAACATAGATAAATTATGTTGCAGTCTTAATAGTTAAATAAAAGTTTAGAGCTTGGTGGCAGAGTGGTTGGGTCAATGGAGTTGCGATACAGAGGTCCTAGGTTCGATTCCCAGCCAGGGCAGCCATGTACCACTGAGTTATAATAATAAAAAACCTTTAGTTTTAAATGTTTTGCAAAAGCGTGTCAGCTTGTATAAAACTATAATCCAAAAATTTGTTATTTAAGGTTGAATAACTGTACTTTACGTTATGGCAAATAAAGACATTTTAAAAACAAAAAACAATGAATTATGCTCGGTTTTTTCGACGGAAAAACTTACGTACATTTACCGAGTGCTCTCAAAACGGTGAAGGAACATCGCGTTAAAACCTGCACGCCGTAGAAAAAATCTAAGGCATGTGAAATCCGCCAATCCGCACTAGGCCCGCGTGGTGGATCATGGCCTGAGCTCCCTCGATCTAAGGAAGAGAACAGTGGGGCAATATAAATAGACTGATGATGATGATGATGATGAATGCTACAATAAGGACAGTGTTAAGGTGCGATTCTGATACACGCGGCAGACGGCAACTGCAGCTGCCGCGACGGTAGACGGCATTAGTTTACAGTATTAATTTGTATGAGACCGTTTCCGAGTAAGGTTTATTCCCGTTGTCCCCCACTCTCTTGTCCCCCACTGGTGGACAGTGCCAATTTTTTTTTAAAGCTGTGCTGTTGACCTCCAGTGGTGGACAACGGCACAACTTTATGTACTTAATTCCCGTTGGGGACATGATGAAATAAAAGTATTTTTTATTATTTCTAATAGACATGTTTAATGTGACCAAACGGAAAAAATACTCGCTCACTTATTGACGTAATTTACTGAAAACGGTGCATGAAAATTGAGTTTCCATTTATACTGGAATCTGAATATTTTGCCCTATATTATCGTTCCCATTTGCAATATTTTCCCAAACAGTCGCGGTAACCGACAATGCGGGTAGGGTGACTACAGCCATAGTATAATAAGAAGAGTAAGATGTCTTCAAGGACCTTACATCGCGCGGGTTGATGTGTGCGTGTCGTATACACAGAGACACGATCTAAGAGTTTTAATGGCGGCACTTCACTTGGCTATTCGTATTCGCTATTGGATGTTTGTCGTATTTGTCAAATACTTGACGTACATACAAATAAGACGAATATTTTGTCAAGAATACCAACCACACATGGCAATTATGAATGAAGTGCCACCATGAGAGGCGGAGCCACATACTATGCACGCTCGTATATGACCTATTTGTAGGTACGGACAACAGCAGATCAATGGTAACACTTGCAGTACGACTTTAAATCTTACGACGCAGATAATAAGAACGATCCAAAGTCCAAAGTGTTACACTTGATCTGCTGTTAGCCATACCAAGTTCAAGTTCATTTATTCGGTAACAAATTAGTTTGTGTTCGAAATTACAATTTATAATGTTTACCTAAAATACATAAACTAATCGCAATAAACATTAAAATTAAATCAGTAGTTTTAAGTACTATTTTATATTATTAGGTACCTAAATAATAAAAGAGCTCGGTGGCTCAGTGGTTGGGTCAATGGACTTGCAATATGGAGGTCCCAGGTTCGATTCCCAGCTAGGGCAGCCATGTACCAATGAGTTATCCTCGGTTTTTTCGACGGAAAAACTTACGTACATTTACCGAGTGCTCTCAAAACGGTGAAGGAAAAACATCGTGATGAAACCTGCATGTCGTAGAAGAAGAAAAAAAAATCTAAGGCATGTGAAATCCGCCAACCCGCACTGGGCCCGCGTGGTGGATTATGGCCCGAGCTCCCTCGATGTAAGGGAAGGTCTGTGCCCGAGCAGTGGGGCAATATAAATAGACTGATGATGATGATGATGAAATAATAAAATGACTAAAACTATCTCTAAAAATCTAAAACTTAAAGTAAAACTATCTATAGTACGGTCGAAGACAGAGAAAGGTGTAGTAGAGTTTTTAAGGATGAGATTTTCTCAAAAACTTCTTGACCTATTGCATTAATTATTTAACTGTTAGATAGATAAAAGTTAAAGCTATGTGACTGTAATCATCATCATCATCATCATCAGCCCGTATCAGTCCACTGCTGGACGTAGGCCTCTCCCAAAGCGCGCCAATCAACCCTACTCTCGGCCCTCTGCATCCAGTCCCTGCCAGCCATTTTGCGAAGGTCATCCCTCCATCTGGTCGGGGGGCGTCCCACACTACGTTTACCCGTTCGTGGCCTCCATTCGAGAACTCGTCTACCCCATCGGTTATCGGTTCTACGACAGATGTGACCAGCCCACTGCCACTTCAGTTTACTGATTCTATGAGCAATGTCAACCACTTTTGTCTTCTGGCGGATATACTCGTTTCTTATTCTATCTAACAGAGAAACTCCAAGCATAGCTCTTTCCATAGCTCGCTGAGCGACCTTGAACCTGTGGGCCAGTCTCACCGTCAATGTCCACGTTTCGGCTCCGTAGGTCATCACTGGTAGGACGCACTGGTTGAAGACCTTAGTTTTTAGGCATTGTGGTATTGAAGACGAGAAGATATGACGTAGCTTCCCAAACGCTGCCCAGCCCAGCTGAATTCTCCTGTCACTCTCTTTCTCGAAGTTGTTCCTACCCAGCTGCAGAGTTTGTCCTAAGTAGACATATTTCTGAACAACTTCGAGGACCGTGGCATCGACTACTATTGGTTCCGGGACGACCAGATCATTGAACATGATCTTGGTCTTATCCAAATTCATCCCGAGTCCGACACGGCGAGAAGCAGCATTAAGGCTATCCAGCATTGTCTGCAGATCCTGCAGCGACTCAGCCATGACCACTATATCATCGGCGAACCGAAGGTGTGAAATGTACTCGCCATTTACACTGATGCCACGTCCATTCCAGTCCAGTGTTTTGAAGACATCTTCCAGCGCGTTTGTGAAGAGTTTCGGTGATATAACATCTCCTTGTCTCACACCTCTACGCAACTGGATAGATCTTGTTTGCTGGTTCTGGATTTGGACGGTCATTGTGGCGGCGTCATACAGGCATCTCAGCACCTCGATGTATCGCCAGTCTACTTGGCATCGCTGCAAGGACTGCAGAACAGCCCAGGTTTCGATAGAGTCAAATGCTTTCTCATAGTCCACAAATGCAAGACACAGGGGCCGATTGTATTCCTCTGTCTTTTGTATAATCTGCCTCACTGTGTGGATGTGGTCTATGGTGCCATATCCTCCGCGAAACCCGGCCTGCTCCGGGGGCTGGAAGTCGTCAAATCTCCGTCCAAGACGATTCGTAATGACTCTCGAAAACAGCTTGTATACATGACTCAGGAGAGAGATAGGTCTATAGTTTTTCAATAGGGTTTTGTCCCCTTTCTTGAAAAACAGGACAACGATGCTCCTGTGCCATGCCTTCGGAGTTCTCCCACTCTGTAAGACGGAGTTAAAAAGCTTCTGTAGCTCCATCAGGACAGGAGTACCACCTGCTTTCAGGAGCTCAGATGTAACCCCGTCTTCACCGGGGGCTTTTCCATTCTTAAGCTGTTTGAGAGCCAGTCCGATTTCGTCAAGACTCACATCAGGCAGGTCTTCGGTAAAATGGCGTGTTAGCGTGGCTCGGGGATCATCGGTACTAGGCTCAGGTTGCGGTGCGTGAGGTGCGTACAATCGGCCGTAGAAGTCTTCGATCTCAGCGAGTATCTCTGGTTTGGAAGTGACGGTTCTGCCATTCGCCGACTTCAGTTTGGTCAGATGGCTTCTCCCCAACTGCTGCATGAATACTTTTGACCCTCGATTTTGCTCAATTGCCTCTTGTATGCGGCGTGTATTGGAGCGACGAAGGTCACGACGTATAAGCTTCCTTACATGCTTGTTGAGGGTCCGCTGTTCTGTCTGAGAGATTTGCGTAGCCTTTTCACGTCTTTCCTTCATAAGATCCAGAGTCTCCACTGAGAGCTTAGACTTCGTGCCAGTACGTTGCGACCTGCAAAACCTTACGCCTACGTCCCTGATGGTCTTCACCACTGTGTCAAACGCCTGGTCAACGTCAATTGTGGTTTCCAAGACATCGAATCTATTCTTCAGCTCCAGCTGAAATTTATCCGAGCCGGTTATGATCTGTTGCAGGTTAGGTCGGAGCGTAGACCTCATCATACGGAGTCTTTCTAGCTTAAAATCGATATTCAGGGTGCCTCGCACGAGTCGGTGGTCACTACCAGTGTTAAACCGGTTAAGTACAGAGACATCCCTGAATATATGCCTTTTGTCCGTTATGATGAAGTCTATCTCATTTTTCGTCATAGAGTCGGGGCTTTGCCAAGTCCACTTCCTCTGAGGCTGCTTCTTAAAGAACGAATTCATTAAGAATAGCCCCTCTCTCTCCAGGAAGTTAACTAGCATTTGCCCCCTATGATTCCTGCAACCAAGACCATATGGTCCGATTTTCGATTCGATGTTGCTCTGTACTCCCACTTTAGCGTTGAAGTCCCCCATGACAACGTTGAAGTGTGTCTTAGTGGTGTGATTGAGGGCTTTGGCTATGTCTTCATAGACAGCCTCCACTTCTTCATCCGAGTGTGCCGACGTTGGTGCGTAGACCTGTACTACCTTAAGAGAGTATCTCTCGGTAAGTTTCAAAATGAGGTACGCTACCCGTGGCGACACACTGGAGATCTCCATTACGTTGTCTACGAGGGCCTTATTCACCAGAAAACCTACCCCGCCTTGGGAGAGTTGATCGCCCTCTCGAAAGTAGAGTAGATGGCCCGATTCCAGGGTCAGTGTGTCCTCCCCCTCTCTTCGGACTTCACATAACCCTAGGACGTGCCAGCGTATCCTCTCCAACTCTACTTCGAGTTCCGTGACATGATCGTCCAGCCGCAGAGTTCGTCCGTTGTACGTAGCCAGGGTCAATTTTGTTTGGCAGCCTCCCGTAACCCGGGGATTCTTAGCACCCCCTGCCCCGCCGTTACCGTAGCCGCTGCCTTGGCTAGGAATAGCGGGGCGGCCGGGAACTGGGGGCCGGGGCCTTGTGGTGTACATCATGTTTGGGAGGTGATGCCCGTAATCGCCACGCTGGGCAAGCGGGTTGGCGATCGCAGAGCCGGCCACCTCGCGCCGGTGACGCTGCTGCCCGTCACCGACCTGCTGCACTTGGCGCCGGCACGGTGCGAGCTGGTTATACCGCCAACTGTCGGTCGCCAGAGCCCCGTCCGTTGGTCGGCAGGGTGCACCACGTGCCGGTGAGGTTGGCATTTGGGTGGCCAATATAGTCGGTCCCCACCCCTTACACCCCTGTGACTGTAAGAGACTTATTAAATTCGGACCAGTAGTTCTTGAGGAAATCTCAACCTTATTTAGGCCTCCTGTATACTTATCTCTGTCATCGTGTGTACTATCTTAAATTGGCAACATACTTACCTATTTAGGATCCTTACGCGACCGCGTTGCAATTTGAATTATAATGTAATCATGATGAAAGGTCCTGATTGACCTATTTGTGATACGTGATCGACAGCCCTACGAAGTTGGTAATTAAGTTTCCTAAGGCGCCGGAGATAGCCTACTGTTCTTATTGTACTCTGTTATAGCTAGATGTAAAGATGACATCGCAAATAGTACGTGTGAACCCAGAAAATCGATCCTTGACCCCTTTAGCGGCACCACTCCCGCTCCCGGCCCGCTGGGGTCCCGATTTCGGGTCCCGGCCCATGGCATAAGCGGACGTGTGAGCGAGAGCGGACGCGGACATAATATTACAACCGAAATATCTTATCCCGCGTCAATATGAAAAATAGTTGCGGAAGTTATATGAAGCACTCAAAAAAAATTGGAGTTGCGACTACGTTTTCTGCGAATTTTGTGTCAATATAAATTCGGTTTTTTTTAAATATGTTCTGTCATTTTTCGTTTTTTAATGAAAAAGCCTTATTCTCGCCTAGTCGTCATCTGTAAAATATCGCAAAAAAGATCGCTGTGGAATTCTTACTAAATAACCATTCATCATGTCATTGTCGGGTCATTTATGCTCATTTCACTAACTAATATCGCCATTTTGATATGCAAAAAAAATAAAAATTAAACGTCTACAGTTTTTGAGATGCTTTGCTATAAGTATCTACTTGTATTTTTCTTCGAAAAGGCCATTAATTTTGGTCAAAGAAGAACTCATTATTACATGTGTTTTGATATTTTCTTGCATATGCGCTATGCGAAACGAAAATCTAAATGATAAATGGAGAAAAAAATTCTGACATTATTGCATGGCCGACCCATTCTAAAGAGCCTATAAACGGAGTCCAGTGTTTTAAAGTAGGTAGCGCTAATCGCTCGTCGCCTGTAACTCGAACACGCGGAGGTATCGTCTCCACTGAGCCAATTAGGATAGCGTGACAGGATGGCAGGACACAGGACATTCGAGTTTTCGTCACGAAACCAACTAAACCAGTAATGGACCGACAAACGCATGTAAACTTCTCATGCTAAACCAGTCCCTAACTCTGTTTAGAAGAGTTTGCGTCGTATGGCAACGCTTTCCATTTTAATATAGAAAAATATACCTCAATAAATATCAGATTTTCTCAAAAACTACAAGACTGATTTTAATAATTCTTTACAGTTACATAGTTTCAACTTTTATCTATCTAACAGTGAAAGAATTATTGCAATAGGTCAAGTAGTTTTTGAGACAATCTCAACCTTAAAAACTCTACTGTACACCTTTCTTTGACTTCGTACATAGCTATTCTAATAAATCCTAATATTTTAGAAGATGTTTAGATAGATTTTAACGGCTGTTGCGAATACTTAAGGCGCTGACATGAGCCAACTAGCGCCGCCAATCTTAAAAAAATCATATCTTCCAATATAATCAATTTTATTAAAAAAGCTACGTTCACATTGTTTATTGCTATAAATATTATTTTTTAAATGCTTATTTGTAACGTGATTCAATGTAGGTAAGTTGTAGTTCACAAATGTGCCAGAAACGGCCGTTTTTCGTTACTAATAAGCATTTAAAAAATAATATTTATGGCAATAAACAATGTGAACGTATCTATCTTTTCATATCTTCCAAGATATGATTTTTTTAAGATTGGTGGCGCTAGTTGGCTCGTGTCAGCGCCTTAACCACCATAGCCAATCTTTTCTTTTCGTATACTGTCGACTGTACCTTCGACTGTTTGATGTGTTGTCGACTGTACCTACGACACATGAGCTTAGGGCCACTTTGCATTCATCTCTCGCCCCAAGAGATAAGCCACGGCATTGACGACTTACGTGCTTACGATAAGCAGACTTAGGCCGTTTGTTAAATGACCTATTTTGCAATGTAAATATTATATTATGTACACTCGATGTCAATGGAAACACTTGCAGTGCGATTTCAACTCTAATAATACAGTAACAAGAACTATTGATTTCCAAAAGTACTGTCAAAAAAAGGAATAGTTCGCATTGAATGAACGGTCCTAATGTACAGGGTGTAACGTAAAGGGTATATGAAGCTGAAGGGAGGGTGTTCAGTATCGGTAACTGAACAACTTTTGTTCTACGACTTTAGTATAGAATTTAGATATCGTAATAAACATTTTGTAAATAGCTTTTTTAATCAAATTGATTATATTGGAAGATATGATTTTTTTAAGATTGGCGGCGCTAGTTGGCTCTTGGAAGTCTCTTAAACAGACAGATGGACGATGAAGTGATCCTATAAGTGTTCTTTATACCTTTTGAGGTCCGGAACCCTAATAAACAACTTGTGTTGAATGCTGGCATTCAACTCTCGTCACATAGCCATATTTGAAAGTTCGCAAAAAGTCATGCGCATACGCATTGGGTGACGTCAAAGTGCCCTTGGTTGTACGCTCACTGCAACCGTATGATAGTATCATGTTTGCTCAGATACCGAGAAAAAAAATAAAAAAAATAGAAAATGATACTGATTATGATTAAGACAATATGAAACCTGTAATAAGTCCCCAACAAAATGATAGGTACAGCTTAAATGGTAACGTAGTTTTGTAGGTGGGGCAAAGCGCCATTGAAATGTGGCAATGTCTTTTTAGTGCGTACCTAAGTACCCCACCTACAAAACTACGTGACCATTTAAGCTGTACCTATCATTTTGTTGGGTACTTATGACAGGTTTCAAATTGCATAATCATGATCAGTATCATTTTCTACTACTCTCGCAACTCCTATAGAAGAATAACAAAAACAATGAATAAATCGCTTCGATTTCTTACTATTTTCTGAATTCTTAATTAAGCTGTTTTTTTCGAATCGCAACTTGTACAAAACTTAGTTTAATTAAACCAATAATTTTAATAAATAACGGAGATATTTTTACATTTATTCGTTATCTTGTATACAACTTGCGGTTGATGGTGGGGCAGAATCTGGCATTGTCATTTTACTTATTGTTGTACCTATTGAATAGTAATTTTGTTTCAAAAAAAAAAATCTTAAACGTTTATTTGGATCTAAACACAGAGTGATTGGAAATTCGATACATTCCTTGAAAGGGTTGATACTAGAGGTGGTTTGCAACAAATTAGGCCCTATTGACGAGGGGTCGAAAATGAGTGGTTTCTGAGTTTAAGAAATTTAAAACCTACACTTTTTGTACAAAGTGCCTGGTGACTATTATGTGAGGTAGAGGTCGCTGTCAGTCACACAAAAGGTCGACGGAACCCTTTGCAAAGAAAACATAGTCCATACTCAAAATAAAGAAGTGTGACTAGTACAGAAGGTAGACTACATAGAAACATGCGAGATATACCTCACGCACACATCGAGACTACTAATAGGCAATCTCCGCCTGTAGCATGAATCGAGTCGCGTGTACCAATCAATTTTTATTTGGAACTACGGATGCAATAGGCTCTTTGACCCAATTTGTTTTAGTCCCAAATAGTTAATAATCGTTCCATTACACCGCACAAAAATTACAGAATTTTTGAGACCTTTAAAACACTAAAAACTTTATTTTAAAACGCAACATCCCCAACTCGATCAAAAACACCGTCCGCCATGATTATCTGTGACATGACGTCATTTGGGCCCCGATAAACTAAGGATGTTCGATGTTGAGAAAACATCGATAGTGACATCGTTTTATCCCATTTCGGAGAGGCAAAGGGATTGTCTATACAGACAGCCATCGTTGTATGTTGTGTGTGATTTTTCTTTATTAATTATAGTCGCGAGAGACGCCACATAACGCCCTTGATTTGTTTTTTTCATGAACTTGGAAATGCGGCAGCCCTAGCGCTACAATCGTACGTAGGAAATTTAAATCAAGCGTGAGCCTACCTTCTGTCGCTTCCATAATTGTGTGGCCCATATTTAAACTCGCGAGTAACGCCAATATAACAGGCTTCACTTGTGTTTTTTTACGTGAACTTGGAAATGCGGCAGCCCTAGCGCTCCGAAGTAATTTAAATCAAGAATACTGTGAGCTTACCTTCTGTCGCTTCCATAATTGTGTCACCCGTATGACAGGTTTTAATTTGTGGAGCTAATTGGACCTGAGGCAACGCTCGGGTAATCGGACTATTCAGAATATCACGACACCTCTAAATGAAAGGTCACGACTCGCGCGTGTTTTCAAGTGAGTCATCATCCGAGGGTGACCCCTCTGGCAGTAGGGATGTGCAATTCTGATTGATATCGCGTTACTGTGACAGGTATCAGTAAAAAAACGAAAAAAGAAAAAAGTATACTGGGCACGCAAAGCGGCGGGTATTCCGCAAAAGGTCGTTTTTCAAAACATTGCCATTTTGGTCGACGTAGTCCTCCTCGGTCTATTTTGCCAACATTCGTTCTCTATATTTATTATCGTAATTCTTTTCTCAATCATTCGTTCTAAATGCCTGTATCAGTGTAGGTAATATAAAATCTTTTCAATCCTGCTCACTAAAATACATTGTCACATTTTAATGGAGCTTTGCCCCACCTACAAAATAGGGCAGCGGAAATTACTTCAAAATCCTTAGACTTAGCGAACAAATTTAAAAGACATTGCCACATTTCAATGGAGCTTTGCCCCACCTACAAAACTACGTGACCTTAAGCCTACCTATCATTTTGTTGGGGGACTTATTACAGGTTTCATATTAACCCTTTGAACTTTGGACCGTTCTTATTATCTGCGTCGTAAGATTGAAAATCGTACTGCAAGTGTTACCATTGATCTGCTGTTGTCCGTACAATCAAAAGAAAATTACTCTGATGTCCAAATATGTTGACATTGAATTTTTAACATTGCTTATCAATATAGTCTGATTGGTTAATCAAAGTTAGCCTCCATAGGAATGTTGACAAAACGAAAATCCAATTATCTAATTATCAATGATTTTACAAATTACGTGCGGAGACAGTATTGAAATCAATTGAAAAACAAAATAATTAGGGGCATCTAAGAATCAGGAATCTGATTGTAAGTTTCCACCCAGATAGAAAGAAAAGCGTACCTACGTAACATTTATTATTCTTTTTCTATTCTACTAGAGTTAAAGAAAGGGATTTGGTTGACAGCCCTAGCCGTGACCGAGTCAGCTGCTCCGAGTAGGGTCGCGACACCGAATTAAATCGTTAAATGAGTACTTGTGTTCGTTCCAAGAAAACGACTACACTCACTCTTGTAGTAGCCGCTAGTGACTCAATGCTAGTGATGGGAAACACGTGAATAAACTCGTTGTATGTCCGTTTGGAAACGGAATGTGTTAGTATGCTTCATTGCGGTTACGATGGAGTAAGCTCGCGGTCAAAAGTAGCTAAAGCAAAATACATTGCCACATTTCAATGGAGCTTTGCCCTATTTGAAATTCTTCACCGTATACTAAGGCTGTGTGCGAAAAAAATTCCCCGAAATCAATGTTTTTCCCCAAAATACAATACAATATACATTGTACCAAAAAATGTTTAAAGAAATAAAAAGGCTATAAAACGTTTTTTTTTTTTAATTCGGTATCTTCTTCTAGGTGACTGTAGTGTACAAAAAACATTGCCACATTTCAATGGCCAACCCACCTATAAAACTACGTGACCATTAAATTTAAGCTCTATCATTTTGTTGGGGACTTATTACAGGTTTCATATTGCATAATCATAATCAGTATCATTTTCTACTACTCTTGCAACTCCTATGGAATAATAACAAAAACAATGAATAAATCGCTTCGATTTCTTACTATTTTCTGAATTGGGCTGTTTTTTTCGAATCGCAACTTGTACAAAACTTTATTTTAAACCAATAATTTTAATAAAAAACGGAGATATTTTTACATTTATTCGTTATCTTGTACAACTTGCGGTTGATGGTGGGGCAGAATCTGGCATGGTCATTTATTTTGCTTCATGCAAATGATTGTTTATCAATCATTTGCGATCGGTAAATAGAGAGGGCTACCAATTTTTTTACAGAGTTTCACCGTCCCAGAATAGTGGCAGGTTTTTCACATAGCAGCCGTGAATAACGAAGGTAATAAATGACGTCACCGAGGCGTTGACCTAAAAGCCGATCGTTAGACCATTTGGGCCGGCCAACTATCCTCGTAACGACGGCCAATGGCACAAAACACTACTATTACACTTTACAAACATATCGAAACTCACGCATGTTTCCGTTAGCGGTATATGGACTCAAACTGCTGCGATCCTGGTACGATATAACGAGATTATATCCTATCCACAGAATAATAGTACAAACCAATACACTTTTATTGCCGTATACGGTTTAAGATATTTATTTCTCTAAAAAAATGATATAATCCACTTAAGTGGTCAGTAACAGATTTTTCAAACAGATTTTTGTTTGTTTGTTAGGTTAGTTACTGAAAGTTTTCTAAATTTGTTGAATTTTATTTTTATTGTTAAGATCGATATACATTGTAGCCTTTTCCTTGGATTTATAAGCATCTTGTTGCCTATAATTGGGGTGACACTTAGCATAATTATTTGGTGGACGATTACACTGTAATTGTTTTGGTGTACACCCTGTGGGGAACCTATTTAATAAAATAAATAAATAAAAGAAGAGCCTTCCATGAGCCAACTAGCGCCGCCAATCTTTGAAAAATAATATCTTCCAATTTAATAAATTTTATTAAAAAAGCTAAGTACAAAATGTTTATTAGGATGAATACTATTTTTCAATATACAATACATGGCATAATTGCGACAAGCTAAGTTGTAGTTCACAAATGTGCCAAAAGCGGCCGTTTTTCGCAATTATGCGAACTACAACTTACCGAAATTGAATCACGTTATAAATAATCATTTAAAAACAGTATTTATCGTAATAAACATTTTGTAAATAGCTTTTTTAATAAAATTGATTATATTGGGAGATATTATTTTTTAAAGATTGGCGGCGCTAGTTGGCTCTATGAAGGCTCATGGAACTTAGGTATCTAAATACAAAATATATGATAAATTTTAAGTGTTCAACAATATTTGTGGTATTATATATTTCATTATATCGAGATTTTCTCAAAAAGTAATCGATCGATATTTATAATTTTACACATAAACCTACTTTGATAGGTATTTATCATAAGTACCTACTCATACTCATTTATTCGGCCTTAGGTACACTATGGAACACTTGGTTACGTCACGTTTCTTACATATTATATGTTTGTACACATTGATTAATTATATATCAAATCACATGGCTGGGTGATGTGAGCGCAAAGAGCAGCACAGTAACACTGCTCTTAAACCTAGTTCATAATATTTAAATTTGCAATTGTCTGTCACAATTGCAAGTTTCACCTAGTTTATATACTATAATAGCAGCTGTAAAGAGGCTTTGTCATTCAATGTATACAATTAGGGAAATTATTGTGAAATGTCAACTATTTTTTAAATAATGTCAAAACAAAATAAATACAACTCTCAATATCAATTTGTCGAATCAATATACATTTTTCTTTATATTCTACTAGCGTTAACGAAAATCAATGCCACTTGGCTATGCTGTCTGTTCCTATCTCCTAGTTCCGGATTGCCAAGACTAACTTTATGTTTGTGTGTTGTTACAGCCATCCAGCCCCTGTTGATCTATATCTCGTGTTCCGTACCAATTACTTTCGTGTTACCTATTCGTGTTTTCCCGTTGAATAATTCACGTGGCCACACCTGAGCATAGCGCTCACCGAGTTTGTGTGCTTGAGTTTGGCCATTTTCCTTGTACTTTGGCAAATCGATGCCATTTAAATCCGCAGCATGTAAGTCATTGGTATGAATATTCCATTTTTTATTTTATTTTATTTATTTATCAATGGACTCGACAGTTCGTCATTTGCCAATTTCATGTTACAGAAAATTCAATTTATAATAGTATTCCATCTTCCTCCAGCGTAGTCGCAGTAGCGTCTTCACCCTGGGTAGCCGCGTCTTCATCCAGAGGAGACGCCGTAGCGTCATCACTCAGGACGAAGCAGCTCGACAGTCACGTTCACTCCCGAGCTTGTAGCGGGAACTCTTGATAAAAGCTTGAAACTTCAGATCTTGCTTTTATCCAATAAATTCACCGTACTGTCACTCGCGAACATTTTCTGATTAATTTAACGTGATATTAAACACAAAATAGCCCCTGTAGACATTAAAAGGAAAATTATCAAATAATTTCGCAACCGTCGTTTCCCGCCATTTTCAAGAGAACCATTCCATTTTTTAAAACGAATTATTTTCAGGTGTATACCATTGATCTCCTATAAACAACTAGATACACAGTCTGCCTTCTAAAAATGTCCGAGCGCAAAGAAGGTCCAAACGGATGAATGGACTTTATTGGACATTATTTGGACATTAACAATGGACCCTTATTTGGACGTTTTTTAAATTGTTTTAGTAAGACCTTTGTGTATCTATAGTTGTTTATAGGAGATCAATGGCTCGTAGCGATATATAATAGAATACCGTACAGGCAGGTAGATATTTTCGGTGAATATAGGACATATGTATTACATTATATACTCAGCACAAAAATAAGCCCAAAGCGGGAAGGGCCGTCGCGAAAGGTACCACATATTAGTCAGACCCTTCCCTACGCTCTGATTATCAGATTTACCGCGCTTGATTGGTCGAACGTGCTAGGACGAACGTGAGCGAGAAGTGTAGCTAAAGTTTTTTTTTGTTAACCTATAAATTGTCCCACTGCTGGGCAAAGGTCTCCCCCCTCCTCTTCCATCCATCCCTGTCCTGAGCCTCTTCCAGCCACCCATCCCTGTATCTACCGATATCGTCTCTCCACCTACGCCGAGGTCTGCCCCGACCGAAAGTTTTTTTTATGAAGAATAAAAAAAGAGCATCTCACTTTGATAATGGTGAGGTTCCTTTAAAAGCGCGCGAAGGACGGTTCTCTTGAAAATGGCGGGAAACTACAAGTGGCTATTTTGTGTTTAATATCACGTTAAGTTAATCAGAAAATATATATATCCATGCCGCTAAGGCCGTTGTCTCACCGCCGGCGAGTAAGCGAGTAACTTTCGGCTATTTTCTCGCCCCAGAAACGTACAGAAGATACTACATTCCGTGTAAACAAAAGAGACGCATATATTAATAGTTCATCGCCGACTGTTCACACCGCCGGGCGAGTACTAGCTTAGCTATTTTGTAGCCGAGCGAGTACATCCCACTCGCCACAATAAAAAATGTCACGTTACAATCAATGATTAGCGGAAAAACTAAGAGAAAAAGTACTAAAACTTTTAAATTTGATTTTTTGACGCGCAATTTGTACAAAACTTTATTTTAAACCAATTATTTTAATAAAAAACGGAGATATTTTTACATTTATTCGATATCTTGTTCATTATGCGGTTGATGGTGGGGCAGAATGTAGCATTGTCATTTAAACATGATGAAAAATTTCTTGCCGTGACTTGAACCTACGATATTCCGTGACACACTTACCAACTGAGCACGACATGACAAGGTCGCAGGTTCAAGTCCTGCCCACGGCAAGAAATTTTGCATCATGTTTAAATGACAATGTCAGATTCTGCTCCACCATCAACCGCATGATGAACAAGATAACAAATAAATGTAAAAAAATATCGGCAAGAAATTTTTCATCATGTTTAAATGACAATGCCAGATTCTGTCCCACCATCAACCGCATGATGAACAAGAACAAATAAATGTAAAAAAATATCGGCAAGAAATTTTTCATCATGTTTAAATGACAATGCCAGATTCTGCCCCACTATCAACCGCATGATGAACAAGATAACAAATAAATGTAAAAAATATCGGCAAGAAATTTTTCATCATGTTTAAAGTAAATTCACATTTATCGTAATATAAACAGCTTCACTCAATATTCCTTACGGGGCAGGAATATAGTCTCTAGAGTCTAGACGTATCTCTATTTCAATATTTCCTAGAACCGATATTTCCTTCTTCTTATTTTCTGAAGTGTAAATATCCATAAAGTTTCTCGCGGTGACTGAAGGTAGACCGCGCTGATCCGATTATGTCCTATCCATGAAGCAAGTAACACATACGGAGTAAGCCATATTTACATCGTTATTTCTTGACAAAAGACATTGCCACATTTCAATGGAGCTTTGCCCCACCTACATGACCATTTAAGCGGTACCTATTGGAGATTTGCCCCACCTACAAAACTACGTGACCATTTAAGTTGTACCTATCATTTTGTTGGGGACTTATTACATGCTTCATATTGCATAATCATAATCAGTATCATTTTCTACTACTCTCGCAACTCCTATAGAAGAATAACAAAAACAATGAATAAGATTCTGCCCCACCATCAACCGCATGATGAACAAGATAACGAATAAATGTAAAAATATCTCCGTTTTTTACTAAAAATTTTGGTTTAAAATAAAGTTTTGTACATCAAGCGAGTCGAAAAATACAGCTTAATTAAGAATTCAGAAAGTAGTATGAAATCGAAGCGAATTATTCATTGTTTTTGTTATCATTTCTACTACTCTCGCAACTCCTACTGATTGTGATCATGCTATAATAAAATCTGTAATAAGTCCCCGACAAAATGATAGGTACAGCTTCAATAGTCTCGTAGTTTTGTAGGTGGGGCACAGCTCCATTGAAATGTGGCAATGACATTTTTATCTATACATCATATAATAAGACTGTAAAAAAGTTGTGTCTGTACATTGGATATTTTTTGAAAGGAATAATTGTAATGTTTTTTAGGATCGATACTGATGCCAAAACTCTAATTTTTAAATTTTTTGTCTGTTTGTCTTTGTGCAAGTATCACGCCATAACTACTGAAGTGATTTTGATGGGAGTTTCACTAGGAGATAGCTGAAATATCCGGACAGCTCATAGGCTATAAGCCATGGCGATATGCGATGTGGAAACAAGGATCCAGAGAGAAAGATCTGCCTCCTGATCTCCTCCATCCTCCTCCTCTACGCAAACGAAGTTGCGGGGTACAGCTAGTTTATTAAAAGATTATCGAACTCAACTGAGGCTGTCTCCATAGAGCGCCTTTTTTCCTCCATGGCTCTATCTTTCGAAGTTTAATCACATTTTCTCGTGCCGCGGGAACGCAGCAATGCAATGTACTTTTAGTTTCCGACGGAAGAAAATCTTTTAAGTTTTGCTAAGCAACTTTATTTATACTTCGATTTGTTTATTTATGCATTGATAGGAAAACTGTCCTTAGGTTTTTTCTTTGATGGTTCGGTGTATTCATATTGTTCAGCGGGTGGAAACTTAGAATCAGATTCCTGATTCTTAGATAATTATTTTGTTTTTCAATTGATTTCAATACTGTCTCCGCACGTAATTTGTAAAATCATGGAAACTTAGAATCAGATTCCTGATTCTTAGATAATTATTTTGTTTTTCAATTGATTTCAATACTGTCTCCGCACGTAATTTGTAAAATCATTGATAATTATATAATTGTATTTTCGTTTTGTCAACATTCCTATGGAGTCTAACTAGTCTGATTGGTTAATCAGATTATATTGATAAGCAATGCTAAAAATTCAATGTCAACATTTTTGAACATCTGAGTAATTTTGAGCAGATCAATGGTAACACCTTGCAGTACGATTTTAAATCTTACTACGCAGATAATAAGAACGATCTAAAGTCCAAAGTCTTGATCTGCTGTTAGCTGTACACTAAATTGTAATTGTAAATAATTTTCAAAATCTTCACTTAAGGCTTCGTATGCGCGTATTTTCAGTTTTCTACGAAGGCTACGGCACTACCTACTAAAATTAAACGTCTGGAAAAAATATATAGCAATCGTGGGGTGTCTATTTAGAGACTGATGAATACCGATACACGATTGGACAAACTTCGCTCGACAGAAAAAAGATCGCAAACATACCCCTTCCATGTCTTTTAAAATGAAAATTATATCTAAACCGAAATAGTTATTCATACAAAATATATTTCAAAATGTAGGGTACTATAAACACGAGAGCTTGTTTAAAAAGAATCTAATTTTTGTTGGCGTATTTTAATTTCCTGCCAAAATTCATAAAAATACGAATATTGAGGCAGTGCGCTGTGCTCTTCACTCCGCCGCTGCGGGTCATCTTCTGTCTCACTCTTGTTTTTGACAGCCATATCTTAAACAAAACGTGTTCAAATTGAATATAAAAAAATCACACTTTTTAGTTAGCAGTGTATTTTGTAGTAGTATTTTTTAATTACTTTTTATCTGTACAAAAGTGTCAATTTATGTGCTATCGAACCGAGTACAAACTATTTCATTTGCATGAAAAGTTGTCAGTGAGCGCTTCGACGAACATTCCTGACATGCTACGGGCCCGCGGCAGCCTCAATAGCATCCTGAAAGCTTTGTACGAGAGCCTCGTGATCGGGAAAATACCGTAAACAACAGATTGGATCTCTATTTGCAAGTGGTTGCCATGGCAATTTTGTCACGAAATAAAATAGCTAATAGTGATAGAACAGGGCAAGTCAAAGTCAAAAGAGATTGCCACATTTCAATGGAGCTTTGCCCCACCTACAAAACTACGTGACGATTTAAGCTGTATCTATCATTTTGTTGGGGACTTCTTACAGGTTTCATATTGCATAATATTAATAATTATCATTTTCTACTACTCTCGCAACTCCTATAGAAGAATAACAAAAACAATGAATAATTCGCTTCGATTTCTTAGGTACTATTTTCGGAATTCTTAATTAAATTTTTTTTTTCGAATCACAACTTGTACAAAACTTTATTTTAAACCAATAATTTTGATAAAAAACCGAGATATTTTTACATTTATTCGTTATCTTGTACAACTTGCGGTTGATGGTGGGGCAGAATCTGGCATAGTCATTTCTTTATTGCAAGTAAGCACGTTGAGTACCTACCTACATTTTTGCACGTCAATATATTTTTTGAATTTACATTTACACCACTTTGCAAGGAAAAGGTGCCAACGCCGAGGAGAAAAGTGGCAAAAAACTCTCAGCAGCACATTTTTATCTTATATATAAAAGCTATTTACGAAATGTTTATTACTATAAATTAATATTTTTTAAATGCTTATTTATAACGTGATTCAATGTCGGTAAGTTGTAGTTCGCATAATTGCGAAAAACGGCCGTTTTGGCACATTTGTGAACTACAATTTAGCTTGTCGCAATTATGTCATGTATTGTATATTGAAAAATACTATTCATCCTAATAAACATTTTGTAAATGGTTTTTTTAATAAAATTGATTAAATTGGATGATATTATTTTTTCAAGATTGGCGGCGGCGCTAGTTGGCTCATGGAAGGCCCTTAAGCGGTTTAGTCAAGTGGTGGGGGGATGCTCCATCTTTTTTTAGCAAAACGGTCTTTAGAAGTTTGTATGGCGCTACCACGGTATGACGTCAGAACCACAATATGGCGTGTACTGTTTCTGTCTCTTTTTAACACAACATTTCTAAATACCTGTAGTTACTACATTTTTAAACTAATTTTGATTTTGATTTCGCAGTTGATCATGACACAAATGTGTCTATTTCGTAATAATAATGAAAAACATTTAATTTTCGATACTTCTCAAATACCACACTAGTTTGGTTTACCCTAGTAAAGTAAATACAAAATTAAACGAACAGTAGAATATAAATCCATTCGGAAACGGTTGCAATTCGCCTAAAAGATTTCACTCCCACTTTTATTTGCTCGAATTTTTCAATAAAACTTTTATTGAAAAATTCGACAGAATTCAGGCAGAATTTTTCGAGCTCGTTTCAACAATTTTTATTTAAATAGTTTGTTTCTGATAGAGGCGCAAAAAATCAACTCGCATGTGAATGAACAATCGAAAAATAAAGCAATAATAGAGTGTTAGAATTGGTCGACGTCCATCACATTGCACTCTCAGTTTAAGCCAGAGGCGGATTAGGTTTCGACAGCCCTAGGGTGCTTAGGCGCCAATGAGAGCAACGGCGCCCCTCTTTTTTGAATGAATGAATGAATGAAAAATCTTTATTTCAGACACAACAATGTTAGTGATTTTAATTATATAACATTTTTTGGCAGTCCCACCTGTCGACAATTAACTTCAGGAGGCTGTTGGGGCTGCCTCTCACTCTGAACATCAGGGATTCTACTCGCTTGCGCATTATGGCGTAAAAACAATCAGTTCGCGCCTCCAACCTTAAATGTTTCATAGGCGTAGTTCAGAAACTCTAAATCTTTACTAGAAATTATCGTCTAACACAAAGATAGAAATAGCGCCTAAGCTTTAAATTTAAAAAAATAATGCTGTAATTAAAATATATTTGTACATAATGAAATACTTCTTCAGGAAATCTCAACCATAATGGAATTCACTGTACCTATAGTTAAGTACTTTTATCTGTATAAGAGTACGGAAAAATTCGTACTTTTTATTTTATGTAAGAACCTACATACTTTTATTTAAATTTATTGTTTTATAACATTTTTAAGTATGGTTACTTACACTTTCGAATTAAAACTATAGTGAGCCATCACTGTCTTTAAATTATTTTATTTTCTCGTGTGGTTTAGTGACTTATTATATTCTGTATAAAAGGCAGTTAAAATGAGCTGCCGGTCTAAACGCCGGTTTCAACCCAACAAGTGAGTTTAATCCTTTATACATACAATTTTTTTTGTTTTCGTTTTCAAACTTCCACGTGCGCCCCTAGGCACGTGCCTATTTCGCCCTATGGATAATCCGCAACTGGTTTATCATTCCGCGACTCTGCGCTATCCATTATTCACTATCCAATCGTATTTTGTGGCACGTTCCGTTTTACGCCCGATCGCGGTAAATCACATAGTTGCAACCATTCTCTAATTTCAAAACATTGTTCTTGACTACAAATACGTAAATAAATTGGAATATTTATATTTTTTTTCTTCTTCTTTAAATAAAGTGCCATAATATGACATTTTATTCACATTACGATCTAGCCTAAATACAATAAGACTAATAAGTAATTTGATTTTGACCTAAATTTCTATAAATTGTCACTTATAGCTAAGAGTTAGTCCAACGACATTACTTAGAGTCTATTAAGGGCGATCACTTTGTTCACGTGTCTTACATTCGCGCACTATCACTACGAATTGGTTTCACTACACTACACTAACTCAAGTTATGTTCTTTTCAGTCTTCTCACTATGTCCGTGTTGTCGAGGAGGAATATTTATATGATTGATGAATATATTGATGATGGCGTTACAGAATTATCACAATACAATATGTACTGGTAGAACCACGGGGAACAAACGGTTGAAACATAATCGATATTGACAATATTAAATAGTTAACTATGATTAATTGAGTTTTAAATAGGTAAGTATTTTTGACATTATTGTAAAACAGGGTCTTTGTAGTACAGGCATAAAAGCCTAAGAGGAAACTCCGATTTCAGAAAAATGGATCTGTAAGATCGTAAAAAATTTTAATTTTTTAAATTTTAAATTTAAAAATTTTAATTTTAATTTTTTAAAGTTTTAAATATAATATTTTTAAATTTTTAAACAATGAATGTTGACAAGCATTGTATATGTGATTTTTTTCTTCAAAAATAAATTGTGGGAACAAAATTGAAACCAGTTGGAAAATAAAATAAATGCAAGCTATCGGGAATTTCATAGTCAGGGGCTAACGTTTCTAATTCCATACAACTCCTTACCAAATTGGTTGGCTTGGAATATTCGAAAACTAATTTAATTTTCATTAAACACCCCCATATTTTTTGTATAATATTTAAAATACATATTTTAATTTCAGAATATTGTTATTTAATTACGAAGTTACAGTACTTTAGAAATGACAATGCCAGATTCTGCCCCACCATCAACCGCAAGTTTTACAAGATAACGAATAAATATAAAAGATCTTAGTTTTTTATTAAAATTATTGGTTTAAAATAAAGTTTTATACAAGTTGCGATTCGAAAAAAACAGCTTAATTAAGAATTCAGAAAATAGTAAGAAATCGAAGCGTGTATTCATTGTTTTTGTTATTCTTCTATAGGAGTTGCGAGAGTAGTAGAAAATGATACTGATTATGATTATGCAATATGAAACCTGTAATAAGTCCCCAACAAAATGATAGCCAGCTTAAACGGTCACGTAGTTTTGTAGGTGGGGCAAAGCTCCATTGAAATGTGGCAATGTCTTTTACGCATACTGTAATTTTTCTGTAATTTTTTAATGATTTACGACCTAAAATAGACGCTTTTGCAATTTCTTTTCACATTAGCCAGTTAGCAAAGTCTCGATTCTGTAAAGGCTGTGCATTTAGTGCCGGCCCACAGTGAATCGACTTCAAAACTCCCGGAAACTAGGTTATCCGAGCCGGAGCCCTTTGAGCCACCGGGCCACTGGCTAATGGACAGTTCCAAGTCTCTGCAACAGTATAGGCATTGAACAGTAAATGCACTAAGGCCAAGAATGTATGTAAAGAAAAAAATAGCTGAGCTAATTCCAAAAAAATTAAAAATTAGAACTCCCCATCGGCATACAAACCATACGTGGTTTCGCCTAAGATGGGAAAGTAGATTCCAAATGTATTTTATAAAATGTCATTAAACAATAAATTAAAAAAAAAAAAACTTCGAGATTTTACATTTAATATCATTATTTTTTTTTAACCCTTCAAGTTTTGGGATTATTTTAATTTTAATGGAAAACTAAAAATGCATTCATTTGATCCTTAAAAGTAGGCTGTTTAAGGTATAAACTCATTGCCTTACTCTCTATACAGTTTATTAAATAACAATTTATGAAATGTATAGTGCATTAGTTTAAGACTGTAATGCTAGACATTTAAATGAAATAATAAATAAATAAATAAAATAAAATAATTTTAAAAAAAAAAGTTTGAAATTAGTTAGGTATAATACCTAAAATAGCTCTAAGATAGAAAGAGAAATATTTTAAAAAAATACTTCGAAAAACTTTACATTTCCGACCAAATTATAAGAATTCCAGAGTGGTGCACGCTATTACTTATTCCTTGGGTTTTAATGTTACCTACCTATTATTATTATTTACTGTCTGTAATATTTATTTAATAAATTAAATTTCGGTAACTTGTAGTTCGCATAATGCTAAAAACGGCCGTTTTTTTTCTTCATTGTGAACTACTACTTAGCTTGTCGCAATTATGTCATGTATTGTGTATTGAATAATAGTATTTACCCTATTAAAGATTTTCTACATTGATTTTTTAATAAAATTGATTATATTGAGAGAAAAAAACTTATTCCTATATTGTCCCACTGTTGAACAAACCTCAATTTCGTCCATTCCTCTCGATCATGCGCTTTATCAGGCCAAGGTGGTTCCTGTGTCTAGGTCAACCCTTCAAACAACAATTAATTACAACAAAAAAATCAACAATCCTAATGCCTAGATTTTTTAAATTCCCTGATAGTTAAATTCCCTACCATTGTATGTTATTAGTACTTCCAATGACTTACATCCGATACTCGATCATGAGAATGTTAACTGCCATTTCTATTTCCGTTGAAGCTTCTCTTATCTCCCGCCAGGGGCGCGCATTAACTTTCCAGTTGACGTGCGATAAAGTTATCGAGATTCTATTGAACTCGCACTACGCACATTGCTGTAACCCAGATCCGTGTGACTCTACAATGTAGAGTATAGACAGACGCTGACTTACGCATTCAACGAAACTGTCCTTGGCAAGCTACTTTCGTTAACGCTATTAGAATCTAAAGAAAAACGTATTGGGCTGTGAAAAATATGTAGGATGACTCAGGTCTAAAAATAAACATAGAAATTAAGGAGTGTTACCCCATGGGACCGAAATTCATTCTATCGATGAACGCTGGCTCGAATATTCATGGGGTCGAATGCCATAGACTCGTATATTTGTTGAATCGATACACTTAGAACCGATAATTCGTTCATTCGAAATTTACGAACTCGAATATTCGTGGGGTCGAACGCCATAAGCTCGAATATTTGTTGAATCGATACACTTAGAACCGATAATTCGTTCATTCGAAATTTACGAACTCGAATATTCGTGGGGTCGAACGCCATTGATTCGAATATTTTTTTATTCGATACACGAAAAATCGACAATGCGATGTAACGAAATTTACAAGCTCGAATATTCGCAGGGTCGAAGCCATGCGGTCGAATACCCGTCATAATAATAAAGTTTCCTTTAAAATTATTTACTGTTAAGTATTTTTTTGTGGTAATCTTAACCTTAAAAACTCTACTGTACGCCTTTTCTCGGTGTAGACCCTGCGAATATTCGAGCTTGCAAATTCAGTATGCTCCTTTTGTGTGTAGTTGAGTTACTGTTATTTTGCATCACATCGTTGTCCACTTCGTGCTCAATGGAGTTAGTGGCCCGGTAGCGCCACACTAAATACGTAATAGACCGTAACATGGTTTCACGTCACGTTGGCTCTTGTTTAGTGAACACCAAATCATTAGTGAAAATTGGATGTAACACTACTGTGCGCATCGATGCAGGGACTTTTCAGTGCACAAGCTTGTTTCAACTTTTTTTAAGGGACTCGACAGTTAGTAATTTGCCAATGTCATGTTACAAAACATTCAAGATAATATCATAGTCTTCTCTCTTCCTCCAGAGGAGTCGCCGTAGCGTAGCTTAAATGGTCACGTAGTTTTGTAGGTGGGGCAAAGCTCCATTGAAACGTGGCAATGTCTTTTCAGCAGATCAATGGTAACACTTGCAGTACGATTTCATGTCTTACGACGCAAATAATAAGAACTGTCAAAAGTAAAAAGTGTTACCATTGATTTGTTGTCGACTGTAACCTATTGGTAGGTACTATTATTTATTTATTTTATTAATGGACTCGACAGTTCGTCATTTGCCAATGGCATGTTACAGAAAATTCAATATAAGTATTCAATAGTATTCTATTCTCCTCCAGGGGAGTCGCAGTAGCGTCTTCACCCTGGGCAGTCGCGTCTTCATGTCTTCATCCAGAGGAGACGCCGTAGCGTTATCACCATCTGGACGAAGCAGCTCGACAGTCACGTTCACTCCCGAGCTCGTAGCGAGAAATCTTGACTATAGCTCGAAACTTCAGATCTTGCTCAAATAATCCAATAAATTCACCATACTGCATTCGCGAACATTTTCTGATTAATTTAACGTGATACATATTATTAAACACAAAATAACCACTGTAGACATTAAAATGAAAATTATCAAATAATTTCGCATCCGTCGTTTTCCGCCATTTTCAAGAGAGCCAGGTACTTTCTTTTATCTTGTATTCTAATTATAATTACGTAAGGTAGAACAAATCAAGTGTCTTATTTTGTAAACAAAAACATTTTAAGCTGTTCTGTCTTAAAATTATACAGAAGATCAATATTTATGTTCAGTAATTAATTATTTTATATTTTGATGTTGCGTAAACGAAGATTTCAGTATTTAATGCATTAAAAGTTATGCTACAAACGTATCAAACATGAAAAGCAGGATCAAACATGTGTACTGTATTTATTATGCTTGCATATTTCAAAATCCCTTTGTAAGTTCCGAACCGAAACATTCCCTAAGCTAAGCGCGCCGGTAACGCCTACGAGGTAAGTGTGTTTGCCCCAAAGTTGGTGTTGATAAGCCGGAATGTGATCAAAGCCTCCAGAGCAGGGTTGTCAGATTGGATTAAAAAGACATTGCCACATTCAATGGAGCTTTGCCTCACCTACAAAACTACGGGACCATTTAAACTGTAACTATCATTTTGTTGGGGACTTATTACAGGTTTCATATCGCATAATCATAATCAGTATCTAGTACTACTCTCGCAACTCCTATAGAAAAATAACAAAAACAATGAATAATTCGCTTTGATTTCTTACTATTTTCTGAATTCTTAATTAGGCTTTTTTTTGACTCGCTAGATGTAAGTACAAGACTTTGTTTTAAACCAATAATTTTTCCCCGAAATACAAATTCAATTGCTGAAAAATTTATAGCCGTGGACTTGAACCTACAACCTTGTCATTCCGTGACACGCTCTTACTAACTGAGCCACCACAGGCCAACTCCAACCACCGAAATTCTTCATTGTATCATACATACTAAGGGCGTGTGCGAAAAAATTTCCCCGAAATCAATTTTTTACCCCAAAATTATACATTGTACCAAGAAATGATTAAAGAAATAAAAAGTCTATAATAACGTTTTTTTATACCTATAATCGAACGATATCATTTCGACATCTTCTTCTAGCAGACTGTAGTGTAGACGTTTTCTGGGTTGAATTTTAGCAATCGGCTAAAAATTTTGAGCACCTGTCACGGGCTTTTAAGCTATATTATCTCACTTAGTATGTGGTTACAAAGTTCTCCAACTTGAAAACCAAAATTGTACATGATTCTCAATAAAGTAATTAATACTGTATTATAGTGCAATACAGTGTATTTATCTTATCTTAACTTATCTTCTCCTTTTCCCAATAGCCTAATTTTTCCCTAAAATTGCGTGAAATCTCCCTATTCTGGCAACCCTGTCCCAGAGTGGCCGCGTCAAAGCAAAATTCCTGAAAGGGTTACAAGTCAACATAGACGGGCAACTCTAGGCTTAGCTGGAAACATTCCTCATCCGTTGGAACATTAATCTAGCAAATGTGTGAGCATTTTCCACCCATTCTCCTCATTCTCCCACTCGGAGTTTCGCTGCCAATGTTTGAATAGTCGAACCAGTATGCAGCAAGTTCGACTAATCCCGAATCGTGAAACAGATGAAGTTATGTCAGGCCGAGTTTAGAGAGCATTCTGGGCAGTAGCTTAAGGCTTGTTCCACTGCCGGCGAGTAAAGCGAGCAGCTATGGTATATTTTCTAGCTAAAGAAACTTACAATATGCCGAAGACAGATAAGTATATAGGGGTCTCAATAATAGTTCCAATAGCATCCTGAGGGTATTCGGTGATAAGTACGAGTGTCCCATAGCAGCACACTGGACGAAAATGCTCATCGATCGATTCATGCAGGATCTGAAGTTTGGCGCTATAGTCAATAGTTCCACTACGAGCTTTTAGACATAGCGAGAGTTTAGACATAATTTTCATTTTAAAAGACATGGAAGGTGTATGTTTGCGATTTTTTTCCATCCAAAGTTTGTCCAATCGTGTATCGGTATTCATCAGTCCCTAAATAGACGCCCCAAGATTGCTATATATTTTTTTCAGACGTTTAATTTTAGTAGTGCCGTAGCCTTCATAGAAAAACTGTAAATCCGCGCATACGAAGCCTTAATTTATTTCGGACAGACTGTCGGACATTACTCGCAGAAGTTTTCTTACAGGTGCCTACGAACCACAAGATAACTTTAAAAGTTCTGTGAGAGCTCTCACAGAACTTTCAAAGTTATCTTACAATCTCTATTATGTTTGACAGTTCTGTAAGAATATCACAGAGATTGCATTCAAAACTGTCTCTCCTTAAGTCTCACTTCGTAGAAATAAGCCGCAACAAATGACAACGAACTGGGGAACTATTGCAGAACAAGGCTTTAGCTTGGCTTGCACTTGGTTCACTTAGTCGAACTTTGTCAATGCACATAGCAGGTACTTAACGAACTTGTCCATTAACTTGAACTCCTGTTTAAGTATGAGTTCAGTGTTTAACAGTGCCGGTTTAAGGCAGCGGGGGACTAGTAGCAAGTTATATCAAGAGGTCCTTGCTTTGGTTTCAAAACTTACGATTTTGGGCACTATCCAAATAATTTATTGCAAAAATATTACACAAAGAAGTGGGCATATAACCTTGGAACTCTAAGGAACACTTTGTTAGGTATGTCATAGTGTAATAATTTAGGAATGTACACAATATAAATAACTTTATTGCGGGATGTAAACAAAGAAAGATGGCAAAGAACAGACCCACGAGATGTAACAATTAAATGATCTAACAACATCTAGCGTTTTTAAAGAGGCCTTGCCAATACTTTACAATTTAAAATAAGCTTTTAATATGGACTAGCTGTACCCCGCAACTTCGTTTGCGTAGAGGAGGAGGATGGAGAGGATGGATGAGATCAGGAAGCAGATCTTCCTCTCTGGATCCTTGTTTTCACATCACATACCGCCATAGCTTATAGCCTATGACCTGTCCGGATATTTCAGCTATCTCCTAGTGAAACTCCCATCAATATCCCTTCCGTAGTTATGGCGTGATACTTGCACAAAGTCACAGACAAACAGATAAAAATTCTAAAAATTTGTGTTTTGGCATCAGTATCGATCCTAAAACACATTATTCTTTTCAAAAAATATCCAATGTACAGACACAACTTTTTACAGTCTTATTAAAATGCACTCAATGTCAAAATATGCGACTGTATTAAAATATACAGGGTAATAATGAATTCAAGGCCATCCTGTAGACAATGAATTAAAGAAATTATAAGAAAATTCTTTTCATGAACTCAAAGAGGACCCCCCAGTTCGCGGGGCCCGTAGTATTTACTACTCTAGCTAATCCGACACTGGATTAAAGTTTGCTTGCACTGAAGGAATTTGAGATGCATATTAGGGGCACGCCGCATAATGCGCTAGGATGCCTCGCACAGAAGCCTAGGTGTGAAACTTGCATACTGAAGGCGGTGAACCAAAGTGTTTACAGCATGCCACAAACACGAAACTTGTTTACGTCAGCAACTGACACCAGTTGCGTTTGAACTAGATGCGATGGGATTTGATTGATACATTTTTGCACTACAACATTTTTCATTATTAAATTACACTATTTAACCACTACTGGTTGTCAAAAGCAAGAGTGAGACACAAGAGTCGGAGTGAAGAGCACGGCGCAGTGCCTCGATATTCTCATTTTTATGAATTTTAGCAGGGAAATAAAAATACGCCAACAAAAATCTGATTTTTTTTAATACTAGCTCTCGTATTTATAGTACCCTACATTTTGATATATATTTTGTATGAATAACTATTTCGGATATAATTTTCATTTTAAAAGACATGGAATTATGTTTTCGATTTTTTTTCTATCGAGCGAAGTTTGGCCAATCGTGTATCGGTATTCATCAGTCTCTAAATAGACACCCCAAGATTGCTATATATTTTTTTCAGATGTTTAATTTTAGTAGTTAATGCCGTAGCTCCCCTGGAGGAAGATAGAAGACTATTACATGTTGAATTTTCTGTAACATGACATTGGCAAATGACGAACTGTCGAGTCCATTAATAAAATAAATAAATAAATAATACACAAGCTGATAAAATATTATCGTGGTGTTATTTGGTCGACTCCTGATCTCCAAGCAGCACACCACAAATTCTATCAGTGTAAATAACACAAACTGGAACGTAAAATATACTGTTCCTTCATAAACATATTTTTCCATGAAACGCGAGCCAAACCCGTTCATATTCCAAAACAACTACACAAATGTTGCATTTCACTTTGTGCCCTCACGGAAAAGACATTGCCACATTTCAATAGAGCTTTGCCCCACCTACAAAACTACGTGAACATTTAAGCTGTACCTATCATTTTGTTGGGGACTTATTACAGGTTTCATATTGCATAATCATAATCAGTATCATTTTCTACTACTCTCGCAACTCCTATAGAAGAATAACAAAAACAACGAATAAATCGCTTCGATTTCTTACTATTTTCTGAATTCTTAATTAAGCTGTTTTTTTCGAATCGCAACTTGTACAAAACTTTATTTTAAACCAATAATTTTATTAAAAAAAACGGAGATATTTTTACATTTATTCGCTATCTTGTACAACTTGCGGTTGATGGTGGGGCAGAATCTGGCATTGTCATTTCATGAGTCTAGGTCAACGGGAAATACCATATAATTTTTTTTGCATTTTCATGTGAGAAAATGCAACATAACTTTTGATTGCGTTGACGAAGAAGGTTGATTTTTTCACCGCTGCATGAGGTTGCAGACGGGAGTATTTAGCATTAATTTCAACTTGATCCGTCAACACGTTTCTGAGATATAACTAGGTCTTGACAGACGGACAAAAAAGTGATCATATAAGGGTTCCTTTGAGGCAAGGAACCCTAAAAATGACCTGTTTTGTTACGATGCGGTCTCTTTTGGCCGCATCTTGTGGTTAGCCGCCTAAATTTAAAACTGATAAGAATGTTTAAAAAATAAACTGTCACATTTTTTTACGGAATTAGATGGAAAACTGTTGATTTTACTATTTTTTACTATTTTATAAAGATTTCAAAAATTATCTGATCTATATTAAATATACCCATTACTATATATATTCTCGCTCCGCAACAGTTTTGTATCCTACCATATATAAATAAAACAAAAAACTTTTAATAGCGATTTGATGTCGCAGGTATCAAAATTCGGTCTTGCCAACCCATGCCTAACGTTACCCACTGGTTCCCCCATGCTCGACCCCTCGAATTATGGTCCGTCTATTGTGACGGTTGTGGGTATTAATTACGTCATATACTCTTTCTAAACTACGATACACGAATTTAATGTATCAAGTTGCGCCACGATGGACACTTGTACAAAACTTTATTTTAAACCAATAATTTTATTAAAAAAAACGGAGATATTTTTACATTTATTCGTTATCTTGTACAACTTGCGGTTGATGGGGCAGAATCTGGCATTGTCATTTTATGTCACAATTTTTCGTTTGTTTCATCCCGCTATTCGATGTTTAATCAAATAAATGGCATCCCAAAACAGCGCCATGTTGCTTTAATTTCGTTTGAATTCCGTTTTAGTGAGAGCTCGGTGGCTCAGTGGTTGGGTCAATGGACTTGCAATATGGAGGTCCCAGGTTCGATTCCCAGCTAGGGCAGCCATGTACCAATGAGTTATCCTCGGTTTTTTCGACGGAAAAACTTACGTACATTTACCGAGTGCTCTCAAAACGGTGAAGGAAAACATCGTGATGAAACCTGCATGTCGTAGAAGAAAAAAAAAAATCTAAGGCATGTGAAATCCGCCAACCCGCACTGGGCCCGCGTGGTGGATTATGGCCCGAGCTCCCTCGATGTAAGGGAAGGTCTGTGCCCGAGCAGTGGGGCAATATAAATAGACTGATGAGGATAAGCTCTTGCATTTTTGCAAGCAGAATATCAATGAACTCAATGCTGATTACTCCGTCGACGATAAGACCTGGAGTCAATCACCCAACAGCACTAAATGTAATGAAACTCAGAAGGAATTTAATGAACATTTCCACTGTGCTGTGGAACGTTTCGCCCAACTTCTCAAAGTATCCAGCTAGTACAAAACGTAAAGAGTAATACGAAAAAGTATTACAAACTGTCGGAAGTCGAACTAGGACCATCGACAAAGCATTCAACGACTCCGGTCTCCTTTATGAACAAATGCTTCACCACAACCTTAGAAAGATCGTGGAAAAAAAAGTACAACACTACGCCAGCGTTCATGATCAACTTTGCAGACCTGTCGAACTGTCTACTGGAACAGATAATAAAAAGACATTGCCACTTTTCAATGGAGCTTTGCCCCACCTACAAAACTACGTGACCATTTAAGCTATCATTTTGTTGGGGACTTATTACAGGTTTCATATTGCATAATCATAATCAGTATCATTTTCTACTACTCTCGCAACTCCTATAGAAGAATAACAAAAAAAATTAATAATTCGCTTCGATTTCTTACTATTTTCTGAATTCTAAATTAAGCTGTGTTTTTCGACTCGCTTGATGTACAAAACTTTATTTCAAACCCATAATTTCTATGTGCTCATCGTTGACAGAATGTTTCGGTTCCTTTGCACCGATTTCATTTCTATTGGGTAAGTGGTCTGTGGCTTCAAATTAATTAGATTTTCGACCTTTGTAACCCTGTCTCACTAAAGGCGTCTTTACTGTGATATTTACGAAAAAAAAAATAGTATAATACCTATATATGAAACTTTGAAAAAGGTTTTGGTTCGTTCGTATCCATCGTGGCGCAACTTGATACATTAAATTCGTGTATCGTAGTTTAGAAAGAGTATATGACGTAATTAATACCCACAACCGTCACAATAGACGGACCATAATTCGAGGGGTCGAGCATGGGGGAACCAGTGGGTAACGTTAGGCATGGGTTGGCAAGACCGAATTTTGATACCTGCGACATCAAATCGCTATTAAAAGTTTTTTGTTTTATTTATATATGGTAGGATACAAAACTGTTGCGGAGCGAGAATATATATAGTAATGGGTATATTTCATATACCTAGATCAGATAATTTTTGAAATCTTTATAATATAGTAAAAAATAGTAAAATCAACAGTTTCCCATCTAATTCCGTAAAAAAAGTGACAGTTTATTTTTTAAACATTGTTATCAGTTTTAAATTTAGGCGGCCAACCACAAGATGCGGCCAAAAGAGACCGCATCGTAACAAAACAGGTCATTTTTAGGGTTCAGTGCCTCAAAAGGAACCCTTATAGGATCACTTTTTTGTCCGTCTGTCTGTCTGTCCGTCTGTCAAGACCTGGGTATATCTCGGAAACGTGTTGACGGATCAAGTTGAAATTAATGCTAAATACTCCCGTCTGCAACCTCATGCAGCGGTGAAAAAATCAACCTTCTTCGTCAACGCAATCAAAAGTTATGTTGCATTTTCTGGCATATGAAAATGCAAAACAAACTATAGGGTACTTCCCGTTGACCTAGACTCATGAAATGACAATGCCAGATTCTGTCCCACCATCAACCGCAAGTTGTACAAGATAGCGAATAAATGTAAAAATATCTCCGTTTTTTTATTAAAATTATTGGTTTAAAATAAAGTTTTGTGCAAGTTGCGATTCGAAAAAAAACAGCTTAACTAAGAATTCAGAAAACAGTAAGAAATCGAAGCGAATTATTCATTGTTTATGTCATTCTTCTATAGGAGTTGCGAGAGTAGTAGAAAATGATACTGATTATGATTATGCAATATGAAACCTGTAATAAGTCCCCAACAAAATGATAGCTTAAATGGTCACGTAGTTTTGTAGGTGGAGCAAAGCTCCATTGAAATGTGGCAATGTCATTTCCCTGTTTTCAACTCTATAATAATGATACCAGCCCAAACTAGACACAGATAAATTCGCAAAGCTATTGCGACACTTCTCTACACAAGTTGGGATCCCATTTGTAGACTGTAGAGTTCACGTAAAGGAGAGACATTCACAGTTTTATAGTACTATAAAGTTCCAGTAGATCCATAAATTTTCTATTGATCCATACTTAGTTCACGTTTAGATGATACTTTTGAAGTAAAGTACGCTATAAATGCAAAAATATACACAACCCATTTATTAGCAAGTAAACGATCAATTCACAAGACTAAGAAACCACCATTGTTCACGTCCAAATAATGTCCAATAAAGCAAATGAGGGTCCATTCATCCGTTTGCGCCTTCTTTGCGCTCGGACATTTCTAGAAGGCAGACTGTGTATCTAGTTGTTTATAGGAGATAAATGGCCCGCAAATGAGCGCAAAATTGCTTCGCACCACGTGTAATCAAGATGGACGCATCTCTTTAATACGGCACCCCTGACCCCGCTTCGTCTCTATGCGCTCATCGTTGACAGAATTTTTCGCTTGCAAAAGCATTGCCACTTTTCAATGGAGTGACCATTTAAGCTGTTCCTATCATTTTGTTCGAGACTTATTGCATATCACTTCGATTTCTTACTATTTTCTGAATTCTTAATTAAGCTGTTTTTTTCGAATCGCAACTTGTACAAAACTTTATTTTAAACCAATAATTTTAATAAAAAACGGAGATATTTTTACATTTATTCGTTATCTTGTACAACTTGCGGTTGATGGTGGGGCAGAATCTGGCATTGTCATTTGTACCGATTTCAAATTACAAGACGCGGATTTGCAACGAAAAAAAAGCCATGCAATTTTCTTTTTTCGAACTATATTTTTTTGTTTATAAGAGGTACTTAATTAAAAGTGTAAAAGCGTATCTGGCAACTTTGTACTAGTTTCCGACGACTTTGTCCATCAACCTCGTTTGCTTGTTTACCGTCCTTTATTATATATAAAAAACAATAGATCCTGTTTATACGCCGTACTTATTGGTGTGTCTATATTATGCCTTCATTGTCTAAACCCACAATGGTCGCAGAACGAACCGCGGCCGCTCGGCGTGACGCCCGACATTCCAGCGGTATCCATAATCAATAGTTTTGTATACGTGACTGGAATCTCGTGATGACTTATATGAGTTTCTTGCTTCATATCTTTAAGTGTTTACTTGTACTGAAAATAACTTTTTAGTCAAAGTCAAAGCGTCTTCATTGCAATCGCTTACGGGATACAAAGTAGGTCGTAAATTATAACATGTCCATACATAACCTACCCGTTTTGTGGGCATGCAATAGATACTTAATAATACATTAATTTGTTAATAATACATTTACAAGTTTCAATATTTTAATATTCTACATTTATTTAGGTATGTCAATAATATCTCCTATATTAATTGTTAAAAAGACATTGCCACATTTCAATGGAGGTTTGCCCCACCTACAAAACTACGTGACCATTTAAGCTGTACCTATCATTTTGTTGGGGACTGATTGCAGATTTCATATTGCATAATCATAATCAGTATCATTTTCTACTACTCTCGCAACTCCTATAGAAGAATAACAAAAAAATGAATAAATCGCTTCGATTTCTTACTATTTTCAGAATTCTTAATTAAGTTTTTTTTTTCGAATCGCTACTTGTACAAAACTTTATTTTAAACCAATAATTTTAATAAAAAACGGAGATATTTTTACATTTATTCGCTATCTTGTACAACTTGCGGTTGATGGTGGGGCAGAATCTGGCATTGTCATTTGTAATTTAAATATTCTTGCAGTGCATAAAAACAGAGAAGAGAGGAAGGTATATTTTATGATAAATTGAAACTCATCTTAGACCACATAAATATCAAATATCCAAAGCATAATATAGTTCTGGGAGGCGACTTTAATATAAACATACTCCAAAGTAATACCAAATCTGATCAATTTTTAGAACTCATGTTAGAATATAAACTCACTCAGTTCATAAAAGAACCCACACATATCACCCAAACAACTTCAACTTGTCTAGACTTAATATTCGCTAACTGTAATGAAAAAATATTATATACAAAAGTAGAAGATTTAGGGTTTTCAGATCATGCAGGAACAATAATAGATTTAAAATTACCCCAACAAATAAAGCAACAGATATGGTATACTGAAAAAAGATTATACAATGAATCAAATATTAAAAAGTTCAAGATCACCTTAAATTCGATAAATTGGCCAGAAATAATTAATAAAAATAATAATATAAATGAAAATTATAAAGTTGTCCATGATACATTGATAAGTACTTTGAATGAATGCATACCAAGACAAAAAATAAAACTAAGAACATTTAAAAAAAAGCCATGGTTGACTGTAGGTATTAGGAAATCATGTAAACATAAAAGAGCGCTAAAAATGCTAACATTAAAATCAAATAACGAATTACTTAAAAACCATTATAAACTTTATGAAAAAATACTTAAAAAATCAGTAACGACAGCAAAAAAAATTCAATTTAAAAATAGAATAAAAAAATCTACAAATAAAGCCAAAACCATGTGGAACATAATAAACGAGCGCACCAACAAAAACAGAAAAAAAGAAAATAATAATATAACTTTACAACTAAACAACAACATAATCACTGAGTGCAAAAATGTTGCAAATATTTTTAATGATTATTTTGCTAGTGTAGGCGAGGGCGATACATTGTTAACTGATGGGGAGATACGTGGCCACCCCGTGCTACACCCAACAGAAAACACCATGTATCTGGGCCCAGTAGACTATCGAGAAGTACATAAGATTATAAGCAACCTAAAGAACAAATCCAGTCATGGTATAGATGAATTGCCACCGTCCTTAATTAAACAATGTGCAGACGAACTAGCGGCACCATTTTCCATGTTAATAAATCAGTCTTTTATGGAAGGTGTTTTCCCTGACTCTCTAAAGACAGCGATAATAAAGCCCATCTTTAAGAAACACATAAAAACAGACCCCTGTAACTACCGCCCCATCGCTCTCTTGCCCACAGCTTCAAAAATATTTGAAAAAGCAATGAGCGATAGAGTATACAATTTTTGTGAAAAATATAAAATATTTAATAAATCTCAAAACGGCTTTAGAAAAAAGAAATCTACAATTACAGCAGTTTACAAATACATTCAAGACGCTCTCGATGTTATAAATGACAAAAAATATGCCATCGGTATATTGTTAGATATGACTAAGGCATACGATAAAGTGCAATATAAAATATTATTGAATAAACTATATGGAATAGGAATCCGCGGAAATGCTCACAAATGGCTAGCATCGTATTTAAGCAACAGAAATCAATACGTAGAAATAGAATACTTCAATAAAAATACGAATAAAATAGTACATGTTCGATCAGACATCAAAACCATAAATGCATCAATCCCGCAGGGAAGTGTCATAGGTTGTCTCCTGTTTCTAATTTATATAAACGATTTACCAAAAATTATTGATGAATCATGTGTTTTGTTCGCAGACGATATCTCAATAATCACTTCGTGTGAGAATAACTTAAATATAAATGAAAAACTTAATAATCTACTTGATAAAACGTCAACCTGGTTAAAAGAACATAACTTAGAAATTAACTATTCGAAAACTAAATTAATAACCTTCCATCCCTATCAGAAAAAATCCTTAGAAATTAATTTTATGTATAAAAATACTAAAATAGAATCTGCCAGCGAAGCTACACTGCTTGGCCTAGTCATCGATAAACATTTAAATTGGAAAGCACATGTTAAACATATAAGAATAAAATTAGCCAGATTTATATATGCGTTTCGAGAAATCAAAAAAACCACAGACATCAAAACGGCCCTAATAACGTACTACGCATACGCCTACGCATGGCTCAGCTACGGCGTCATACTGTGGGGAAATAGTACAGAAGCGCACACATTATTTACACAACAAAAGAAATTAATCCGAATATTAGCATACATTAAACAAACCGAAACTTGCAAGCCCCACTTCCAAAAGCACGAAATCCTTACTTTACCTAGCATTTATATCTTGGAAATGTGCAAATTAGTTAGAAAAAATTCAAACTCCTACATAACACTAGGTGATATCCCTACAAAGTATACATTTAGACACAAACATGTACTGATAAAGCCCCCCTCCCGTTTGCACATGTTCTCCTCAGGGCCTTACACTATGTCAATAACAATATACAATAAACTACCAGAATCGTTGAAGGCAGAGATTAATGATAATAAATTCATAAAAAAATTAAAACAATTTCTAATCGCAAAATGTTATTACACCGTGCAAGAATATCTAAATGATAAATTAATATAAAAATAATAAATAATCAAATAAATAATACAGAAAAATACAATAAAATAAAACAATACTAATATAGCTAAATTAACAAATATTCAAATATAACAAAATAAATAGGTATAAATAATAATAGATTGATAACGAAATGCAAAAAAAAAAAAAAAATACTGCAATGAAAGACAAGTAATAATATTATGCTATTAATGGCCTTAATAGCTACGATTAGCCTTCCTCTCTTCTAATTGTGTGCCCAACAGGGTCCGTAATGTTATATTAACATCAATTCCATAACTTACGGAATACAATAAAGAATTTGAATTTGAATTTGAATTTGACAGTTTTCCAATAATATTTTTTTCAACTTATTTTTAAATTCTGTTCCTGTCAGTTCCTTGATTTCCCGAGGTAGGTGATTGTATATAATAGCACCAGTACAGTACATGCTCTTTTTAAACATTTTTAAGGTTGCTTTAGGTGCTACTACATTATTTATGTATTTACCGAGGGATCCGTGCAACTTCACCATAACATTTGCTCTAACGAAAAGATAAACTAGATTTAGGGACAAACTTATCTTTGCCTTTCGAAACTGATGACGTCATACATCGACATACCAGGCATCAACTGCTAATATAATTCTGTAACTACAAAATAATAATTATTTCGTGATTGAAATCCTAATAACAATGCCAGATGCTGCCCCACCATCAACCGCATGATGAACAAGATAACGAATAATTGTGAAAATATCTCCGTTTTTTATTAAAATTATTGGTTTAAAATAAAGTTTTGTACATCAAACGAGTCGAACAAACAGCTTAACTAAGAATTCAGAAAATAGTATGCAATCTAAGCGAATTATTCATTGTTTTTGTTATCATTTCGTACTACTCTCGCAACTCCTACTGATTGTGACTATGCTATATAAAACCTGTAATAAGTCCCCAACAAAATGATAGGTACAGCTTCAAAGGTCTAGTAGTTTTGTAGGAGGGGCAAATCTCCATTGAAATGTAGCAATGTCATTTACAGTTTTCGAATTTTTTTCAGATTCTGTTTTTATATGGCATTGACATACCTAATGAAAAAACAAATCGGCCTCCTAATAATATTTAGGTACAGTCGAAGACAGAGATAAGTAATCAATAAGCCTCAATAAGGTTGAGATTTTCTCAAAAACTACTGGATCGAATTTCATAATTCTATTATAGTTACATAGTTTTAACTTTTATCTATCAAACAGTGAAAGAATTTTTGCAATAGGTCAAGTAGTTTATGAGAAAATCTCAACCTTAAAAACTCTCCTGTACACCTTTATCTGTGTTCCACCATACAACTTTAAATCATGATATAGAAACGAAACGTACTAATTAAAAAACAGACAAAGGACCAATTATAAAATTATATACTATTTTATAGAAAAGAGTCACTGAAGAAAAACGCAGAGCTAATGTTGGCTCATTATTATAACTCAAGCGTCGTTGGAAGTGCAGTAATTGTGAATTATAAATACAGATTTAGTCCAGAGAGCTTTAAAAATTATTTAAAATGCACAGACAATTTTTTTTAAACGTAGAATTCTTACTTGTTCGCCAAGTAAATTGTAAACAATCGGTGTGCTTATTTATTTTATGATTGGACTCGACACTTCGCCATTTGCCAATGTCATGTTACAGAATATTCTATATATCATAGTCTTCTATCTTTATCCAGAGGAGTCGCTGTAGCGTCGTTACTCTGGACGAAGCAGCTCGACAGTCACGCTCGCTCCCGAGCTCTTTCTATAAGTTAACTTATTGACGCCTTCCATAAGCCAACTGGCGTCGCCAATCTTAAAAAAATAATATCTTCCAATATAATCACTTTTATTAAAAAAGCTATTTACAAAATGTTTATTACGATAAATACTATTTTTTAAATGCTTATTTATAACGTGATTCAATTTCGGTAAGTTGTAGTTCGCATAATTGCGAAAAACGACCGTTTTTGGCACATTTGTGAACTACAACTTAGCTTGTCGCAATTATGCCACGTATTGTATATTGAAAAATAGTATTCATCCTAATAAACATTTTGTAAATAACTTTTTTAATAAAATTGATTAAATTGGAAGATATTACTTTTCAAGATTGGCGGCGCTAGTTGGCTCATGGAAGACCCTTCGTCCTTCAAAGGACTGATTCTCGGTCGGCGACTTTAAGTTAACGTGTAACCTTGGGAGTTTCAAGGTTAAAACGAAGGCACTTAAACAGGTTCGCTTGTATCGTCACCTATCTGTTATGCAAGTTTTTGAGAAAATTAAGTCGTAAATATTAAATATAAAGTTACAGGTTCTTTTGTTAAATATGGCTGAAACGCGAGTTTTACCATCAATTAGTGGTGATTCCAGAGTTCACCACTTTAAAGGACATTGCCACATTTAATTGGAGCTTTGCCCCACCTACAAAACTACGTGACCATTTAAGCTGTATCTATCATTTTGTTGGGGACTTATTACAGGTTTCATATTACATAATCATAATCAGTATCATTTTCTACTACTCTCGCAACTCCTATAGAAGAATAACAAAAACAATGAATAATTCGCTTCGATTTCTTATTATTTTCTGAATTCTTAATTAAGCAGTTTTTTTCGAATCGCAACTTGTACAAAATAATTTTAATAAAAAACGGAGATATTTTTACATTTATTCGTTATCTTGTACAACTTGCGGTTGATAGTGGGGCAGAATCTGGCATAGTCATTTCTTTATTGCATGTAAGCTCGTTGTGTACATTTTTGCACGTCAACATATTTTTTGAATTTACATTTTCACCACTTTGCAAGACGCTGACGAGAAAAAATGGCAAAAAAACTCTCAGCAGCACATCTTTTTTTTAATTATAACACAATTACTTATTAACTAGGTATTACACAACTATTACTAATTAGTAATCTAAACTTTATCCTTCATGCGGAACCGACGACACACCATGCATGTTTATCATTTTCCTTCCGAATTTGCAAAGCTAGCTACAATGTAGCATTTGTAAGTCTGTAAGCATGTACCTTCATAATATAACCCACGCTAAAGTTTCTGAATGAGTTAGTAAACTTGAGTACTTACTACACCTATATACTTAACGCGTTGTCTGTTTGTGAATGCGAACTCGACCCGTAGTGCGGCATTCCTCCGGTGCGGTGTAAGATTACGTCATTTCAACGGCCGCCCAGTGTTGCCAACGCTTCGAGACTGAAAAACAATAAAATTACAGTAACAAAGCCGTGAATAACATTAATTAAAATTGTTAGGTATTTCATGAGAGAGAGAGATAAAGTTTTTCGCGTCTCTTATCACTTGTTTTCCACGGTTTGAATTTTCAATAGAAGTTCAACATATAAACACATATCGTCCCTTAGCTTACAACACCACTCAATTCGAAAATAGGCGGTTTTCACATTTCCAACGGTCCAAAGTGTTACACTTGGTCTGCCTTGCTACCTACCTGCAAAAAAATAGAACGGAACGTTTTTTGTTTTTGTTTTTAATTTTAATCGTAAATATTCTCTGATTAGTTTTTCCGTGAATATTTATTACGAAATATTTAATTAATGTATGTCTTTTTTTTAGTTTATTTATTAGTTTTTAACAAAAGTACCAAACTGCAATGCAGTTTGTTGGCGTAGCTCTCTTACTTCTTAATTTTACACCGGTATCACACTTTATATACCTTCCTGTCTACCATTTAGTTATATCGCTAGCCTACCAATTACCGATATTAATTATGCTTTTGTTGCTATTATAAAATCATATTTCGATAGAGCGGTAATACAGTAGAAATACCTACTGATTAAATAGATAACAGGCGTGTCATTAAAACAGGTAAAATACGGCTAAAACAGTAGGGCTGGCAACATTGTCCGTCGGTGCCTTTACGACCATTTTCGCTTGACTACCATGTAATTTGGGTATTTTAAACCCAACGGCTCCACTACGTTTTTAGGTTTTAAGGTCACCTTTTTATTTTCACTGGTTTTTTGCACACTTGACTTTTCGGTTTATGGGACGGAGGGGCACAACCAATAAAGTTTTCATTATTACAATATCATTTATTTATAACATTTTGTAAGTTTATTTCAAAAAGGTACAATATAAAATAAAAAAGAACCATTCAATATTTAAAAAAACCTAATCTAAACTATTTTTATAACATTATTTATAGGTGACCCCCCATAGCACAAGTGACATTGACTTTCGTTTATGAATTAATAAATGAATTTGAATTTGTTGAAATAAAAATGATAAGTAATAATATTTTGTTAATGCAAAAGCATACAGAGTGTCCTTGAATTCATTCGACAAATTGAAATTGGGGGTTGTACAGTCGAAGACAGAAATAACTAACAAAGTTAAGTGCTAACAGGTTGTTAGGCCTTAAAACAGAATTATCGAAGTGGCTCTCACAAAATATATTCTACAGTGTCAAAGAGATAAGATCTCTATTTTAATAGGTCACTACTTATATTTTCAATACTTAGTAACAACGTAATTCAATACGTTTCTCGCGATTATACGATCCATAACTAGCTTTTAGGACATATTAGAATATCTTTTAACACATATTAGATCGTAATAGAGATTTGGTACGCATGAAGACAGAGAGATAAGTATACAGGTATAAGGTTGAGATTTTCTCAAAAACTACTGGACCGAATCTAATAATCCTTTTACAGTTACATAGTTTTAACTTTTATCTATCAAACAGTGAAAGAATTTTTGCTATAGGTCAAGTAGTTTTTGAGTTAAACTCAACCTTAAAAACTCTCCTATACACCTTTCTGTGTTCCACCGTACAAATAATACCCCTAGAGATATTATCGACTTGGACGCATCTCTTTAATACGGCACCCCTGTCCCCCGCTTCGTCTCTATGCGCTCATCGTTGACAGAATTTTTCGCTTGCAAATGACATTGCCACATTTCAATGGAGCGTTACCCCACCTACAAAACTACGTGACCATTTAAGCTGTACCTATCATTTTGTTGGGGACTTATTACAGGTTTCATATTGCATAATCATAATCAGTATCATTTTCTACTACTCTCGCAACTCCTATAGAAGAATAACAAAAAACAATGACGCTTCGATTCCTTACTATTTTCTGAATTCTTAATTAAGCTGTTTTTTTTCGAATCGCAACTTGTACAAAACTTTAATTTAAACCAATAATTTTAATAAGAAACGGAGATACTTTTACATTTATTCGTTATCTTGTACAACTTTCGGTTGATTTTTTTCAGATTCTGATTTTATATGGGATTGACATACCTAACGAAAAAACAAATCGGCTTCCTAAAAATATTTAGATACAGTCGAAGACAGAGATAAGTAAACAGGGGGCCTCAATACGGTTGAGATTTTCTCAAAAACTCCTGGATCGAATTTAATAATTCTATTATAGTTACATAGTTTTAACAGAATCTGGCATTGTCATTTGTATCGATTTCATGTCTATTGGGTAAGTGGTCTGTGGTCCAAACCAATACGTTCGTACTGTAATGTGACATGACAATCCAAGACAATCCTACTTGTTTGTGAATACTATGTACTACTACTAACGTGCGTGTGTGTGCGTCCTATATAGACTTCGTTACGACCGTTAGTGAGAGGCACCTATCAGAAATATTGCTATCTCCTGATTGAGTGTCGACGAGTGGCCGTTTGATGTTTTTGTATGGGGCGGGCTTTGTTTGTTAAGGCTTCGTATGCGCGTATTTTCAGTTTTTCGATGAAGGCTACGGCACTAACTACTAAAATTAGACGTCTGAAAAAAATATATAGCAATCTTGGGGTGTATATTTAGGGTCTGATGAATACCGATACACGATTGGACAAACTTCGCTCGATAGAAAAAAAACGCAAACATACCCCTTCCATGTCATTTAAAATTAAAACTATGTCTAAACCAAAATAGTTATTCATACGAAATATATATCAAAATGTAGGGTATTATAATTACGAGAGCTTGTTTAAAAAAAATCTGATTTTTATTGGCGTATTTTAATTTCTCTGCCAAAATTCATCCAAAATCAATAAAAATACAAATATGGAGTCACTATGCCGTGCTCTTCACTCCGCCGCTGCGGGACATCTTCTGTCTCGCGCTCGAGTTTGACAGCACTGGATTTTAGTTTTTTAGTCTCTATCTGTTATTCCATTATTTGCGTCTTGTAATTAATACTCGGTGTCTATTAGTATACCTATAATTGCCTTCTTGCTTCTATTATACTCATACTCATTTATTCGGCCTTAGGTACACTATGGAACACTTGGTTACGTCGCGTTTCTTACATATTATATGTTTGTACACATTGATTAATTATATTTCACATCATTATATACTATAATAGCAGCTGTAAAGAGGCTTTGTCATTCAATGTATACAATTAGGGAAATTATTGTGAAATGTCAACTATTTTTTAAATAATGTTAAAATAAAATAAAATAATAATAAAACGGCTGACCTTTTTTAAAGCCTGCGCGAACGAAATTTTTGTACTAAATTTCGCCAAAAATCTGACTTTGACGGCTAGTAAAAATCGACGCGGCTCAGCCCCCTGTTAGAATAGAGCATGTCACGCAATTGTGAGGTCCCTGGTTCGAATACCGGTCGTGACGAAATTTTTTCTCCATTTATCATTCAGGTTTTTGCTGTAACAATCTATCTGTATTATGAATCATAATTTGTGTTACTGTAAAAAGGTACCTACCTTTTTAAAATTATGTTGTGGATGACGATGCTGGTTGCACAATTACTAAGTAGTATTAAGTATCTTACTTTTATATAAGGCACATTGTGTAATTGTTAGTTATCGTGAATAAAATAAAATAATTTAGATTTTCGTTTCGCATAGTGCATATGCAAGAAAATATTCAAAACTTTTAAAAACATACCTATTTTGGAGAGGCCCCTCTCCGTCTCCCGTAACTGGCATACATTCTGCGAAGCGCCTATAACGACCGCTATTGTCCGTGTGGACCGACCGTACTGTATAGCCTTTTGTGAAAAACAATAGTTCACGAGAATCCTAAATTCCTCTATTCTATAAAAAAACATTTCATCAGCGGCCTATTTTTTCTATTTGTTTTTGCAACAATTAACTTGTTAGATTGTTTTCATATTCATAATTCATTTATTCAAAGGCGACGTCGAAATATTCGTTTGCGTTGCTACGGTGGAACACAGAGAAAGATGTACAGGAGAGTTTTTAAGGTTGAGATTTTCTCAAAAACTACTTGACCTATTGCAAAAATTATTTCACTGTTTGATAGATAATAGTGAAAACTATGTAACTGTAAAATAATTATTAAATTCGGTCCAGTAGTGTTTGAGAAAATCTCAACCTTATGTTTTCATCCTAATAAACATTTTGTGAATAGCTTTTTTAATAAAATTTATTAAATTGGAAGATATTATTTTTTCAAGATTGGCGGCGCTAGTTGGCTCATGGAAAGCCTTTACATAGAATTTCATTTATTCAGATTACCTCCAGCTCTTAACTCAAGGTTAGTCACATTCAGAAACTAAACCCTGAATCAAATGAGAATTTAATCCCGTGGCTTATGTCATTCATACATTCGCCTCGATGCAGGAATCCTGCTGTCTGGCGGAAAATTGTCCGCAATCAACGGAGTTTCAGAACGTACAATAGCGACCTGAAAACATTTACCAATTTTAAATTCCAATCAACTTTAATTACACATCATAATATTGCAATTATGATCATTTGTCCAGAATTTGAATTACGCATTATCCATGCTCGGTGAATAAATTAGAACATGATGAAAAAATTCTTGCCGTGGGCAGGACTTGAACCTGCGACATTTACAGACACTGGTGCCTGAAACACAGTTTCACAACTAACTCAGGCGCTAGGGCTTCATTAAAATAAGTAATGTAAACAGTTAAAAATAAAGATTTTATTATTTTATCTCTCTAGGTTTCACGGGTTTAAGAAAACCCGGACAAAGGCTTGCACGGAGACATAGGTCCAACGCGTAGAGGCCCCTTAGAGAACTTTAATTTGAAGAGATATGTGATGCACCTAGCGGGACCCGTCTCTGAGCGCATCTGACTGCACTCAATGACAGACCCCGTCAGGTGCATAAACTATTGCAGTGATTGGAACTTAATTGGGGCTATTGGTTTGGGGTGTTGGTGGGTCAGTCAGTCTGGTCTATAGAGCGAGACGTCGGACACCTGCCATGATCACATTGTCTCGAAGTTATGAAAAAATTGGCAGGCGGTGACTCTTATTATTATTATTATTTGACATTGAAATGATCATTTGTCCAATTAATAAAAATATTTTTATCTAAGCACTGGGACCGCGTGGTGGATCACGGCCCCAGCTCCCTCAATGTAAGGGAAGGTCTGTGCCCGAGCAGTGGGGACATATAAATAGACTAATGATGATGTTAATACTAAGAATTATGTAATTTATTTGAAAAGATGTGCTGCTGAAAGTGTCTTGCAACTTTTTGTATTATAACTTGCAAAGTATTATTGAAGTAGCTAATTCTGCTATAAGATTTCATAGTAAGGGGGCTGAGTCTGAGGCCCGTATTAATAGTCTTAGCTCAAACCCGCCCTCAAGAGCGAATTCAGCTGATACACCCTCAAGACGTGATCACCATCTCAAGTATGCCATATATTACTAAACCAATCTTGAGGGCGTATCACGTGATGTCTTTCTCAAGTGGAAGAACTCAAGTAAACGTCGCCTGCAATCAGCAAACACGTTCTCAAGTGTGAGTTTGACAGTTCTCTTAAAGACTGAGTTTTGTTTATTAATTACTCACTGATACCCGATTCCTAAACGCGCACCTAAGTTACGTTTATTAACAGGAACGCCATCTTGAGGTCGTTCTCAAGATTCACTTTTGAGCTGAGAGTGTTTTATTAATACGGGCCTGAGTTCTGACAACTGTCAGATATCATGACAGTCTTAAGCTAAGCGACGTTAAGGCGCTGACATGAGCCAACTAGCGCCGCCAATCTTAAAAAAATCATATCTTCCAATATAATCAATTTTATAAAAAAAAGCTACGTTCACATTGTTTATTGCTATAAATATTATTTTTTAAATGCTTATTTGTAACGTGATTCAATGTAGGTAAGTTGTAGTTCGCATAATTGCGAAAAACGACCGTTTTTGGCACATTTGTGAACTACAACTTAGCTTGTCGCAATTATGCCATGTATTGTGTATTGAAAAATAGTATTCAACCTAATAAACATTTTGTAAATAGCTTTTTAATAAAATTGGTAGTTCACAAATGTGCCAGAAACGGCCGTTTTTCGCAATTATGTGAACTACAACTTACCTACATTGGCGGCGCTAGTTGGCTCTAGGAAGGCTCTTAAGCTGGTGTTCGAAATTGTCTGTGACTATCGACGTTACTGTACAAGCAGGCAGCTTCGGTCGTTTGTTGTGGCTTGCGGCGAGTTAGTGGCTAAGTCACTGTAGCCACATCGCAAACTAGATTACGAAATGTTCGGTGACAGATGCGACCACTGACACGTTTATCGACCGATGGCCAGCGACCGCCGTAATTGCCACTTTAACTTGCTAATCCGAAGCTGTGTTTTCAGGCCCGTAGACAGTTTGGGGGGTCAGGACAACACCTAAAAATTTTGTGAAAATTTCGCAAATTTTGTGAAAATTTCGCAAATTTTTACATTTTTACAACAAAAAAAACACTATTGAGCCTAAGGTTAAGTTTTTCTACGAAGGCTACGGCACTAACTACTGAAATTAAACGTCTAAAAAAATATATAGCAATCTTGGGGTGTATATTTAGAGACAGGTGAATACCGATACACGATTGGACAATACCCTTTCCATGTCTTTTAAAATGAAAATTATGTCTAAACCGAAACAGTTATTCATACAAAATATATATCAAAATGTAAGGTGTTATAAATACGAGAGTTTGTTTAAAAAATACTGATTTTTGTAGGCTAGTATAGTATTTACTTAATATAAAATTATTAATGTTGGTACTACCGATTCTAAATTAGTGTCAGTTGAACCATCAATGGTACTTGCCAACGGTACCAAAAAAGAACTAAAGCTCATATAGGGAATAAAATTGAGTCACATGCGGTATATAAAATTACACTTATTCGATACAATTGTTCATTGGTTGCACGGAAAACTATCTAGCCGAGACCTTGTTTTATCGAAACGACACGACAGCACGGGTCTCCGAAGACCCAGGGACTATTCCGTGGCACGCTTTAGTCCCCTAGCTACGGCCCTGATGTTATGTTAGTAACTTTGATTCTCTGATGGATATCTAAATTCACTTTGATTTACTTGCCGCCTGCGTCCATCCACTTTAGAACTTCGAAAGATTTTCTTATGAAGGTTGGCGTCTGACATTGCTAAAAGGTTTTAACCACTTTTTCTGCTTATAGCTTCTTAGATTTAAAAGATTTTGCTGCTAAGAGTTTTTTTGCCTTTTTTCTCTTAGCATTGGCGCCTTATTGCAAAGCAGTGTAAATGTAAATTCTTAAAAGAGTTGACGTGCATAAAATAAATTACACTCGCTTTAACAACTTCTTTTGCGTAGAGGAGGAGGATGGAGGAGATCAGGAGGCAGATCTTCCTCTCTGGATCCTTGTTTCCACATCACATACCGCCATGGCTTATAGACTATGAGCTGTCCGGATTCAGCTATCTCCTAGTGAAACTCCCATCAAAATCCCTTCAGTAGTTATGGCGTGATACTTGCACAAAGTCACAGACAAAAATTCTAAAAAATAGTGTTTTGGCATCAGTATCGATCCTAAAACACATTACAATTATTCTTTTCAAAAAATATCCAATGTTCAGACACAACTTTTTTACAGTCTTATTATATACCTATATGTATAGATTGCTATAAGAAATAGGACTAATTTCTAAACGCTTTGTATTCCCGTAATTACGCTCTGACTTTTTTTTTACTTTCGAACGGGAACACCGGGTATGCTAAAAGCCTTGCTATTTGCAGAAAATAGGTAAAGTAACGAGGGTAGTTAACTTCTATAGGCACCTTATGCGAGCTTGTAGCTGTAATAGAAGTAGACATAGTGAATGAATATAAATTATAGTTTTTATTATTATTATTAAACTTTTTACACATTACACTGTATATAGGCGAACTTAAGGCGCTGACATGAGCCAACTAGCGCCGCCAATCTTTTAAAAATCATATCTTCCAATATAATCAATTTTATTAAAAAAGCTACGTTCACATTGTTTATTGCTATAAATATTATTTTTTAAATGCTTATTTGTAACGTGATGCAATGTAGGTAAGTTGTAGTTCACAAATGTGCCAAAAACGGCCGTTTTTCGCATTTATGCGTGAACGTAGCTTTTTTAATAAAATTGATTATATTAATAATAATAATAATAAATGCACCTGACGGGGTCTGTCATTGAGTGCAGTCAGATGCGCTCAGAGATGGGTCCCGCTAGGTGCATCACATATCTCTTCAAATTAAAGTTCTCTAAGGGGCCTCTACGCGTTGGACCTGTGTCTCCGTGCAAGCCTTTCAAAGGACCGGGTTTTCTTAAACCCGTAAAACCTAGAGAGATACATAATAATAATAATTTTATTTGCGAATGACAAAGATTCATTATTTGTTAGTAGAGTCTTATACACTATATTAGTAACTAGCCTAGGACATGCAACGTCACACATTTTTTTACAATACGGCAGTCGTATTTGCCGGCTATCATTTGCAGGATGCTGTTGTCGCTGCGAACTTATATATTATATTATATTCGATATTAGAAGATATGATTTTTTAAAGATTGGCGGCGCTAGTTGGCTCTATGAAGCCCCTTAATGCCTTGCGGCATTTTCTACCAGTTAACCTTTGGTGATGCGCAGAATGTTGAGGCGGTGTATTTAAGTAACTTTGAATTTAATAATTAAAAGTAACTTATATAATTCGTTTATTCAGAATTTATAAAGATTTTCTGGCATAGGTACGAAGAGAGATAATAGATTATCTCTCTTCATATAGGTACTGTTGTTAAACCAAAAAAATACGTGTAGGATAACAATGCTGAGAGTTTTTTGCCACTTTTTCTCCTCAGCGTTGGCACCTTTTCCTTGCAAAGTGGTGTAAATGTAAATTCAAAAAATATGTTGACGTGTAAAAATGTAGTCAACGTGCTTACTTGCAATAAAGAAATTTGACTTTGAAAAGACAATGCCAGATTCTGCCCCACCATCAACCGTAAGATGTACAAGATAACGAATAAATGTAAAAATTTCTCCGTTTTTTATTAAAATTATTGGTTTAAAACAAAGTCTTGTACATCTAGCGAGTCGAAAAAAACAGCCTAATTATGAATTCAGAAAATAGTAAGAAATCGAATACTGATTATGATTATGCGATATGAAACCTGTAATAAGTCTCCAACAAAATGATAAGTAGGTACAGCTTAAATGGTCAGGTAGTTTTGTAGGTGGGGCAAAGCTCCAATCAAGCTTGAAATGTGGCAATGTCATTTGACTTTGACTTTGAAAAGATTGCTTATTTCGAAAGTAGCTAAACCACAGATTTTGTATGACGAAAACCAATAAACATCCCTCAATCCATCAAATCGTGCCTTAAACGACCGCCTAACGTTAAATCAGGTTTATGGGAATAAACCGATTAGGTATTTATTTATTTATTTTATTAATGGACTCGACAGTTCGTCATTTGCCAATGTCATGTTACATAAAATTCAATTTACAATAGTCTTCAGAGGAGTCGCAGTAGCGTCTTCACCCTGGGTAGCCGCGTCTTCATGTCTTCATCAGACGTCATCACTCTGGACGAAGCAGCTCGACAGTCACGTTCACTCCCGAGCTTGTAGCGGGAACTCTTGATAAAAGCTTAAAACTTCAGATCTTGCATAAATAATCTAATAACTTCACCGTACTGTCATTTGCGAATATTTTCTGATTAATTTAACGTGATATTAAACACAAAATAGTCCCTGTAGACATTAAAAGGAAAATTATCAAATAATTTCGCAACCGTCGTTTCCCGCCATTTTCAAGAGAACTCTATTAGTTAAATCTGAATGTCCGCCATTTTCTTTTGTTGTTCTTTTCGCATCCAAGGAGTTTTTACGCGCGGGAACTTCTAATTCAACCTAAAACTACAAAAACCCAACTAAACCAAGGCATGCATGCTCCGTGCATGTTTACTCTCGCTATCTATAGTCCAGTGAGTCACCAGTTACTCATCGACCTCCATATACAGTGTGTAATGCATGTACGTACTTAATACATCACACTGGGCCGCTACTGTGCGATAATTGCCCCGTCTATTACTACCACAGACCACTTACCCCATAGACCTGTAACAGGCGGGCGCCCGTTTCTGCCCGCACATGAGCGCAAAATTGCTTCGCGACACGCGTAATCCTGAGATATCGAAACAGGTTTAATATGGCGCCCCTGCCCCCCGCTTCGTCTAATAGCGCCTATCGCTTGACAGAATTTTTCGCTTGCAACTTTGTACCGATTTCATGTCTATGGGGTAAGTGGTCTGTGATTACTACCGTTACGGCCTTTGAGATTGGAATGTTACAACCATAATACGACCACTTGACTGAGAGGAAAGGACGATGCGTTGAAATGTCCTCCCTCTAACCTAACCTCAACAGATTTGAAATGGTACTGACACAAACAGCAGATCAATGGTAACACTTGCAGTAGGAGTTTTAGTTGGTGCAAGTCCATCATAATCGCCCGTTCCCCCGGACGCGCGGTATACATAATGTATTTCTCCTGGGTAACAAAAAAAAAGGTACGTTCTCTGATTTTGCTATTAGCTGTATCATTTTAAAAAAAAATTTTTTTAAAAACCGTGAGGTGTCTAATGAGGTTTTTTTTTAAATGACAATTGTTAAGCATTTTTACGTAAAATAGATGGCTTTAGCTCGTAGAGGGAGAATCTACGCTTTATTATTACGCGTGGCACTTCACTTGGCTATTCGTATTGATGTTTGTCGTATTTGTCAAATACTTGACGTACATACAAATAAGACGAATATTTTGTCAAGAATACCAACCACACATGGCAATCGTCACCCTGGGTATCCGCGTCTTCATGTCTTCATTCAGAGGAGTCGCCGCAGCGTCATCACTCTGGACGAAGCAGCTCGACAGTCACGTTCACTCCCGAGCTCGTAGCCGGACTCTTGACCATAGCGCCAAAGTTCAGATCCTGCATGAATCATCCAATAATCTCACCACACTGTCATTCGCGATCATTTTCTGATTCACTTAACGTGATATTAAACACAAAACCACTGTAGACGTTAAACTGAAAATTATCAAACAATTTCGCAACTGTCGTTCCCTGCGATTTTCAAAATCCTCCATGAATTTATTACTTTGATACTCATACTCATACTCATTTATTCGGCCTTAGGTACACTATGGAACACTTGGTTACGTCACGTTTCTTACATATTATATGTTTGTACATATTGATTAATTATATATCAAATCACATGGCTGGGTGATGTGAGCGCAAAGAGCACCACAGTAACACTGCTCTTAAACCTAGTTCATAACATTTAAATTTAAAATTGCAATTGTCACAATTGCAAGTTTCACCTAGTTTATATACTATAATAGCAGCTGTAAAGAGGCTTTGTCATTCAGTGTATACAATTAGGGAAATTATTGTGAAATGTCAAATATTTGTTAAATAATGTCAAAACAAAATAAAGGTAATATATTTACCAAAGTAAAGCGGCTGTAAATAGGCATTGTCAAATCCAATTAAAGATTTTTTTTTGAAAGATATGCTGCTGATAGTTTCCTCGCTACTTTTACTCAGTTGGCACATTTTCCTTCTGATACACTTCTTTCTTTGACGTATTCCATTAGAAGATATGTAGCAGGATATTGCTAAGAGAAATGGGTAGCACCTAATCGGAAAACATGTCAACCGCACTGACGTTATTCCAAGGCATTCGATTTGCACAACACTACAGGCGTAGCGATGCAATCTGCGCCTGACGTCACTGGGATTAAATATTATCCACTGGGGCATAGGATAGATACGCCGGGGTGACCCAGGGACGCATCCTGACGGATGCCGTTTACGTATCGCGTCAGGTTCGTTGCGCGTCAGGGATTAGCCGAGAGAGCGTTCCAACCAACACGATACCTTTTAAGGAATTTCGGATTAGCGGTAGGTGATAGTATATCCCGTGTGGCTCGAGGCTCAGACTGGGAGGAGGAAGGTGAGGGATGAACGGATTATACATTGTGGGCTAGTACAGCCCACAATGGGGAGTGCTCGGGGCGCCAGTCGGGTCGCGGATGTATCACAGTTTCCCGTGGCTCGGCAAGAATGGCACGAGGTGGAACACCCCAGGACGTTTCGTCGGTATGCTGCCCCTTCAGGGCGGTGAGCCCGACATAACCAACACGCTCCCCCGGGCGTGGTGGCACATGATCTTGCATGTTTTACCAGGGTAAAAAAAAGGGTGATAGTATATAGTCGACCTAGATACTTCATAGATATATCGGCGTTCGTATTACATATTATTATTACTCTATGCAGATGTAAGATTTCGGATTTTTAAGACTATGTTTTATTTAATATGCAATGAAAGACATAAGTTTAAATTATTACAAATATGCTAACGGAAAACCAATATAGACAAATGTTAATTATTAAAAAAAAATAAGATAATGATTTTTTTAATTATCTTTTATTGCAAATAAATGACAATGCCAGATTCTGCACCACCATCAACTGCAAGTTGTACAAGATAACGAATAAATGTAAAAATATCTCTGTTTCTTGTTATTCTTCTATAGGAGTTGCGAGAGTAGTAGAAAATTATACTGATTATGATTATGCAATATGAAACCTGTAATATATCCCCAACAAAATGATAGGTACAGATTAAATGGTCACGTAGTTTTGTAGGTGGGGCAAAGCTCCATTGAAATGTGACAATGTATTTTTGCACGTCAACAAATTACATAAAAAATTTACATAAAAACACTTTGCAAGGAAAAGCTAGCAATAGCAACGCTGAGGAGAAAAAGTGGCAAAAACTCTGAGCAGCACATCTTTTAAAATAATAACAATTAAGTAAGTATATTTTTAATAGCTAAATAATTTCATTCATGCGTTACTGGCGACATTTACATCATTTAAATTAACATGTATTTACGCTTTACCTATAACGCTGCCATGATACCTACTCTGCCCATATGTCAAAATTTAAAAAATAATTTATTTTAGATTTTTAAATAATGAGTATTGTTTCTTTTTTAATATTTTATATTGTAGCTTTTTGAAATAAATTTACGCTTTTCATAAATTTTTAAATTTCCTCTCTGTCGACATCGTGACATTTTCTGGCAACTTGTTATAAAATCGAGTACACTAATTAGAGGACTAAATAAAATAAGACAATAACTTCTGGATATTATTGTAAAAGTAGTGCTAACGAGTTTAGTTTCGGTGTTTCGTTCATATTTTCCTGTAACTTTTGATTGTCAATATCAATCCCTTGTGAATTTTGCGAGCATTGACCAAAACAAAAACTAGGACTGAGTTTAATGAGTAAACTCAGTCTCGTAGCGGTAATTTATTCCATAATGGTTTTATGAAATAACATTTCAATGGAGCTTTGCCCCACCTACAAAACTACGTGATCATTTAAAAGCTGTATCATTTTGTTGGGGACTTATTACAGGTTTCATATTGCATAATCATAATCAGTATCATTTTCTACTACTCTCGCAACTCCTATAGAAGAAATACAAAAAAACACAATTAATAATTCGCTTCGATTTCTTACTATTTTCTGAATTCTTAATTAAGCTGGGTTTTTTTCGAATCGTAACTTGTACAAAACTTTATTTTAAACCAATAATTTTAATAAATTTAGCCCCTAAAGGAGTAGGATATGGCTTATTCCACTTTGGTCATAGTAGAATGCTTCCACGTACGTCACACCTATTAAATATTAAAATATTACAAGTCGAATTTAGGCTCCAAGGCTATCCATTACTCCCTATTTTTTTTGGGGCTACTTCTAGCTGTGTTTTATTACAAAGGCGTCTTAATTTCCTGTTTTATCTGGAAATACGACACTGACTCCAGTGAAGTTGTTTGTTGAAGTTGGTTCAATTATGTTGTTATCCTTTGAAATTTACCATTTATTCAATGATATTGAATTTCCAAAATTTCATTCCAGTTTTAAATCGTTTACCTATATAATTATGTTGTTTTTCAAACATTTAGAAGACTAAGGTACCTGCCAAATTTTAATAGTAAAAGTTTTTGCCAATAATCAAGCTGTTATATTTACGGCAGGCGTCTCTTTGTATAAAATTAGAGCTTTTCAGATAGTTGAAGACAGAAAATAGTGATCCCAAAAAGAGAGCGAAAAAATCTCGGAGAAAAATCATACTTTACATTTCAAATAATACAAAGTCGACAAATTGAGTGGTTTCTTTTTAAAATAACTGCTATCAACAAAGTTGTCCTCTTTCTATGGACTGGCTTTTTACGCCCGTGGCAAAAAGTTTTCCCGCCGTGATTCCTGGTCCGAGAATGTTTGTAAACTTTAATTGCATTTCATTCAGTGCCATTGCGATGGAAGTGCTTTCATGAGAAATTGCTTTTTTAGAGTTTCTTAATCGGAGTCTTTGCATTTCTGAATACAGGTGCAGTTTATGTGATTAAAAAACGTTTATTTCATTGTTTTTCCGTATATAAAGACAACTTGAAAATTAAACTTTATGATTAGCGTCTATTATTATTTTACTGAGTATATAAATGTAATATTAATTGTAGTACCTACGTGTTACAATACACACTAAAAATAATAAGAAAATTCGGATTCTGTAATCAACACATCATACATGGACCGATAACGTTACTATACAAAAGTTCATCGTTGCCATTTAACATGAGCAGTGACATGTTGCGCAACATGTCATGGTGTATGTCGCCGGTTCCGCATGATGGATCATTTTTTTTATGTAATCGGAAACTTACAGTTTACAGCTAAAAACTAAGCCATTTAGATTGCTACTGATAGGAATAATTATGTAATTACCTAAGTTATTAAGTAATTAAATTCATATTATTTAAAACAAAATTGCAATTGAAAGTTTTTTACCACTTTTTCTCCTCAGCGTTGGCACCTTTTCATTGCATAGTGATGTAAATGTTCATTTAAAAAAAAATGTTGACGTGCATAAATGTACACAACGTGCTTACTTGCAAATTGACTTTGACTTAGTTGCGCGTGAAATGTTGCCTAGTGTATACGAGGCCTACTACTGAAATGCAAGTAGAATACACCTTGCCTCGTTCAATGTCCACTTCGTTTTGTCGAGTTCTCTCAATCTGTCAGTATAAATTCGATGTAACAAATAAACCAAATAGAGGTAACAAGCGCCCTCCAAATTCACCACAAAGCGAAGTGTTAAATGCAATTAAAGCATCCCGGAAATTCGGATTGCGGATTTGTTTGCATTGCCCGATGCCCAACGCCTGTGACATTACCATGAGTTGGTAAAACTATGCTCGTTAGCGTCTATGTAAATAACCCCTGTAGGTACACGACATAATAAAGTCTTTGGTTTGAATAAAAATACTGGGTTGCAATGAACGTTGGTTTTAATAGAAAATTTTGTAATAAATACAAGTGACATTGCATTTCAATGGAGATTTGCCCCACCTACAAAACTACGAGATCTATCATTTTGTTGAAGACTTATTTACTTACAGGTTTTATATAGCATAATCACAATCAGTAGGAGTTGCGAGAGTAGTAGAAAATGATAACAAAAACGATGAATAATTCGCTTCGATTTCATACTATTTTCTAAATTCTTTATTAAGCTGTTTTTTCGACTCACAACTTGTACAAAACTTTATATTAAACCAATAATTTTAATAAAAAACGGAGATATTTTTACATTTATTCGTTATCTTCTTCATCATGCGGTTGATGGTGGGGCAGAATCTGGCATTGTCATTTAGAAATGGACGGATTGCGAATGTCTCTCCGAGGCAAATTATGTACATGCAAATTACGGCATTAATAAATGATATGTTTATAAGTATTTTAAGTAGATAGGTAAATGTTGCCAATTTATGTTATTATTATAGTATTTATACTACTGGGCCGAATTTAAAAATTCTTTTACAGTTATTTAGTTTTAACTTTTATCTATCCAATAGTTAAAGAATCTTACAATAGTTAAGTAGTTTTTGAGATAATCTCAACTTTAAAAACTCTCCTGTACACCCTTTTTCTGTGTTCTTATTAATTATTGAAGTTTTACGTGATTAAATAACATTATCTATAAATTGTAATTTTTTTTAAATATTTATTTTATTACCTAATTATAGAATAAAATTTTTTTGAATAAAAAATACAAAAAAAAAATGTAAGAGGTGCCGTCTCGGGTCGTGTCTCGTCGAAAAAGTGACACCTATGTAATTTGAACTTTGAAAAGTCTTATCGTTAGCGTTAACTTTCCTTAACTCATGGTACGGGTCGTGGTACTCGTGGTGCCCGATGCCTGGCGGCCGTTGTCCACATTACGAAACCAATGGGCCGCATTTCCCAGTTACCACATGCACATTGGAAACCGAATAGGATTATCGGACCTCCGACAATAGTTTGGCATGCAGGAATTGCCAAGTGACATTTGACCCTTAGGACGAAGGGATTATTAAGATCTTCATTATACTTTATTGTACACGAAAAAATAACTAAAAATTAGAAAGCAGATGTACATCAGTCGAGCTTATCTCTAATTAAGAGATTTCTTCCAGCCTGGCCTGTTCGGGATCGGGAATGTTTATATATTGCAGTATAGACATACGTACACGTACAATATGAGCTATAAATATCAAATTACAAACACATTAAATAATATACTTAATTACTACATTAAATAAACAAAAATAAACACATTAAAAAAAAAACAATATTGATTTTACATATACAATATATATAAATACATACCTTACCATTATTGTATGTAGGTAAAATTAAGGAACCCTTATTTTTTCTCTTATTAAAATAACGTCGTTTTCATTATTTAAAAATTAAGTTAAGATCGTGATAATTTAAAGTGGCGATGACGTCACATTAATAAAATAGTGTCGTTCCAAAATCGGTGAATACACATGTTTCGGACGTTTTCGGTATTTGTAAGAGTGTGTTCATTGACATTTTTCGAGTGGACTCGTCTATGATTCTGGCTACCTAGAAAGTATTGAAAAAGTGTTACAAACAAAAATACAATGTATTACTTGGCTGTATGGATTAGATTCCCTTGCCTACTACATCAGAGCCACAGTACTTTTGGAATGCCTAATTTTACAGAAAACTTTTTTTTTCGGAATTTATCTACGAAAAAATATTCTGAAAAATTTTGAGAGACAAAATCTTGAAAGGGTATTTTTCTTTTAAAATGTTAGATTTTTTTAAACCTTGTCAATTATTACACTAACGATTAATAATTAATGGGGTTTGGATTTGTATTAGTCGTAACAAAATTCTAACTACATCCAAATCTACATCCAAAACCAATCATGTAATGTAAAAATATGGCTGGTTGTTTATCAGGGAACCAAAAAGTGCCTGAGCAGGTGCCGAAGACTGAGCAGGGGACGAGTAGGTACGGTGGAACACAGAGAAAGGTGTACAGGAGAGTTTTTAAGGTTAAGATATTCTCAAAAACTACTTGACCTATTCCAAAAATTCTTTCACTGTTTGATAGATAAAAGTGAAACCTATGTAACTGTAAAAGAATTATTAAATTCGGCCCAGTAGTTTTTGAGAAAATATCAACCTTATGTAGACAGAGATAAGTATCCAGGGGACCCTGGATACTTATCTCTGTCGTCGACTGTACCTTAAAAATAAATTAATATTGCCTCGTCTCCTGCCGGGGGACCAATGGGCACCTATATAGGGGCCGAATCTACAACTTTTAATCCGGGGGACGAATATTAGGGGACCAATGGGTACTGACCCATTTTATCGCAACATTATTGCCAATTTCTTGACATTTCAGTTAAATTAAACGTTAAAGTCGGTGAATATTTCGATAGAGGAAACAATAATACTAAATTCCTATATCAGTACCTACTTGCGACGATTCAATCAACTCTGAGAGCCAGTGGGAAACCAAATGGATTCAGAGCAACTGTATAAGGTTCCGATCATACTGGCGACGCTTCTTGTTCCGATTTTATCCACTGAATTCCCCTAAACGGAAATTTCATAATATTATTCGAATATAATATATTCTTTATTAAGAACAAATCAATAACATATTTACATAAACAAACAAAAAATGATAGAATTTTTTTTAAAATAAATGTACCTACTTGGACGCGGTATTCCAGCTGTGAGTGGCCTCTACCAGTCACAGGTAGAACACCGCGTCCAAGTCGCTACCATGCGGCAAGCCCAAGAGAGCGGCTGCGTTACCTCTTTGTATGGCCACTTTTTCAAATTTCATTGTTCAACACCAGTCGATGTTTACGTATCTTCTAATATTATAATATTTTTTATTAGGAAAGCTATGTACGAAGACAGAGAAAGATGTGAAGTAGTTTTTAAGGATGAGATTTTCTCCAAAACTACTTGACCTATTGCAATAATTCTTTCACTGTTAGATAGATAAAAGTTAAAACTATGTACTGTAAAATAATTATTAAATTCGGTCCAGTAGTTGTTGAGTAAATCTCAACCTTATTGAGGCCATATATATCTGTCTTCATGCGTACCAAATCTATTACGATCAATAGGTACTATATTCTAATATGTGCTAAAAGTTATAATAGATCGTATAATCGCGAGAAACGTATTGAATTACGTCGTTAATAAGTATTAAAAATATAAGTAGTGACCTATTAAAATAGAGATTTTCTCTTTTTGACACTGTAGAATATATTTTGTGAGAGTCACTTCGATAATTCTGTTAGCATCTGCTGTTGACGTTTGTTGTATAAAATTCATGTTATGGACATTTTTATTCAAAAGTCCAAAAAAAAAGTCTAAAGTCAAATTTCTTTATTACAAGTAAGCACGTTGTGTACATTTTTGCACGTCAACATATTTTTGAATTTACATTTACACCACTTTGCAAGGAAAAGGTGCCAACGCTGAGGAGAACAAGTGGCATAAAACTCTCAGCAGCATATCTTTTAAAATAATATAATAATACACAATTACTTAATAACTGGATATTACTCAACTATTACTATTGTTAGTAATCTAGACTTTATCCCTCATGCGGAACCGGCGACACACACCATGCATGTTCATCGTTTAAATAGTCATATATCCTGTAATACGCCTTCTTAACAAGTGTTCCTTTGATGAAATTTTTAAATTTCCTCTCTGTCAACGTCGTGACACTTTCTGGCAACTTGTTATAAAAGCGAATACGGGGTTTTTTGAAAATAGCGGGAAACGACGGTTGCGAAATTATTTAATAATTTTCAGTTTAATGTCTACAGTGAGTGTTTTGTGTTTAATATCACGTTAAATTAATCAGAAAATGTTCGCGAATGACAGTATGGTGAAGTTATTGGAGAATTCAAGCAGGATCTGAAGTTTGGCGCCATGGTCAAGATTCCCACTGCGAGCTCGGGAGTGAACGTGACTGTCGAGCTGCTTCGTCGACAGTGATTGACGCTACGGCGTCTCCTCTGGATGAAGACATGAAGACGCGGTTACCCAGGGTGATGACGCTACGGCGACTCCCCTGGAGGAAGATAGAAAACTATTATACATTGAATTTTCTGTAACATGACATTGGCAAATGACGAACTGTCGAGTCCATTAATAAAATAAATAAATAAAAGCGAATACAGTATATTATATAATATATATTGTAGATATACTCGTACATACTACATACATAGGCATTATTCACCAAGCTCAGGAGCCAGCCTCCCATAGATTTCTGACTAATGATTTCCGATTGTATTTGCATATTTTATATTTGTTTGTTGAATAAATCATTATAATGTATGTAGTTTCCTTGAAAGGTTACGCAGGTTGATGTGAGGTGACCGCCAAGCGACTTGAGGTGACGCGATCCTGTACATTTTCACACATTAACTGCATCGCGTCGCGTAGACAGTATGAACAGACGCTTAGACGTTGATTGCGTTTGAGCTCGGACTTAGAACTGTCAGATTTAATACAACTGTGACAGCCGTAAGAGCGAGCTCAAATTCAACTCGCACTCAAAACTGTTTCTGAATCTCGCTCTCAACCTCACGCGCTTGCACTTACAACTGTAAAATGTCATAGAAATGACAATGCAACGCAAGTTGTACAAGATAACGAATAAATGTAAAAATATCTCCGTTTTTATTAAAATTATTGGTTTAAAATAAAGTTTTGTACAAGTTGCGATTCGAAAAAAACAGCTTAATTAAGAATTCAGAAAATAGTAAGAAATCGAAGCGATTTATTCATTGTTTTTGTTATTCTTCTATAGGAGTTGCGAGAGCAGTAGAAAATGATACTGATTATGATTATGCAATATGAAACTTGTAATAAGTCCCCAACAAAATGATAGGAACAGCTTAAATGGTCACGTAGTTTTGTAGGTGGGGCAAATCTCCATTGAAATGTGGCAATGTCTTTTGATAGTTTACCTTACCTGGCTGTATTCAAGTAAATGAAATGGTTCATTTTATTTCAGTTGTAAGCTCGCACTCAAGACCGCCTGTGAATCTCAGCCTTAGAGTGGCTCATTCTTGTGCTATTGCGATGCCGTGTCTCAATCGAGTGTATTTTTAGCGGCGCTGCGTTGCCGGAAAATCTAACCGTGTCAGATTCATGATCCATGAATCCTTTGCAACTTATGGATGCGCTATCCTTTCCTTCATGTAGTTATTTCTTTTATTGAGACCTTAGTGGCTGGGGCAGTGTACTTATGGCTCTGCTATACCAACAAACATTGTTTCGGGTTTCTTTCGTTTCATACAAATATGCGAGAAAATGCGACATAAACGGCCGTATTTTTTGATTGCGTTGACGTAGAAGTTTGATTTTTTTACGGCTGAATGAGGTTCCAGACCTGGGTTTTTGGTATTAATGTCAACTTGATCCGTCTACGCGTTTCTGAGATATATGTCTTGACAGACAGACAGACGGGTAGACAGACAGACATACAGACGGTGAACAAAGTGATCCTATAAGCCAAGGGTTCCTTATTTTTCTATTGAGGCACGGAACCCGAAAAATATGATGTATGAAAAGGTGTGTCGTATAGGATAGGCCCTATTAAAAAGACATTGCCACATTTCAATGGAGCTTTGCCCCACCTACAAAACTACGTGACCATTTAAGCTGTACCTATCATTTTGTTGGGGACTTATTACAGGTTTCATATTGCATAATCATAATCAGTATCATTTTCTACTACTCTCGCAACTCCTATAGAAGAATAACAAAAACAATGAATAAATCGCTTCGATTTCTTACTATTTTCTGAATTCTTAATTAGGCTGTTTTTTTCGAAAAGCAACTTGTATAAACTTTATTTTAAACCAATAATTTTAATTAAAAACGGAGATATTTTTACATTTATTCGTTATCTTGTACAACTTGCGGTTGGTGATGGGGCAGAATCAGGCATTGTCATTTGACCCCAAGGAGAACTTAAAATCGTAATAAATTATAGTATAACTTCTGACTAGCCCTAGACTATACAATTCATTTTTAATTGGGGTTACGGCCAAGCCCCCAGGCAGGGTGAAAATAGAAAACCAATAATTTATTCCGAAGCTTTCAAGCGAATAGATTCTATTTCAATGTTGTATCTCCAAGTCCCTTACATGTTGGATTTAAACGCTGACCTTTCTGAGACGGATTTAAACTAGCTGCCTTATTCAATATAGGTCAATCGGACGCGATCGGTGAAATATAACAACTTTACTATTGTAGTATCTCTATTATAATCCATATATTTATATTCTAGTATTTTTTTAGGATCACTTTGTTGTCCGTCAGTCTGTCTGTTTGTATTTTCGTCCGTCTGTCAAGACCTATATCTCAGAAACGCGTGGACGGATCAAGTTGAAATTAATACCAAATACTCAGGTCTGCAACTTCATGCAGCCGTTTTCATTGTACCGTGTTTCGCTTCAATCACTGTATGGGAATGCGTGTGCTAGGAGCGGTCCCCCGAGAGTCAAGATTTTAGTCTAGATTTTATTAAACATTTTTTATCCAAATGTGACGCGATTTTCAAGCATTTATGGTTAAACTTCTCTAAATAAGTGTATCTAAGTCAGACTAAATACTAAAAACAAATTATTCTCCTCAAAATACTTACGATTCCGAGACTCTAAACACATTTTTGAATAGAGTCTTTCGCTGCTGCTATACTGCCGCATCCTCAACTCTGCTCACTTGTTTCTTTAATCGGTGTAGTATCAATTCAACCACCGCAAATAATTGACCCAGCTGGTTCTGCTTCCACAGTCCACTATAGACAATATAGTTATACCACTTAACCTATCTTTGTTCATTAACCTATATATCTCTTCCGGGAGAATAGTTTCTGACAGTGCAGAAAACACCACGTCTGTACCTACTCTGTGTTAAGGGGCGGCGAGCTGTCAAACTCAAGCGTGAGACAGAAGATATCCCGCAGCGGCGGAGTGAAGAGCACGGCACAGTGACTCCATATTTGTATTTATATTGATTTCGGATGAATTTTGGCAGGGACATTAAAATACCCCAATAAAAATCACATTTTTTTAAAACAAGCTCTCGTATATATAATACCCTACATTTTGATAGGTATGTATTTCGTATGAATAACTATTTCGGTTTAGACATAATTTTCATTTTAAAAGACATGGAAGGGGTATGATTGCGATTTTTTCTATCGAGCCTTAAGGCTTAGTATGCGCGTATTTTCAGTTTTTCTACGAAGGCTACGGCACTAACTACTAAAATTAAACGTCTGAAAAAAATATATAGCAATCTTGGGGTGTCTATTTAGAGACTGATGAATACCGATACACGATTGGACAAACTTCACTCGATAGATAAAAATCGCAATCATGGGGTATATTTGCGATTCCATGTCCTTTAAAATGAAAATTATATCTAAACCTACAAAAATTTCATCACGATCGGAATTCGAACCAGGGACCTTGCCATTCCGAAGATCAGTGTACGCCCCCCCCCCCCCCCCCCCCCATACCTAACACAAAAGCACACAATGTGGATTCTATTAGAACCATAAAAGATCCCAATAGAAACCCTTAGGTATATTTGACAGTTAACTTCTCTGCAATTCATTAGTACAGAATTTACTTCATAATGTTAGCTGAAACTGAAACAATATTATTTAATCCCGCATTTCACCGTGGTTGAGCTCAGAAATATCAGTCAGATGTCACAATAAATACGTGCAACCATTTTACAAACCCAATTATTAACCCTAAATTTAACAGGTGAATAAGGCTTGCTTCACACGTACCAGCACAGCACAATCGCAACTACGCGTCAACAAAAATATGAGCAGACACTAATTTATATTAAAATCAATAGTTTAATGCTTGATTCAGACGTTCCACAACCAATGTTGCCGACACTGGCAGCCTTAAAACTAGGTTTTTATAATTTTTTGAATTTCGTGTATTTTCTATTATATTTGTCATTCTCAATAAACAAGTGCTTCTATCAGGTGGTTTTCGTCTCCAACAACCACATTACAACGGCAATCACGGGACAACCACAATATATATTTTTTTTAATTCAGAATTTGAATTACCTACGCAATATCCGTGCTCGGTGAATAAATTAGAACATGATGAAAAAGTCCTGCCCACGGCAAGAATTTTTTCATAATGTTCTAATTTATTTATTAATTTTTAATAAAGAATGTCTCGGTTGCCAAACTGCAATGCAGTTTGTCGGCGTAGCTCACGGTAGCTCTCTTACATTGTGTTTTTTTTTTCGTAACACACTCAACAGCACATCAATGGCAACACTCGCAGTACGATTTTCTATCTAATATGTGGGCCGTAATTTGAATGAAAATAAATATTTCTGTCCAATTAGTTCAACTGCTTGAACTTCAAATTGAACTTAGTTGAATAGATGTTTCAATTGTACAACATAATCACAACGAAACTACTGGAAGCTGCAGCGACAGTATTCACACAAAACCACTAACTTTTAGTTGTTTCAATGAGTTGTGGCTGTGGTAAATGTGAATAAACTCTTAAATCCACAGGTAAATTGTACATTCCACAGGTTGCAAACGGATTGCGATTTAACTTTTCTATTTAATTTCAGGCTGCAAACGGATTGCGATAACTTTTCTATTTAGCTTGAGTTTAAATTAAAAGTACACACTGTATTTCCGAGGATATACGCTTCTCCGGGGCCTTTTATTAACTAATTGCTGAAAGAAATACTTAAACTGGTTCCAATTTAAAGTTGCTTCATTTTTAGTGAAACTTGCACTGTAACAGAGTTGGACTCAATTTAATTCAACTGGCCGGTTTGGTCCATTTCTTTTTAGATAAACGGTCTTTTAGTATTTAATTTTAAGAGACATTGAATGATTTTTTTAATTGCTTACGTCAACTCGCGTGATATATCGGTGGAACACAGAGATAGGTGTCCAGGAGAGTTTTTAAGGTTGAGATTTTCTCAAAAACTACCTGACCTATTGCAATAATTCTTTCATTGTTAGATAGATAAAATTTAGTACTATGTACTGTAAAATAATTATTAAAATCGGTCCAGTAGTTCTTGAGAAAATCTCAACCTTATTGAGGCCCCCTGTATACTTATCTCTGTCTTCGACTGTACAGTCGACAACAGATCAATGGTAATACCTTTTACTTTTGACAGTTCTTATTATTTGCGTCGAAAGACTTGAAATTGTACTGCAAGTGTTACAATTGATCTGCTGTTATCCGTACGTCATAATTTTTTTTTTAATATTCAAATTAAAGAGATTTAAAAGATCAAATTAAAATCCTTAAACCATGGCTTCGACCTTACAACTTTAAATTACGTTTATTGCTAACGATATAACCTAATTTAACACACTTCCCATAAACAGTGTTTTATCACCTTCACACTTTGTGAATTGATAACCTCCTCCTTTTTTTGGAAGTCGGTTAAAAATGTATAGGGACGGAAGGCTTAAACCATGGAATAACTTCAAATCACTCTAACCGTGTTAAAGATTACTTAAATCATTGAATATGCCAATAGGAAAAGATTTTAACTATTATAGTCAGTAACAATGTTTAGAAGATTTTAATTGTTTGATCTTTGCCGCCATTTTAACCCTCTAACCTTTTTGCAAAACGCTCAGTGTGTGTAAAAAACTCTTAACCCTTTTTTTCTTCACGTGCATTGCATGGCTCGACCTTGCGCGCCCGCGCTTCGTAAGTGGGTGACGATTATCTTAAGTGTAAAGGCGATGACAGACTGACGATTGAACGCTGCGTTTTCTGACGGGAATTAAGAGTATTGGTAGCGATTTATTATTTAATAAGTAGACTTATTATGTAATTATTATTTAATAAGTAGACTTATTATGTAACGAGTTACAATAACCTAGACACTAGACCGAGGTAGAGTTTACGCTTTATCTTTTAAACTGAGTTTGATACGACTATATTTTTAAGTAGGTAGCTGCTATTTTTATTGTAGGTAACTTTGATAAAAAAAAAACCACCCTTAAGCTACCCTAAACCCTTGCCAAGTGATTTTTACTTTATAATGCTAATAGAATAGAAAGAAAGATACCTAGGTATATAGGATTTACATTTGCTTTTTATTAGAAAATATCAATCTCATACATTTTTAGAATAGAATAGAATAGAAAATATGTTTATTGCCATACACCAATTACATAAGCTTACAAAAAATCAATCAAGTAGTAAGTTATAATCTAATATAGTTATGATGAGTGGTGTGGCAAAAGGTGCATGTTTCAGCTGAGCTGACACCGAGGTGTGCAGCGCTGTGACTCGACATGCACCTCACATTTGCACATTTTTAATTCTATTCTTTTTTTTGTTAACCTATAAATCGGCCCACTGTTGTGCAAAGGTCTCCCCCCTCTTTTCCATCCATCCCTACTCCTTCATTCCATCCATTCTCTATTCTTATTAGAATAAGTAATAAATGCTTAGTAGTTAACGCTATAGTAAGAAAATAGCGAAAAAAGGAGCACGTCTATCCACGGTTGACAAATTAGATGACTTAGACAAATGTGCCATAAGAAAGAAAGTTCAATAAATAAAAATTTCAGCTTTCCTTCTTATGGCACATTTGTCTAAGTCATCTAATTTGTCAACCGTGGATAGACGTGCTTTTTTCACTATTTTCTTAACGCGTACGTACGAGTACTATAGTAACGAAAGACAATGCTAGTTGGCTAGAGGGTTGGAATCGCTTTAAATCAATGACACATTACTTTCAAAATACCCTTGCTCTTAATCCCCTCGACGAAATGGCTCAATTTCTACTTTTATTAAGTTTTTTTTTTTGTTAACCTATAAATTGTCCCACTGCTGGGCAAAGGTCTCCCCCCTCCTCTTCCATCCATCCCTGTCCTGAGCCTCTTCCAACCACCCATCCCTGTATCTAACGATATCGTCTCTCCACCTACGCCGTTATTATTACGCGTTTATTAAGTTTATCACAAAAAAAAATACAACGATTTTTTTACGTAAAAATCATCCAATATTGTTACTAAAATCCGTTGGCTTTGTCGAGTCGCGTCTGTGGTGTGTAGTGACTGACACGCCCTGTTAACGTAGTAAACGCATCCAACCATTCGATGTCACAATTGAATTTTTGTTGAGCTCTTTTTTGACGATTTGTTTTTTTTAAAGGGAGGTGATTCTCAATTTCACGACGTTTTTTAAAACGTTTGCACATTTTTGACTCCGTAGTGGTTTATCCAGTTTGAAATTGAACTAGTTTTTTCGCATTTGTTTTTGAGGATGCGATCGAAATTAATTATATCTACGAGCGTTGCCTCGAATGTTTATGGCGTCGTTTATAGCCTCGAATATTTAGAAGGTAGTGTCGATTATTCGTTCAGTCGAAATTCGTAGACTCAACCACTTTCTAGTCAACGAATATCGACAAAACGAATAGTCGACCTACGTTTATCGATTCAACAGATATGTGAGCCAATGGCATTACTTGTGAGTTGTGACAAATTTAAAATGTGACGAATTGCGAATTGGACGAATTGCGTTTGTGTCTAATGGTGCCCAATTCACGATTATTTAGTATAGTTTAAAAAAATCACTTGCTTTCATGCTTGTTTTGTTTTATTAGTTAGTTAGACCTGTCTTTACCATAAACATTTTTTGGCGCTGCAGTACTACTTGTGCTACCTACTATTTTACCTCATGGTTGTAACTAAATTTAGTTTCTCTTTTTAAATATTATTTTGTAAGTGTATGCATAGGTGTGCTGTTTGTCTGTCAAATAAACGATTATTCTATTCTATTCTAAACAAACGCCTATCCCTAAAAGCAATGGCATAGAACATATGATTTTTAACGCCCCGATAAAGATAGAAAAACAATGCATTTATCCCGTGACACAACCATCCCTACTGGTACAGATAGCTTGGTTAAAGAGCACCACCCGAGGCAACCGCCTTAAAAAACCTATTGTGCGGTGTGAAAGGACTCTAAGCGCATTCACGGATCCGCAGTGTGAATGGCGCGCCTATTTTCGTCCTGACTGCCGCTACGATTCTACGCTGAGGGCTACCGCTACCACGCTTTTAATTTTATTACTTTTAAAAGCGGAACGTTTTCTGGTTTGTGCTCTATTTAAACGGTTTCCGACTTTTGAATGGCGACTGACTGTTGCTAAAATATTTGATTATTTTATTCTTATTGTGTACAGTGCTTATTCTGTTATAATAATCAGTATGTTCGCGAATATCAATGGATTAGGAATGTAAATCATAAATTCAGAATTAATTACATTATTGAGAAACATCTTACCTATTAGCGGTCTTTCTTCTAGACAACCAACTGCAAAGGATACCTAAAAATATGATATGTGAGTTGGATTTTCGAATAATTAATCCTTTAGTTTTGAGTTAGAAATTACAGTCCTAATAAACAATTTGGGCAAATATGATTTTTTTTACAACAATTTGTCAGAAAAAAACTTATGAAAAAACTGAAATGCAATAAAGCGTAAACAGAAACGCAAAACAAAAAACATACCTACTACGGACGGTGGAGTAATAATTAATTAGGTAATTACTCTTTGGCAAATAACAAAAACTGCCGAGTCCAATAAAAAAAACTAAATAAATGGCGCCTATTTTCGTCCTGACAGTCTCGCTACGATTCTACATTGAGGGCTAGCCCGCTTTATATTTTATTACTTTTAAACATCGATCTCCTAAAAACAACTAGATACACAGTCTGCCTTCTAAAAATGTCCGAGCGCAAAGAAGGTCCAAACGGATTAATGGATCATTTGCTTTATTGGACATTATTTGTACGTTAACAATGGACCCTTATTTGGACGTTTTTTAAATTCTTTTAGTAAGACCTTTGTGTATCTAGTTGTTTATAGGAGATCAATGCTTTTAAAAGCCCAATGTTTTTATTATTTTTTTGCGCTCTATTTCCCCAGGCTAGGTTTAACAAATTGCCTTTGTGTCGGATTCGTGGTTTTACTGTATTTTTTGTATAAAAATTGCATTTATATTTTCGTTTTCAATTCTCGGTAGGTATTCGTACTTTACGCTTTCTCTTCTTTTTAGACAGAGATACTTTTTTTAAATTGTTTTAGTAAGACCTTTGTTTATGTAATTGTTCATAGGAGATCAATGATTCTACGCCAAAAAATTCATCTTGTTTTGTTTTTGTAATAATTATAATATTATTGTTTACCTGACCAATAAAAAATAGTATTTATCGTAATAAACTTTTTATAAATAGCTTTTTTAATAAAAATTATAATAATATCTCTAATCGTTGTTGTCAACCCTAATAATAATCAAGTGGTCCCGGCGTCAGCAGCGTACGTAAGCGACTGAAATACCGTAATAGTACAAAAACATCGTCCTTGCCGACGACGCTCCGATGTGATGTGGTGTGATGCAACGCGCTTTATTTTGAGCCAAGCACGCTGATACATGAAGTATCTACAAGCGAAGATACTGTTGTCTAGTAAAACTCCTGTACTTCAGGCGCTGACATGAGCCAACTAGCGCCGCCAATCTTTAAAAAATAATGTCTTCCAATTTAATCAATTTTATTAAAAAAGCTACGTTCACATTGTATATTGCTATAAATATTATTTTTTAAATGCTTATTTGTAACATGATGCAATGTTTTAAATATAACTATTTGCTCACATAAGAGCTTCACGAAAATTGAAGTTTTAGTGAAGGTAGCTCCGAAAACCTTCAACAATAAGCATTGAATATTCTAGCAGGCATCAATGCACAAAGCCAATTTGCCTGAGTTTACCGCAGCCGAAGATTGGGCCCTCGCGAAGCCCAGATTTGAATCCATTAGAAATTCTAATCTCCTGATTGGATTATCGACTACGGTGCGTTGTTTTTTTCCGTGTCCTTATCGCCACATTCCATATGAACTCGTGCCTATTCCGTAATGCCGCGTGTTTATTCGAAGTTTCACTTTTTAGTACAGTTTAACTCGGGAAAATGTTTTATAGTGAATCTTATGATTTAGGTTCAAGAGCCTTCATAGAGCCAACTAGCGCCGCCAATCTTAAAAAAATAATATCTCCCAATATAATCAATTTTATTTAAAAAGCTATTTACAAAATGTTTATTACGATAAATACTATTTTTCAATATACAATACATGGCATAATTGCGACAAGCAAAGTGCAAAAATGTGCCAAAAACGGCCGTTTTTCGCAATTATGCGAACTACAACTTACCGACATTGAATCACGTTAATAAATAAGCATTTAAAAAATAGTATTTATCGTAATAAACATTATGTACATAGCTTTTTTAATAAAATTGATTAAATTGGAAGATATTATTTTTCAAAGATTGGCGGCGCTAGTTGGCTCTATGAAGGCCCTTCAAGATTCTTTATTCTCATTAAATACTATTATAAGTCATTTACTTGAGAAGAAGGTAGAAGTAAATTAAAAGTATACTTCGATCTATAAAAATACAAGTAATTGTTACACTTCACTATTAAAGTAGTAGGTTATTTATTAAATTGATAGGCTTAGGCCTTTGCAAAAGAATATGTTGTGATAACTGTTTAAAAAAAATTAATTAAAAGAGTTGATTTAAACTTAAACACACAATTATTTCCTTTCTTTGTCCTTATCAATAACAAACAACTTAATTTAACAATAACCAAATGACATACCTACCTACTTTTTGTCACTTTGTATGTTTATTTAATAATATTAATGATCATTTTATTAATTAAACAAGGATATGACATAGGTACAATTTTTTATGACTAATGACATATTACTATTATTAGATAATAATTATTATGTGGTTCACCAGAGATTAAAAAAAAATGTTATTCAAATTGTAAAATTGTTAAATGTGTTGTAATTTTAATTGTTGTTGTTTGTAATTTTAAGGACGAGTAGGTACCTTAAAAATAAATTAATATTGCCTCGTCTCCTGCCGGGGGACCAATGGGCACCTATATAGTGGCCGAATCTACAACTTTTAATCCGGGGGACGAATATTAGGGGACCAATGGGTTCTGACCCAAAAATATGCTACTGAAAGTTATTGCCACTTTTTCTCCTAATGTAAAATAAAAATGTTGACGTGTAATAATATACAAACTGTATTAATTGTCAATAAAGAGATATAATTATGTTTCTATCATAATTGTGTTAATTTAGTTCTAGAAAAATAAAAGTGTATGATTATTGGTTAAGATTTTCTCAAAAACTACAGGTCCCATTTTTCAAAATCTTTTACGATTAAATAATTTACAGTCTATACTATCTACTACTGACACATTTTTTTTGACGTGACAACGTCTTATAAATTGGTTTGCCGGGTGACACTTCAAGAAACTGCGTTACGCTCCGCTCACGTTATGCGCTCACAATGAGAGCGAGTGAGAGGCACGCGTCCCTTCCACTTTCCCTTCGTCGTTGTCACGTAAAACTTTCGCCCGTATACCGACTTTACAGGCAACCATTTTTTTTAAATCGGTGAAGCAATTGTTGAGAAATTCTCATCCTAAATGAGGCTTTTTTGTGAGTGCAAGTGTACTGAGCCTCATTCATACCTCGCGTAGCACAATAGGGGCCCTGTTTGAACAACGCATAGATAAATTATCGAACGGTTAGCATCTCTCATTGCTAACGTGCTATTACGGGATAGGACCCGTACACGGATAAAAAAAAAGAGCGTATTTGATGGGTTCGTTTTGTGATAAAAAGAACTAGGGAAATATTTAGAACTAAAATACGCCCTTTTTCAATTTCACGATTATAACTTGATTTTTAAATAGGTAATGAAAACGACGTTATTTTAATAAAAGAAAAAATACGGGTCCCTTAATTTTATCTATATTTTCATAAATAAATATAATAAAAGGGGGTAATTTTTTAGACGGATATCACTCACTTATATTGTTGAAGTCGGCAATTAGACCGACAGTTTCGACCGATTTCGACGGTCTTTTTTTAAAACGGTCAAAACTGGGGGTCTAATTGCCGACTTCAACAATATAAGTGAGTGATATCCGTTTATATGTAATAATTTGTAGGAATGCCTCACTACAGTTTTAATTCAATTTTTTTTAGACATTTACAATTGTTATACAAATACACCGATAATACTCACTTTTTGATTGAAGTCGGTTGGCGGTAATTGTGGGCCAGTCTCACCGTCAGTTTCATAGGTTGAAGACCTTTGTTTTCATTATTTATGGTATTCGGTAGTCAATTATTGATAATACGAACGGTGGAGCGAGCAGGAACTAAATTCGATGCATGACGTCAATCCCTCCGTGACGAAATAGTTGTGCCTGGCTGCGTATAAGCCGGAGGTATCGAGTTCGATTCCCACCGGTGAAGATAAAGATAAAGATAAAGATAAATATTCTTTATTGCAAAGTAAAAGGAATTACACAAAAGAAATATGCTAATACAGTTAGTATCACAATTGGCGGTCTTATCGCTTAAAGCGATCTCTTCCAGACAACCTTTGTTGAACAGTTTTATCTCTGCTTATTTCTATGTATTTTATTTTTTTATTTATTTAAAACATTACTGTTATAACAATACATTATTTTGATTTTTTTTTTCATCATAATTATGTTTAAATACGACAAAATATTAAAAAAAAAACAGTAATATGTAATTAAAAAGAAACTATAAATAAAAAATTTGCCCCAGGTCAGCGACCGCGGGGAGTGTCCCCAGAAGGCTGGCTGCATTGCCTCGCTGGATTGCGAGGCAATCCAGCGAGGCTATTATTTTGATTGGCCACCAGCATCTTAAAACTTGAGAAGTTTGTCCAGATGCTGGTATCCTCACACAAACCGCTGCATAATATCTATAGCATAATATATTAATATATGTGTATATAAAACTATTTTTAATAAATTTTAGGATGAGTAATATTTATTTATACATTTTATTTTTGTTACTGCGGGTGGAACAGCGCTACTAACGTTTAAAAAGGTGATTGTGATCTTGACAGACAGACGGACAACGTTCTTGACTCAAGACCTATATCTCAGAAACGCGTGGACGGATCAAGTTGAAATTAATACCAAATACTCAGATCTGCAACCTCATGCAGCCGTAAAAATCAACCTTCTACGTCAACGCAATCAAAAGATATGGCCGTATAGGTATGTTGAATTTTGGTGAAACCGCAAAAAACTCAAAACGGGTACTTCCCGTTGACCTAGAATCATGGAATTTGGCAAGAAGCTAGGTCTTACAGCACAAGTAAAGGAAAAAAATCCGAAATCTGTAAATTTGAAATTACATCCCTACAAAAATATTTTTTTGTCATTACAAAAATGTCGATGTGTGGACATGAAAAATAAAAAAAATATGTTGCCGTGCAAATATATACACAACGTGCTTATTATAAAGAAATTTGACTTTGATATAATAATTTGATAATGGCAAACAGCACTGTTTGTTATTAGGTACTACTGAAATACTTGGTTTCTATTATCTGAACTAGTAAGTAGTTCATCTATTCCAGAGGCGGATTAAATGTCGACAGCGCCCTAGGCTAGCACCTCATCGGCGCCCCTCGGTTTTTATGTCTTTCCAACTTCTATTATGGAATCTGGCGATGTAGGTGTAATGAAGTAGACGGGGCGCACTTAGAAAGCTCTAAAGGTGGATTTAGAATCACAAAAAACACTGAAAACGACATAATATTAGCGAATTCGTGGCAATGCCTGGCGTGAAAACGCAGGTTTTACCAGAGTCCGAATCTAGATAAGATAAGATAAATATTCTTTAGGTATTGCAAAAAAGAAAGAATTACACAAAAGAAATAGGCTAATATCGTTAATATTACAATTGGCGGTCTTATCGCTCAAAGCGATCTCTTCCAGACAACCTTTGGGTAGAGAATGAATAGGTAGCTTGTTGAGCAATAATAAATATATATCACTAACGGTACTTACATTAAGTACCTACCTACATAAATAAAAATAAAAGTAACAATCTTTCATATTACAAATATTACATACTACCTACTACTACTAATAATAATATATTATATAATTAATACATTACATACTAGCTTTATATTATGACTTTTTTATGTTATGTAAGTACTAAGTAGGCACTTATTTTGGGGTTTCGTCAACTAAACGCCTTCCCTTTGTGACCTCGCGCCCCTAGGCACGTGCCTAGTTTGCCTTTAGGATAATCCGCTACTGATCTATTCTAAAATAACTATTATAATATAAACTAAAACCAGTTTATATTTTAAAACTAAAACAAACAACAAACTAGTTTATTATTTCGTTAAAGCAAAGTTACGGGGTTAAGTAAGTTGCGTTGCACGGAAGCCTCGGGGCGCGAGGCAGACTCGGACTTGGCCAGTTTTATTATTAATTAAGGTTACGGCCAAGCCCCCAGACAGGGTGAAAATAGAAAACCAATAATTTATTCTGAAGCTTTCAAGCAAATAGATTCTAATTCAATGTCTAGTCCGTACACGTGTGCCAAGCCAACTAGCGCCGCCAATCTTAAAAAAATAATATCTTCCAATATAACTATTTTTATTAAAAAAGCTATTTACGAAATGTTTATTACGATAAATACTATTTTTTTAAATGCTTATTTATAACGTGATTCAATGTCGGTAAGTTGTAGTTCGAATAATTGCGAAAAACGGCCGTTTTTGGCACATTTGTGAACTACAACTTAGCTTGTCGCAATTATGCCATGTATTGTATATTGAAAAATAGTATTCATCCTAATAAACATTTTGTAAATGGCATTTTTAATAAAATTTATTAAATTGGAAGATATTATTTTTTCAAGATTGGCGGCGCTCCATTACCATTTTGCCACAGTTATGTTTTAATTTCTTTCACAGAAGTCTTCGAAAGTATTTTTATTGTTTTGTACTAAGTTACTTTCAGAGTCGGATTCCCTTTTAATTTAATCACGAAGGCTTAACTTTATAAAACTTTTATACAACCAGATGGAATGGCATTGTATACCTAGGTACGTAATAACAGTAATAGCTTATGTTACTTCCTTTGATGAAGTTTTCAAGGCTCGGTTTAAAACAAAAAGGCATACTTTTTGTACAACCAACGGGAACTATTATCTGACAATGCCAGATTCTGCCCCACCATCAACCGCAAGTTGTACAAGATAACGAATAAATGTTAAAATATCTCCATTTTTTATTAAAATTATTGGTTTAAAATAAAGTTTTGTACAAGTTGCGATTCGAATAAAACAGCTTAATTAAGAATTCAGAAAACAGTAAGAAATCGAAGCGATTTATTCGTTGTTTTTGTTATTCTTCTATAGGAGTTGCGAGAGTAGTAGAAAATGATACTGATTATGATTATGCAATATGAAACCTATAATAAGTCGCCATCAAAATGATAGGTACAGCTTAAATGGTCACACTTTGCAAGGAAAAGGTGCCAACGCTGAGGAGAACCAACCATTAGCTCTATTATGACTAACTATATGAATGAACCACTGGCTAGAAAGCGAATGAGTCTCCTGGGGTCGGCCTATCCGGAACCAGAAGACTACAGGCTCCTTCCCATGAGCTGCATAGCGGACCTATTGAGTTATATCTTTAGGGAGGAGGAAGGAGCATAAAGGAAAGGGGAGAGCACAAAAGATCCCAATGGGTCGAAGTGCCGCCACATTGGCACCCAATCAGGATAAGATAAGAAGAGATAACTATATGAATACTTAGTACAAAGTCTCGGCGAGTACAAGCATGGCATTGTGCGTTTTTCCCCGGCGAGCGGGAAAACATGAGAAACTGAGAAAGGCGGTGAAAGCCAATCATGCGCAGCGGAAGACGACGATGTAGGGTGGCCATGTGTGACGCGGCCGCGGGCGGGACAGAACCGGTCGAGAAACTGGTGTTTTTGTACTTATGCAGTTTATTAATGGACTCAATTCAAATTCAAATATACTTTATTTGCACACAAATGAAAATACATCAGTTACATATAAAACCAAAGTTAACTAGTGTACGGACAGGCGGCCTTATCGCTTTAAGCGATTTCTTCCAGGCAACTTTAGGGTGATGGAGATATTGTATCAAAAACAACTATTGTATTAAATCTGAGGACTTGAGGACGAGAATATGCTGAAAGTTTTTTGCCACTTTTTCTCCTCGGCGTTGGCATGCAAGTGGTGTAAATGTAAAAAAAGGTTGACGTGCGAAAATGTACACAACTTGCTATAAAGAGATTTTATTTTGACGAGAAGTGAGACTAGAGAGAATTTGGTAACTTGTAGATTGGACGAGCTTTAGTGAGACTCTTGAATCTAACTCGAAACTGCAGATCTTGCAAATAATTACACGAAAACTTTAACGTAAATTAATATTGATCAAATGATTAATATTAATTTAATAATTAAAGTAACAAAATTGTTATTTATATTTAGTTTATTTATAGGTAGTTTTAGTTTTTAATTATTTAATGTTAGTTTTTAGTAATTTTATTATTTATTTGTATTTATATCCTAATTATAATTATTATAATTCATACATTACAACAATGTATGAATCTCCATGAAAGATGGCAGACGACGTTCCTTTGCTGCGTTCAGACTGCCATCTTTCATAGAGTTTCATATATTACACTGACGCTACCGTTGCTATTCCACTGTTTTTAAAATGTGTCAGCGTTAAAAACTTAAAACCTTTAATACTGGCGCAAAAAAGGAATATGATATCAGAGCGTGGCCACTGGGCTGGACCTAATAAACAGCGACGCCAACTAGCTTTGCTTGAATGTAATAAGATAAAAAATAGTAATTTTCGTTTTTTCTGAACTGCGGAAAAGAAGCTTATTTTTCTCGTTTATTAATAAGTTTAAAGCCTATTAGCAGGGTTGGGAAACAAAGGAGTGGTTTCTCGGTGCCCTAATAGCCTGGCCACTTAGCAGAGTGCTTACGCTGTACAGGGCCCTACTATGGGGGCCCGGCTTCAGGGGGCCCCAGCAGGTTTACTGTTTATTATATTACTACCGCACAGTATCGCAGTTGAACAAAGATGCACCAGAATCTCCCGCCATATCAGTCTTCTAAAATCGAAATAACTTGAATATTTGTGGCGATTAGTACTCTTACGCGATGTAGCATGTGACAATGACAGTTGCGTTTAGGTTTAGACTTGGCGGCCAACAGAATTACAGCTAGTGTTAAACTTTAAGAATGATAAATTACAATTTGCATATATTTTATGTGATTTATTAAGGCATCTGTAATCGTTTATTTTAAACAAACCCCAAAAGTTTTTATTGAGTTATAATGAAAATGAAAAGTTTATTTATAACATTATGTCACGTCATTTTGTGTACATTTGGCGTACTATGTAATATAAAACATAAAAATCAATCATTAATTATTATAATTCATTTATGTATATAAAGATATATATTATTATTATTCTATGCAAATTAAATTATTTAGGGAGTTTCCATAGGTATAAAAAAGACATGATTCATAACAGTAGTGGCATAGATAGGGCCCTATTTATTCAGGGGCCACAGCATACTCGTTAGGTAGCCTAGGTACGCCCCAGGTACCTCCTGTCTAAGAGGATTCAAGAGAGGCACGTGTCTTGAATATTGATTTGGCAACATATTCGTTGCACGCGTAGCTATGCCGTATCACGTTCTATATTTTTCCATTAGTCTTCGATATCGGTACGGAGCACAGGGAATAGTACCTATACAGGAGGTCATTAGTGTTTAGTTTGCCTCAAAAACTACTTAACCGATTGAAAAAACTCCTTCACTTCCTAAAGGTGCTCCCTCACCGGGAGCATTCGCGTGTAATGTAACGTTGCAGATTCGACTTTGAGCATTACATTACAATACTACCTCCCTGACTGACGCTGTTTTTCTCCCTCACTGATGTAATGCTCGAATCTGCAACGTTACATTACACGCGAATGCTCCCGGTGAGGGAGCACCTTTGAGCCAACTAGCGCCACCAATCTTGAAAAGATAATATCTTCCAACTTAATCAATTTTATTAAAAAAGCTATTTACAAAATGTTTATTAGGATGAAAACTATTTTTCAATATTATAAACATGGCATAATTGCGACAAGCTAAGTTGTAGTTCACAAATGTGCCAAAAACGGCCGTTTTTCGCAATTATGCGAACTACAACTTACCGACATTGAATCACGTTATAAATAAGCATTTAAAAAATAGTATTTTTGACATCCGCCAGTTTTGAAAAATCCGCCCCTATATTTTTTGACATCCGCCAAGTAGTTTTTGAGAAAGTCTTAACCTTAAAAACTCTTCTGTACACCTCTACCTGTGTTCCACTGTACAGGGTGTAACGTAAATGGTATATGAAGCCGAAGGGAGCATGTTCAGTATCGGTAACTGATCAACTTTTGTTCTACGACTTTTCGAACAGCCTGTATTATCAGAGGGACATATTTATATTCAATTTGTAAGCAGTAACTTTATTTATACGAGTGATTTCACATAATACCTACTTACAGTCAATAGCGGAATCAGAAGTAGTCATGTGACTCATTTCAGATGAAATGGGAAAAGTCTCTCACTTTTCTATTTCACTAAATACGAAATTGGAAGTAACTTACGTGAATTTGATATTAAAGTTTTATTTTATTTTATTATATTTGGGAAAACAAACAGTTATACAATGTGTATACTTAGCATAAGCTTACGTACAATACTAACATAACAAAGGTACTTATTGTATAACCACCAACGTTATCCACAGATTACATTTTAAGATATGTAGGATTTACAAATTGAAGCTTAAATTATTAATAAGTATTATTCTAAGTTTAGAATTAAGATAGAATAAGAAACGAGTATATCCGCCAGAAGACAAAAGTGGTTGACATTGCTCATAGAATCAGTAAACTGAAGTGGCAGTGGGCTGGTCACATCGGTCGTAGAACCGATAACCGATGGGGTAGACGAGTTCTCGAATGGAGGCCACGAACGGGTAAACGTAGTGTGGGACGCCCCCCGACCAGATGGAGGGATGACCTTCGCAAAATGGCTGGCAGAGACTGAATGCAGAGGGCCGAGGGGTTGATTGGCGCGCTTTGGGAGAGGTTTACGTCCAGCAGTGGACTGATACGGGCTGATGATGATTCTAAGTTTAGGTAGTGAAAGAGTCATAAATTTTGAGAACCTCTGTTTTAAAGTTACCGTTTATGTACAGCCAATATCACATTAAGTGTGAACAATTATACTTAGTGGTAATAAGGCTCAGCGGGGTTACTCTCACCACTTATAGCGATCCAGTTTAGGTTCCTAAACTGACAATTTGCTATAATGACGTCAAACGTCATTTTAGCAAATAGCGATTCGGTTCAGTTTAGGAACCTAAACTGGATCGCTATAAGAGGTGAGAGTAACCCCCCACCTCACTCTTAAAATGGTCAAATTTCATAGGAATTTGACATTCTAAATTGTCTCTAGATTTTGGTCTCAGACTTTAGTTCTTTAGTGAGACTTTAGACTTAAAAATCAGGCAAGTACTCTAAAAAAATTATTCCAAAAAAACTATCCCCTAACGATTTATTTTTTATACCCTATGACACTTCCGTAATCAAGACGAATCTAACGATACCTCATACACCAAAATCCATCAAGCCGTTTAGGCTACAGGATGGCAGAAACGAATACATACATGCATACATCCGAAAAACAGTACCCTCCTTCTGGAGCAGTCGAGTAAAAAATATATCAACCGTAGTAACTCTCCTGACACTTTTGTCTGTGTTAGAACCTGTAAATAAAATTAAAACGATGGTCGACTTTGTACCTATCTACTCAACATTAATTATCTCCTGCCATTCTCACTTTATGAACTACATGCTGCTGCTGCCGGTCTATTTATATGTCCCCACTGCTGGGGCACAGACCTTCCCTTACATCGAGGGAGCTGGGGCCATGATCCACCACGCGGGCCCAGTGCGGATTGGCGGATTTGACATGTCTTAGATTTTTTTACTTCTTCTACGGCATGCAGGTTTCATCACGATGTTTTCCTTCACCGTTTTGAGAGCACTCGGTAAATGTACGTAAGTTTTTCCGTCGAAAAAACCGAGGATAACTCATTGGTACAGGGCCCTGGCTGAGAATCGAACCTAGGACCGCCGTATCGCAAGTCCATTGACCCAACCATTGAGCCACCGAGCTCTTATGAACTACATAAGTGCCTTACAAAAGTCAAAAATGTATGAAACCTGACAGTTGTAATACTGAGGTCTAACTCAGGTCGCGCTCAAAACTGTCTAAGAGTCTCGGCCTGAATCTCGGCCTATATGCCTAACTCGTGGTTACCGTACTACGCCGGCCATCGGATCGTCGCACGCGTCCATGGAGCAATGAACGGTTTATTGAGTAAACCATATTTACATCGCAAACCCCGCTCGTACAACCCAACCACTTCCAGCCTTACTTATAAAAAATAGTGTTTTTTTAAACCACTGAACAACATAATAACTAATCATTATTTAAACTCTAAATCAGTCATTAACTTTTTTTACTTATTAACGTTATATTTTAAGCAGTGATTAGCTAATCGTCATTATAAACACCGAAAAATAATATATGGAAACACTGCTGAAAGAATTCATAAAAAGAACGAAAATTTGGCCAATATTGGGGAATGCCTATTCCAAAGTCCTTACAAAAAGGTCTTAGAAAAATAAAATGTCAAATTCAATTTGTCAACAACTTGAAGCAAGGAACTGCCGATGGAGTTAGTCATATTTACATCGCAGACTCCTTGCATGACAATTTTTCATTTACAATTACTCATTTGTTTTTCCATTGTTTGAATTTTCAATAGTCGTCGAATCGAATAATAAACAGATGTCTTTTTCTAATGTATGAGAGTGAAAGTGACGACAAAGGCGGAGAACTGTCTCCATGCATAATATTCAAATTCAAATTCATTTATTTTTGCTTATTAACTAGGTTCACAATCAAACCATGCAAAATACAAGTAGGTATACAATTCACCCATGCAACAGTATTGATGGGTAGATAATTTGTTACCAATAAACACTGTCAACTTCAGGTCAAATCTTAGAAATAATTAAATTACATAATAAAATAAATGTCAATCGTTAATTATTCATGTCAGTCATACAGTTTCGCAAAATATTCTTTTAAGTTATAAAATGGCCTAGTCAACAAATATTCTTTAAATATTCTATATTTATACTTCAGACTCTCTCCAGGGGATTTTTTTCCTTCATGCTCGCGCCTCATTCGTATTACGAGAATGACCTCTGCATTTTTGCAGACACTTCCTCCTAATAACACGTATCATCATGCACACAGGACGGTAGGACACGTGTCAATGATCTCTTGGCGTCAGGTGGATTAACAATAGGATAGTCTGAAGCAAGGATACCTAGGCATTAAGGGCCTTCCATGAGCCAACTAGCGCCGCCAATCTTAAAAAAATAATATCTTCCAATTTAATCAATTTTATTTAAAATAGCTATTTACAAAATGTTTATTAGGATGAATACTATTTTTCAATATACAATACATGGCATAATTGCGACAAGCTAAGTTGTAGTTCACAAATATGCCAAAAACGGCCGTGTTTCGCAATTATGCGAACTACAACTTACCGAAATTGAATCACGTTATAAATAAGCATTTAAAAAATAGTATTTATCGTAATAAACATTTTGTAAATAGGTTTCTTAATAAAATTGATTATATTGGAAGATATCATTTTTTCACGATTGGCGGCGCTAGTTGGCTCATGGACGGCAGCTGTCAAACTCAAGCGTGAGACAGAAGATGTCCCGCAGCGGCGGAGTGAAGAGCACGGCACAGTGACTCCATATTTGTATTTTTATTAATTTTGGATGAATTTTGGCAGGGAAATAAAAATACGCAAATGAAAACCAGATTTCTTTTAAAACAAGCTCTTGTATTTATAGTAGCCTACATTTTGATATATATTTTGTATGAATAACTATTTCGGTTTAGATATAATTTTGATTTTAAAAGACGTGGATACTGTTAGCGATTTTTCTATCGAGCGAAGTTTGTCCAATCGTGTATCGATATTCATCAGTCTCTAAATAGACACCCCAAGATTGCTATATATTTTTTTCAGACGTTTAATTTCAGTAGTTAGTGCCGTAGCCTTCGTAGAAAAATTGAAAATCCTCGCATACGAAGCCTTAAGTACAGTTAGTGGTTCGGAAAATTGGATTGGGTTGGGACGGACGTAGTTTTTTTTATTTCTTTACCATCATATTATTATTTTTTTTACATTTTATACTTAGGTACTTGTTCTTAATTACTTACCGGGCTTTTGAAAATGGCGGGAAACGACGATTGCGAAATTATTTGATAATTTTCCTTTTAACGTTGTAGACTATTTTGTGTTTAATATCACGTTAAATTAATCAGAAAATGTTCGCGAATGACAGTACGGTGAAGTTATTGGATTATTTATGCAAGATCTGAAGGTTCATGCTTTTATCAAGAGTTCCCGCTACCAGCTCGGGAGTGAACGTGACTGTCGAGCTGCTTCGTCCAGAGTGATGACGCTACGGCGTCTCCTCTGGAGGAAGATAGAAGACTATTGAATATATTGAATTTTCTGTAACATGACATTGGCAAATGACGAACTGTCGAGTCCATTAATAAAATAAATAATAATAATTACTTACCGATTACCCGTTCCAAAGGCAACGGTAATTATACTGTCATAAAGCATTTATTTACATTGCGTAGTCGACAAAGCACTGTAACTTGCAATACTAACAAACCCCTCGATGTAAAACAAAGTCCATGTCATTTCCTACCGGTTCAATGCCCTCAGTCAAGGTTACTAAGTACAAAGGGCGCATCCAACTAATAATAACGGTGCATTAAAACAATGCCAACTTTCACCCCCTCAACTGCTGCCTGAACCTTATGCAGTCGGGCTAAGGTGTTGATTGCAGTAAATATGTTTGTTTATAACAGTGTTATGTTGGTATTAAATTATGAATGGAGCGTTGTTATAAAAAAAAGTGTAAAGTTTCATAGTATTGTAAAAGAGAGTTACGCTACGCTCCGTGATTGCGGTCGACGTAATGTATGTATGTACAGTATAGTACACATGGCGTAACTAGATATCTGTTGAAGTACTTTGATGTAGGTATACTTACCTACTTACACAAATGACCATGCCAGATTCTGCCCCACCATCAACCGCAAGTTGTACAAGATAACGAATAAATATCTCCGTTTTTTATTAAAATTATTGGTTTAAAATAAAAGTTTGTACAAGTTGCGATTCAAAAACAGCTTAATTAAGAATTCAGAAAATAATAAGAAATCGAAATTTTGTTATTCTTCTATAGGAGTTGCGAGAGTAATAGAAAATGATACTGATTATGAATCATAATCAGTATCATTTTCTATTGAAAAACTGCCGTTTTTGGCACACTTGTAAACTACAACTTAGCTTGTCGCAATTATGCCATGTATTGTATATTGAAAAATAGTATTTATCGTAATAAATATTTTGTAAATAGCTTTTTTAATAAAATTTATTATATTGGAAGATATTATTTTTTTAAGATTGGCGGCGCTAGTTGGCTCTATGAAGGCTCTTAACTTACGTGGTTATTTACAGCAATAAGCGATATTATTATAGGTCCACCTTCATTTTGGAATGGCGGATTGATTTTTTATTCGTTAATTTTCTACTTACATGAATACTCTAAATAACTTGACATTGGCGAAATTATCTCTTTAATAAGAGTAGAAGCCATTCAAATAAAAGTAGTAGGATATTATTATAAAATCTCGCAGCGAATTTTTGTCTCCCAAATGTGCAATGCGAATTTTATTTTTGCGATTGATACTAGATACCTAAACTACCTACCCACATTTTGCCTTACTGCGAAGCATATTAAATAAATAAAAATGTACCTAATGCAAGGCTTATTCCACCTTGGTCTTACTTAGGTCACACCTTGGAATGCTTCCACGTACAGTATACCACATGCAGGCCTCAATAAGGTTGAGATTTTCTCAAAAACTACTGTACCGAATTTAATAATTATTTTACAGTTACATAGTTTTCACTTTTGTCTATCAAACAGTGAAAGAATTATTGCAATAGGTCAAGTAGTTTTTGAGAAAATCTCAACCTTAAAAAGACCTTTCTCTGTGTTCCACCGTCACACCTATTAAAGATTAAAACATTATGAGTCGACTTTGGTCACATCCATACTTTTAGGTTATAGTTTACCATTCACGGAATGAATGTGCAGCGTTTTGAATTTCAAAAGGACCCATAACCTTTACCAGATATTCCTTAACACTATAAAATCATTTTTTCATAAGCCATGTTATTATATCTTTGAAACATAGGAAAATACTAAACGCATCGCCTAATTAAGTAAACCTTATACGACAATGCATCTTGCCATGCATAAAGTGGATTCTAGTTCGTTAATGATTCTAATAGGATCACAGGCCGCAAGAATGAAGGCCGTGAATCAATTATGTGGTAATTATTTCATGTAATACGTGCACCGAGGCTCTTCCTGGGACTTAATAGGGGGTGGTTTGTCTCCTCCCCCTTTATATTAGACAAACTAATTACCTCCTTAGCGCTCGCTGTTTCCGCAAAGTTATAATTATTTTTTTATGCAAGAAATTTTTATAGTGTGTATTTATTTCTATAAGTACAGTCGAAGACAGAGATAAGTATATAGGGGACCTCAATATGGTTGAGATTTTCTCAAAAACTACTGGACCGAATTTAATAATTCCTTTACAGTACATAGTTTTAACTAAACCGAAGCTCAAATCAAGTGTCTTATTTTGTAAACAAAAACTACCTACGCTGTTCTGTGATTATTGCATACTAACTAGGTATGCAATAATATTAGATCGACGATCAAATTTTTTTACAATATAAGACACTTGATTTGGGCTCCGGTATACTTTTATCTATCAAACAGTGAAAGAATTTTAGCAATAGGTCAAGTAGTTTTTAAGAAAATACAACCTTAAAAACTACTATAAAAACGAAAATCGAAAAGTCGTAGAACAAAAGTTGTTCAGTCATCACAACAAAACACCCACCTTTCGGTAATCCTTTCCGTAACACCCTGTATATAAAGTTTCCAAAAAAGCAAACAACCGCTTTTCGGAAATATGCGAACTACAACTTACCGAAATTGAATAACGTTAACAATAAGATCAAAAACTAAAAAGTACCTAGGTATTTTATCGTAATAAAGTTTAGTTAGTGTTAAGACATCACTCGTAGCTCCATCTAGTAATAGACCTTAGAACCTCTGCCCCAACCAGTGAACTACAACTCGCAGATGCATGGCGAGGAATGATGTACGAATGTAATTACACAGATGGCGCCACTAGGCTTTATTTCCATATTGCACTCGAAAACATTTGTTGCATATTTATAAACGTTTCTGTCATTTTCAAAGGACACCAAGTCTTTGAAACTAGAACCCATTTGCTGAATTTTCTATTTAGGTACAGTCGACAGCATAGGTTGTAACATTTTGGCTCGTTCTAATTGTCTGGGTCATAAGAGTTGAATTCGCACTGCAAGTGTTACCAGATCTGCTGTTGTCCGTAGACCGTACCTAACTAATTCAATTGTTATTATTTTAAAAGATGTGCTGCCGAAAGTTATTTGCCACTTTTTCTTGCGTTGACATTGATTCATTGCAAAGTGATGATTTAATTTAATTCTTTATTATGTATTACTTTTATAAGCAATAAAAACTACTCATTTGATTTATGTATAATTCTTTAATTTGTTTTGATGGCTGATTTTTTAAATAGTAGGCAAGTAATTATGTTAAAAGTAGGTAATGTAAAAGAGTAATTTCTTTTTTGGATGGAATTTGAAAATTACATATGTTTTGATATTTTCTTGCATATGCGCTATGCGAAACGAAAATCTAAATGATAAATGAAGAAATATTTTCATCACGACCGGGATTTGAACCCTCGCCATTCCGTGGCACGCTCTATTCCAACAGAGCCATCGTAATTTTTCTCCATTTATCATTCAAAATTACAGTTTTCGAATTCTTTCCTTTACTTATGCTGTATCTATCTTCTTGCCTTTCATGATTCTAGGTCAACGGGTTTTGCTTTTTCATTCAAATATGTGCCAAAATTCGACATAAACGGCCGTATCTTTTGATTGCGTTGACGTAGAAGGTTGATTTTTTCACGGCTGCATGAGGTTACAGATCTGAGTATTTGGTATTAATTTCAACTTGATCCGTCCACGCGTTTCTGAGATAGACGGACGTCTTGATAGATAGACGGACAACAAAGTGATCCTATGAGGGTTCCTTTTTTCCTCTTCAAAAACAATAGCTCCTGTTCGTACGCCGTACTTATTGGTGAACCCTTGAATTTTGCAGACATGTTACGAGATGGAGCGGTACCTCCGCGAGGAGCCGCGCTCCGGGAGGCATCGCGACCCTCACATCGAGGAGTGGGAGCGGTCAGCCACAGCTTCGCCTCCCTCGCCCCTGCTGCCATCCTCACCAGAGTTCACCATCGAGGCAGTGAAGAGCGAGCCTCCGAGCGACTCGGATGAGATTAAAGGTAAAGGTTTTCAGTCTCCCCAAGTTCTTGGGTGTTCCCAATAGTCTTACCTAATAGTCTTCCGTCTTACCTAAGTCTTACCTAGTCTACGGGAATTTTCTTCCTAGTAGACTTACTAGAAATACCTCAGATCAATCTTATTCCCTGATCTGAGAGAAATACTGTTGTTGTTATTCTTTTATTATAATATCTTTGTGTTGCACCAGCCCAAGCAATCTCTGCATGCCCTAAGGTAAACTGGAAGAAAATGCCGCAAGGCATTAAGTTCGCCCGATACTTAAAATGTAACAAAGATTAAATAAATACATAAAAAAAATACCATTGGGATTTTTCTTCTCTCTAAGCTTACCAGTAAAACTAAGGGGCTCATACTTTCATCACTTTCTTCTGACATTTTTATTGCTTATGTAACTGAAAACTTTGCACGCTTGTATACAAGTAGAATACTGCACTGGACAATGCAATTTACCATCCTGAGATTTCATGTATTCTGGCAAATAAATGATTTGATTTGATCTGAGCCCCTTCGTGCCTCGGAAAGCACGTTAAGCAGTTAGATGGTGGTGTCACATTATTATTAAGTAATTGATACCCACTGATGTGCATACCTCTCCATGGGAACTCCACTCTGAAAGTTACCTATACCTGCGATATTTCTGATATCCTCGGACCATCTCCTTTTCGATCTATCTACGTCATAGATCATCAGACCAATGTGCTACTTCGGCGCATTTCAGATGAGCCGCCGAGCCCGGCACCTGTGGTGCGTCGCCATCCTCCGCGCCAGCACCCGCCTCTGCATCCACCGCATCCGCAACCGGTGATCCCGCATCCGCCACACCCGCAACCGGCGCACCCGCAACCGGTGCAATCGCAAACGGTGCACCTGAAACCGGCGCTGCTGCAACCGACGCATCTGAAACTGACGCACCTAAAGCTGACCCAGCAGAAGCCTCAATCGGCGCTTCCGACTCAGATTGCGCAGCCGCATCCGCTGCCTGCCCTGGTGCAGCCGCACCCGGCCGTGCACACGCACACCGACCCGCGCCGCCGCGTCCACCGCTGCGAGTTCCAAGGATGCGACAAGGTCTACACCAAGTCGTCGCATCTCAAGGCTCACAAACGGACCCATACAGGTAAGACCCATCTGTATGAGTCAGGCCAGGCCAATTACGGCCTTCCTGGGCCCGATACGAGTAAAAAATAAGTTGAGGGTAGGTCCAGAGCCGATTAAATTCGTGAAACCCCCCAAAACTGCCAATAAAAGGAGAAAGGAAGATTCCTTGTTAAGCGCACGAAACGCCATTAGCTACTTTTTTGTGAAAATTCTAATTAAATAGTTTCCGCGGTATTTAGTGATTAATGATCACGTTAAGTTAATCAGTAGATGTCCGCGAACGTTTCTATTAGTTGGAGTGCTCGAAAGAAGTCGTGTTTGTGAAGTTTTGTGCTCTTAGCAAGGTTTCCTTTTGCATAACGAGCTTGCGTGGATCATTGTGTTATTTCGTTTAGGGGTTTGGGAGGGTTGTGCGTAGATTTAGGTTAGGTTATCGTCGTATATGTGTATGTATTTATAAGAATTCAGACATTCTACTAACATCAGACCAGGCTGTATGCCCTAGCTGGCTTTGCCTTTCCCACTGGGAAGAATTTTACAAAAAAAAAGGAGATAGGAAGGAACACTCACAGTTATTTGTAGATTACAAGTCCCAACCCTGTATTAATGTCGATCAGGAAACTGCTGGTTCGCCAGAAAGTCCGCTCATTGGCAGACTTACACCGTAACACTAAACTACATTGACGTTTTACACCAATAGTCCACATTCACGATACAAGATGGCGCCATAAGCCTGTCCTTGTACATCAAAGATTCACTTAATATTGTTATCAAGGAACCGAAATTGCATTAACAAGAGGGAAGTAACAAATGGAGTGAAATATAGGATATTAGACAAATTCAGGACGATCACGAACATAACAGTTGGTCTGAACACCGTCCACTAACTGAAAAGTCGCCTGTGAACCCAGGTGTTCATAGTGGAATATACCAACTTATCATCATCAGTCTATTTATATGTATGTCCCAACTGCTCGGACCCAGACCTTATTACATCGAGAGAGCAGGGGCTTGATCCACCACGCAGGCCCATTGCGGATTGGCGTATTTCACATGCCATAGTTTTTACAGCATGCAGGTTTCATCACGATGTTTTCCTTCACCGTTTTGAGAGCACTCGCTAAATGTACGTAAGTTTCTCCATCCAAATAAACCGAGGATAACTCATTGGTACATGGTTGCCCTGGCTGGGAATCGAACCTGGGACCTCCTTATCGTAAGTCCATTGACACAACCGCTGCGCCACCGAGCTGTCTTAGACCAGCTTGTGAGTATGGACAATTTAATTTAGGGCTAGATTCAAGAGTAGTTTAGCTGCTTGGTCCCTCTGGAGCTGGTTGGAGTCCCTATGGAACATATTAAATAGCTTCTTCGTCTTCTTGTAGTGCCTCTCAGGTAGCAGAGGTCGGTTGTCAGCTTCGCTCTTACTACTTACTTGGTCTTTAGCTTGACGTTTTATTTATTTATATATTTATTTAAACCTTCCTGTTACTATATGTACATTTAGCTATATTTCTTTTATATTACCCATATTTCAATAAATTCACATTGTCAGTTATTAATTAATTATGATATTATATATTTAAATATGTATATTATTATTATTAATAAAATTATGCATGCATGAATATAAAAAGTTATATTTTTGTATTAGCTATTTTCTATTCTTTTTCTAACTATATGACCGCTGTTATAGGTCATCCCATTGTTGGGCAAAGGCCTCCCCCATCCTCTTCCAGGTAAGTTGGTTAGCTGTGAACCGGGTCCAGCCCCCTTACCATGAACTCTTATAGCAGGATTAGGTACTTTAATAATGCTTTATTATTTCAGTCCACGACGTCCTTAATAAGTTTACTTTAAGGTCGTCATGGTACGAAATAACAAAGTATTATTGAAATAATCCTGCTATAAGAGTTCAAGGTAAGGGGTCTGAGCGCCCCGCTGCCGCCGCAGCGAAGTCTTCGAGCTCGTGGCCTGCCGCGCCTGCGCGTGGTGTAGCGCGGGCACCACTCTGTGCTCTCTCAGCTTGACATTAGCAAATGGTAATAATCGAGTCCACGTTCATGGACAGTGGCGGCATATGCCGTACTTTGAGTATTCGGAAAATGACAGTACGGCGTATGACGTAGTATTTTGATGCATTTAAAAAGACACAACGGCATCTCCCGCGGCGTTCGTAGGCGGTTTTCTTTGTGGAGCGGTCCCACTGTCATTCTGTGTAGAAAATAGGTATGTGTACTGTCAAAATAAAGGTTGTAGGTACATTTTTGTCGGTCTTGACACGCACATACTTAGAATCCCCCACGGTTATGACAGTAGTTGAGAATTTTCACTGTCATTTCGTAATTTCTACTGTCCATGAACGTGTTAATAAAACTAAACAAATGTCAATTCCAGGCGAGAAGCCGTACAAGTGCTCCTGGGAGGGCTGCGAGTGGCGTTTCGCCCGCTCCGACGAGCTGACGCGGCACTACCGCAAGCACACCGGCGCGAAGCCCTTTCGTTGCAGCCACTGCGACCGCTGCTTCTCGCGCTCCGACCACCTCGCGCTGCATGCGAAGCGGCATGCGTAGCCAGCAGCCATGCCTGCGCCCGCGCAACCCCGCGCGCCAGCCCGTCGCAGGCACAAACGCTAGACCAGCGACTGCCGCGCCTCACCCACTGTACTTGATTGTGTTTACGTGTGATGAGTCGTTGTGAAGTATTTATTGAAATGACTGGTGGTGATTCTGTTTAAATTAATGTGAGGCGCGCCCCGAGGCCGACAAGCCAAAGAATGCTGCTAAAAGTCTGCTATGAACGACGGTTTTCGAGTTCAAATGTTACACTGAAATTGCTTTCTGTGAATGAAACCTTTGTCCAGGAAACTTTCGATTGGGGCAGAGTTTGTGTAAAGTAGCAAAGTCAACACTCATTGCACTTAATGCTTTAACGTTATATTATTCTCCTCTTTTGTATTATTAGAAGTATATAAAGAAATTTAAAATCTCTTAATGTTTCGGCACCGGCCTCTTTATCGTTACGATTATTTGTTGCAATATAATGACGTTTTCTATTTGCCGTTGTTTTTATAAATGTTTTGTAGGCTTTGTGTACAGATAGGTGTTTATGCCGCGCGTTCGCATGGCGGACGCGCGCGCGTGAGTTGTGCCATCGCGCGCGGAAAGCGTGCGGCACGCGGCGGTTTGTGACGCGTTTCGCTCGCGTGACCGCGCGTTTTTCGTCGAGCTGCATTTCAAATAACGTGACATATTATTTATTCGCGGACGTTCGGCTTCTTATCCCACCGACGCCGAGCACAACCTGTAGTTTAGGCTTAGTAAGATGTGCGTCGCGTTACCTGATGTGTTGTCGATTTATTGGTTCAGTCACTTCGACGACGTTTTAGAAAGTATTCTTCGCATGCCAGAAAATAACTGTACTTATCGGAATTTTAGAACTTGCATGCAATTATAGTCCCTTACATAAGTATTAGTTAGAGTGACTGTTCCATAGCATCGATGCAATTATTGTATTTTTATTTTATACTAAGTTTTGTATTAAGACACATTCTGCATGCGATATATTACTTTTAAGCTATCTCTTACTCTTTCATTCCGATGTTGTAACTCAACTGTGCTATTTTGGCTCTTTGTCTTTAGCCATACGGTTCATTATTGCTTCGTATTTGCACAGATAGAGGTAATTTTAGATTTAGTATTGTGTTACACGCCTTTGCACGCGCAGCGTTTTTGTTCATTTTAACTAATATTATCATTTGTGCCTATCATAATGACTTTCTTATCTTAATATGCGCGCGAGTTCCATGCCAACAAGGATTAAATTAGACTAATGTGCCATAAGTCCAAACCAGATGGAGGCACAATAAAGGGACACGGGGTGGGTTTAGTTTAAGGAAAAGGGCCACGCTGAAAATCAGCGCTCGGCGGAGTCAGCTCCGTCAGCATTATGCTGCGCGTGGGGCCTTTTAGCATCATAAACCACAATGTATATACCTACCTACTCACATAGGTAGAGTATATACTTACGTATACTAACATATCTGTACAGTTAACTACTCACATATGTTTGTATTTATTTAAGACCGGATTTTGTTGCCTAATAAAGATATTTCTATTCTATTCTATTCATGGAGGGATAACCGTGGCTGGCAGAAACTGGGTTCAAAAGGCCGAGAGTAGGGTTGATTGGCGTGCTTTGGGAGAGGCCTACGTCCAGCAGTGGACTGATACGGGCTGATGATGATGATGATTGTGCAATAAGTGCAAACTTACATGAAATAACGGCGTGGCATTAGGCATTTCCTTTTGGCATCTGAAATCTCGAAGGCACAGAATTCGCGCGTATATTATTAGTGCAATGCAATCAGCTATTTTTGTCAGAAGTCATGACACAATTCTTTATTATTTTATCTATATACAGACTACTTACCCAATAGACATGAAATCGGTACAAATTTGCAAGCGAAAAATTCTGTCAACGATGAGCGCATAGAGACGAAGCGACAGGACAAGACAGGCGTGCCATATTAAAGAGATGCGTACATGCCGATGCTGGGAAACCAGCGCTGTGGATAGGTCCAAGTGGCACACTCTAACCAGGGATGCAGCCAAAAACTTTGAGAAGGGGAGAGTGGAGGTGGAAATGGAGAAGAGGAGGAAGCGAAAGGAGAAGGAGGCCAACCCGGCTCTTAGGGCTAGACTACCCGTGGGGACAACGTGCGGTGTGTGCGGGCGCGTCTGCGGGTCGAGAATACGGTTGCTGAGCCACTCCAAAACGCACGGGCCGTGAATTGGAGGGATACATCGGCGGAAGTCATTCTCGAGCCGAGGGACTGCCAAGAAGAAGAAGACATGCCGATAATATCTCTAGGTTACACGTGTCGCGAAGAAACAGTTATTATCACTGTCTGTTACAGGTCTATGGGGTAAGTGGTCTGGCCTCGTCTATATTCAAAATTCTGCTTTAGTTGATCTGATAGGTCTAATTAGTAGTCGTTAAGCGTGCAAAGGCGTCGAAACAAGTTGATCCTGAAACACAGTCGCTAGTTTTAGATGAAAATTAATAAGGTCGACAATTTATGATCGGCCAATATGTGAGAAATTTATTACCACCGCTTTTGTATTGCAAATATTATGCTTTTAATTAGCTTTTAAATTAATAGTAGCGTATGTCGAAATCTTATGTTATAGTATTTTTTATAGATTTTTTTACTTTTTGGTATACTTTTCTACAATTTAGAACTTATATTAGATTTTGATTTGATGTTTTGTTTTTGTATTAATAGAATTGTATGAATTATTCTTCAAAATGCTATTTGCTAATAATATTGGAATACTTATATTATATAAACATATTACGGTATTGTAAATATAGAAACAGGGTGGCAATATAATCAGATATACTACAATTAATGCGCTCAAGATTATCTAGCTCTAGAAATGAATCTTTTCTTTTGAAATAACCGTTTACAGAAATTTTAGACGCCTTTTTCTTAGACATTGCGTGCAACGACTAATTTCAAATAAACTAACGTTAGATAGTTAATAATTTTGATTAATTTATCAGTACTGTGCGTAGTTCTATATCCTACGGTAATCGAAGTGAGATTTAAGGGCCCTTTTCCCATGGTAAAAATAATCCGCATGCGAGCAAAGTTACCTACCGTGTTATTCAGTATTTAAGTGTGTAAAGGAATTCAGTATCATTGATCTCCTGTAAACATATAGATACACAGTCTGCCTTCTAAAAATGTCCGAGCGCAAAGAAGGTCCTAACGGATGTCATTTGCTTTATTGGACATTATTTGGACGTTAACAATGAACCCTTACTTGGACGTTTTTTAAATTGTTTTAGTAAGACCTTTGTGTATCTAGTTGTTTATAGGAGATCAATGTTCAGTAAGCTTTTTTGTCTGAATGTTTGTATGAAAATTTGACGACCATTTTAAATTGGTCTTTTCTTATAAATTTAGGTTATAATACAAAAATAATAAATATAATTTTCCTCGTTTAAAGTTCTGTTAACCTAGAATTGCTGAAAACAAATTGTATTAAAGTACAAAAATATACACAATAAATGTTTCCTCAATACTATATCTAGGTAATAGATCTAGAACCTGACGAAACCTAGATAGGTACCGAAATATAATAATAATAATGCCTTGAAACTAATTGAAACTAGCGGTTGCTTTACAGTTTCAATCAGAAAGTTTCGGATGAGTTTCATTTCGGGTTGGTTGAAGTGATTGGGATTTTGATTTGAGGTTATATTTGTGTTTGTATTTTGGGCTAATATGAATATATACCCTATTTTTATAAACAAAAGAAATATTCTCGCATGCGGTGTTATAGGAAAATGGTCTGAAGTGTTCGGTTGTTCTTTAAGAAGTACCTCCCGGGGGCCAATATAATAGTCTTCCCGTATTTTGAAGTCGTTTTTCAAAGTCAAAACCGTTCTCGGGAATCATTGTCTTATTAGAATGCTTTTAATAAACTTTTTTCTATATAATATGATTAAAATAAAATAAAATTCACTGATTAATAGTTGTAGGAAGAACGACGAAGATGGATCGATGTTATTATTATATTAGGTACAGTAATGGATAGATTTTCTGTCGTAATTACAATAAATTGGTGTTGTATTTTGCGTCGATATGTAATCTATTTTTTGAGACATTAGTTGGTCTCGGAAAAGCCAAAGATGCACTTCGGAAATAATTCTTATAGATGAATATAATGTAAAACTTTAAATATCGTATTTACCTATAACAAAATACTTAAGGCTTTCGATATTGCATTGATTAACTGATTTCTAAGGATACAAATTCAGTCATTACGATAATGATGTATTATTCAATAACTAAAGGCCTTCATAGAGCCAACTAGCGCCGCCAATCTTAAAAAAATAATATCTTCCAATTTAATCAATTTTATTAAAAAAAGCTATTTACGAAAGGTTTATTACGATAAATACTATTTTTTAAATGCTTATTTATAACGTGATTCAATGTCAGTAAGTTGTAGTTCGCATAATTGCGAAAAACGGCCGTTTTTGGCACATTTGTGAACTACAACTTAGCTTGTCGCAATTATGCCATGTATTGTATATTAAAAAATAGTATTTATCGTAATAAACATTTTGTAAATAGCTTTTTTAATAAAATTGATTATATTGGAAGATATATTTTTTTAAGATTGGCGGCGCTAGTTGGCTCTATGAAGGCTCTTCAATTTTATTAATAAAAATCAAGATGACAGGATAAGATGATGACGATGAGATTCTAATTATGCGTCGCAATCATAGATCTACCTAATATCTAGCATATTTAATAGACGTAGAACATATGCTAAATTTCCTAATAAATAGTAATAGTTGATAACTACAGAGCTCGATCTAAAAAAAAACATATTTATATCATTCGAGTAGGTTATTAGTGACGATTGAAAGAGGCGTCATGTCTAACTATGACGATGACTTTTTAACTCTGAATATTTAACTGTAATATACTGCTATATGTGAATTGATGGAAGCTATATTATACAATGTATAGTAGGCATTTACTACATTACGGGGCCTCGGTGTGAAATATATAAGTAATTTACATATTGGAATAACGAAAGTAGTTGTGATGTAGACGTGTATGAAGCTTGCTGATTTCCAATGCTAAGCATATATATATTAACTATTTGGGGGCAGAATTTGGAAATATATTCGATAGTATTTTCGGCCTATGAAAACGTTAATTGCAGGCACGCCAGAAATGGCATGATTCTACGAGTTTTAGAATTAAAACTATAGTGAGCCATTACTACAAATTATTATATATAAACGGATATCACTCACTTATATTGTTGTCGGCAATTAGACCGACAGTTTCGACCGATTTCGACGGTCTTTTTCAAGGTGAGCGCGCCACGCCCGCGTCGCCGGTGACGTTTCTTCGCGCACTGCAGATCAGCGCCCTCTGTGCGCGCTCCACGCTCTACGAGTATTATTAAAATAACATCTGATTTGTAACAAATAAAATGTTCATTAATTCAATGTCGTAATTATTATCACTGTCTGTTAACTTCTTCAATAGTTTCTCCTTCATTAATTTGAACCTACTTAATTAGTTTTGGCATACTAACTTATAAAAACCCGTCATTCTGTATGTGTAATTCCTTTAGAATCTTACGGGACAGGCTTAGCCTAGTGTGGGCATCACTGATTACTAAATTAATGTAAAATAGTGTTTGGTAAATTAAATTGGGCGTGGCGCGCCCACCTTGAAAAATACCGTCGAAATCGGTCGAAACTGTCGGTCTAATTGCCGACTTTAACAATATAAGTGAGTGATATCCGTTTATATATAATAATTTGGTAAATTACATTTTATTTCGCTCCAAAAACTAAGTTCAGCAAGATAATGATACCAAAACAGTTAACTACCTTCATCCCTTGACCGTAAGTGATCTAATTAACGTTTTAATAGGCCGACTGTACATTATAATATTATATTTAACCAAGGTGCTCCCTCACCGGGAGCATTCGCGTGTAATGTAAGGTTACATAACTTACAGATTCGAGCATTACATCAGTGAGGGAGCAAAACCGCGTCAGTCAGGGAGGTAGTATTGTAATGTAATGCTCAAAGTCGAATCTGCAACGTTAAGGTGCTCCCTCACCGGGAGCATTCGCGTGTAACGTTACATTACACGCGAATGCTCCCGGTGAGGGAGCACCTTTACATTACATGCGAATGCTCCCGGTGAGGGAGCACCTTGAATCGAGTCGACGGTTGTGCAGAGTTTAAAGGTGACATTTTAAAACCATGAATCGTTATTCTATAATACTGTATACCTAAAGTTATTGCCCTGTCTACAGCGTATGTAATTCCTAAACTTTACTTTTTTATATATTTTTTATACTTATACAATTTTTCTACTATTCTGTACAATTCTAAAGGAATCGTTTGTCTTAACGACAGTATATTTAATAGTGCCAATGTGTCATTTCTAACTTCTTTATTCTGTGGCATCTACCCTGTCGGTTATCCAGTGGTTATTTGCTTTTATTCTAATAGATGTATGTAAACGGAAGCCCAAATCAAGTGTCTTATTTTGTAAACAAAAACTAGACTTTTGTAAACAGAACAGCTTAAAATGTTAGTAGTACCTACCTTACTAACATTTTAAGCTATTCTTGATTATTGCATAGTTATTTTCACATTATTAGATCGGATTACTTTATATTCACAATGATGAACAGGTTCGATCAATCAGTTTCTTCAGTCAACAGGAAATTAGACGATCATATTTGTTTACAAAATAAGACACTTGTATTTGGGCTGCGGTAGGTATACAGGGTGTAACGTAAAGGGTATATGAAGCCGAAGGGAGGGTGTTTAGTATCGGTAACTGAACAACTTTTGTTCTACTTCTCGATTTTCGCGAATTTATTTTTTGACTTTTTATACATTTCGTACCGGTCAGCTGGTCGATTTGTATGAGACTTTAATTTATTTTTATTTTTTATTAGAAAAGTCTTAGAACAAAAGTTGTTCAGTTACCGATACTGAACATCTTCCCTTCGGCTTCATATACCCTTTACGTTACACCGTGTATATGTCTTATTGGGGGTTGTTTGATGCAGCCTAAGGACACAATACTAATACCTAGTTATCGCACGGTTAAAGCTTATCGATAAAATTGATAATGGTTACAAATTACAATATATATTAATTACTATCACCCTTGTCTTAAAAGAAAATCGAAAAAATTCAATGTTATTGGAAAAACCTCAATTTCTAGAGACAGAAAAGAGAGATTTTTTTTTTAAATTCTGTAATTTTCAAAAAAAATCTCTCTTTTTTCTCTCTAAGTGTTTGTTGTTCATTACCAAGTCAACTTATTCATTATGCGTTGCGATAATAAGTATTCTGACTTCACCAGCTACGGATGATTACAAAAATATATCTTATTGTATGTATTTCAAAATCGAATTTAGCTTGTAAAATTATTGGAATATTGCACTAAGAAATAAGGTGTCTCTATGCTAAAAAAGTATTTCTAAAATATTTTGTACGGTAGAACACAGAGAAATGTGTACAGGAGAGTTTTTAAGGTTGAGATTTTCTCAAAAACTACTTGCAAAATTTTTTTCACTGTTTGATAGCTAAAAGTTAAAACTTTGTAACTAAAATCTCAACCTTATGAGGCCTGTATACTTATCTCTGTCTTCGACTGTACCTAAGCGTTCCCGTCTACTTTATATGTTAGTATTCGTAAACTATTTAAAATTTCTAGTTCAATGTATGAATGTGTAAATCGTAAAAAAAACATAATCGTTAAGAAATTAAAAAAAAAATTAAATGTGATTCAATACATAACAGTTGTAAGGAATATTGTTTAGTCTTAATGATGTAGTTATGTTTCATAGAAATAAATGTATTCTAAATTAAATGTATCACGGAACGCATAAAATTATATGCTTTTGACGATTTTTAGGTATAAGTAAAGTTATCGGTGGTGCATTTTGCGAATACAGACTGACTGGGCTCGGTCTACCGGGAACACAGACCACTTACCCAAGACATGAAATCGGTACAAAAAACATTGCCACATTTCAATGGAGCTTTGCCCCTACAAAACTACGTGACCATTAAACTGTACCTATCATTTTGTTGGGGACTTATTACAGGTTTCTTATTGCATAATCATAATCAGTATCATTTTCTACTACTCTCGCAACTCATATAGAAGAATAACAAAAACAATGAATAAATCGCTTCGATTTCTTACTATTTTCTGAATTCTTAATTAAACTTGCGGTTGATGGTGGGGCAGAATCTGGCATGGTCATTTGCAAGCGAAAAATTATGTCAACAATGAACGCATAGAGACGAAGCGGGGGACAGGGGCCGTATTAAAGAGATGCGTCCATGTCGATAATATCTCTAGGTTACACGTGGCGCGAAGTAATTTTGTGCTCATGTGCAAACACGGGTGCCTGTTACAGGTCCATGGGGTAAGTGGTCTGTGACCGGGAACTAACCCTGTCAATGACCTTACGAAAATAGTAATTACATTACAAAACATCTATTTATACAGATATGGTTTTGGTAAACGACACGCGACTTAGGGGAGATAATTATTATACACGATAATATAGGTACCTAATAATACCAATGTGGCGACAATTCGACCGATTGGGATCTTTTGTGCTCTCCCCTTTCCTTTATGCTCCTTCCTCCTCCCTAAAGATATAACTCAATAGGTCTGCTATGCAGCTCATGGGAAGGAGCCTGTAGTCTTCTAGTTCCGGATAGGCCCCAGGAGACTCATTCGCTTCCTAGCCAGTGAGTCACGTTCACACAGTAGGTGTTTCATGGACTCCGTTTTGTCACCACAGGCTCTGCAAGTTGGAGATTCAGCTAATCCCATGCTGTGCAACATATCGTTCGTTGCTTGATGTCCCGTTAGCGCCCCAATTATGCCGCATCTGGTTTCTGTCGTGTTTCCAGATTTTCCTGCACCAGCCTGTGTCTGTCTCGCCAATGAAAAGTTTGGAGTGTTTCAGCTCTTTGATGCTTTTCCACTCCAGGTTGTGCAAGTCTTTGGCCTTGGCCCTTAAGGCCATTGTGATGGTACTCATTGCGAGTTTCACGAATGGCTCAGGTCCTGTTTAATGAGGACTGTGAGCCCTGTCTAGCTAGTTCATCAGCCGCTTCTACGACAGAGATAATGAGAACGGCCCAAAGTCCAAAGTATTACACTTGTTCTGCTGCTAGCGTACGATAAAAAAAAATATTTTCAAAAACACCAGCATATAAATGATACAAAAATAAGGTACCTCCTAGTAAGCAAATTAAAAATTCGCCTGTGTCAGGAGGGCCCACTCTTTCTTAGGTCTAGTTCACTTAAAACTGGTACATCGGTTCCGAAACAGCAAGCATTGGTAATGAAAAAAGAAAGAAGAAAGAAAATAAAACATGAGTTTAACAAATTAATCTTAACTTAGGCATACTGAGTGATTAAAAAATGTGTATGTAACGATGGCTGAATTATCATGGTATATGGCAGAGGGGGAGAAAGGCAAGAATGGCCGCGTGTCGTGTCCATTGGTTATATAGTCCTAGTCTATAGTTTACACAGATACAATAAGTAATTCAAGATTTTTTCTTCGTATCTTAGCTTTCTCTCCACATCATTTTTAATTTATAATTCATTTATTCCTTGCTTTATGTGGTAACATGGTTGTTAGATAGTACAGGAAGTGCTCACATAAACCCTGTAAGGGCACCGCAACATTAGACACTTAAACATTAAAAATTCAAATTTGTCAGTCAGTCAGTCAATAATACAAATAAATATTCAAGTTAATATAATAATTAAGAAGTAATTCTTATCCATTAAAATAAAAAAATTAAAATTGTCAACATATAAATTAATTTGCAAAATCATGTTCGAAAAACTCTTGCAGATTGTAAAAACACCTATCAATTAGTAATATTTTCAATTTTTTATTGAACACTGATTCGCCTTTACCACACTACATGGTCATTTTTTGTCTGTTACCTGCAAAATGCAGCACCTATATGATCTAGTGATTAGATAAGTAACATTATTATATTATGCACGATGGCTGGTAAATGTATAAGTAGTCAAGTAGTTAAATAAAAAAATTATACATTAATTTTTATGTGAAACTGTGAGCGTTAACTATATTAGGTATTGAGTAAATTTATTCTTATTAATAGTGAAATTTATATAAAAATGCGGCTGTGTATTAAGGAATCAACATTAGGGTTTGGGTTGTATAAGCCTACTGAATTAGGTGGCACATGATATTTGCCTTTTACCTATTTATTCATACTATAAACACAAGACGCAAATAGGCCTTGCATCGGCTGTTGCGATCTTGTCTTGGTATACTTATTACTTTTGCATCATTCACATATATGTTGCAATGGACGACAAACAGACATGGTAACTGGCAAGTCTGTTTGACAGTCAACACAACGCAACTGAAGTCTGTTTGACAGTCAATACAACGCAATTGAAATAAGTTTAACAGTCAATACAATGTAACTGAAGTCTGTTTGACAGTCAATACAACTTAACTGAAGTCTGTTCAACAGTCAATACAGTGCAACTGAAATCTGTATGACAGTCAATACAACGCAACTGAAGTCTGTTTGACAGTCAATACAACGCAATTGAAATAAGTTTAACAATCAATACAATGTAACTGAAGTCTGTTTGACAGTCAATACAACGCAACTGAAGTCTGTTTGACAGTCAATACAACGCAACTGAAGTCTGTTTGACAGTCAATACAATGCAACTGAAGTCTATTTGACAGTCAATACAACGTAACTGAAGTCTATTTGACAGTCAATACAACTAACAAATTTAATCTGTTTGACAGTCTATTACAACGCTATTGAAATATATATTGACAGTCAATACAACTCAACTGAAATGCGATGCGTGCCGACATGTGAACCGCTTAGCTATAAAACGCCCTTAGACTTATTTAATACAAAATCCTAGAATAATTTCAGATTAAAGTATTATCTAGCTGTTATTAGTTCAATATAAATCACTAACGTTACTACATTCCAGAGTGCATCTTAAATCGGTCGGCTTATACGAAAATCGGTCAAAGTTGTGAGAATTAAGTAGACTTAGTCACTGTGTTAAAGATGTAAATATGTGTTAGTATATTCCAATACAATGTTATGTTATACATTAGTATGTGAAGCCAAAGTTGCCATGTTTTGTTGGAAATTACATGAATTATGTTTTTATTAAAACAAAAACTTTTTGAAGATATATCTTCATATTAGTTGCTATAATATATATTATATTCGCTGTGTGTGATGGGCTTTAGTGTTTAGAATGTCACAAAATATCAAATCTACATTTGTTTTATGTTTTGTCTAACAAAAACATGGTGACGCAGGTTAACAGAAAGGCGGTGTTAAGTATATGGATCAGTTCAATGCGTAAATTATAGCAAATGAAATCGCTGGGTTCCTGTGCAATTTTTTAAATATCTTTTAGATTTTATTGACGATTATCACTTGCTTTAAGGATTATTCAGTTTTAAGAATCAGGTGATTAAACTGCCAACATGTATAAATAGTACCATACGAGGGCTTAGGTGGCAACTCACCCTCCAAATATCGCACCTATGGGTGAGATGCCACCTTTCAAAATTGTTAGTGGTCAACTCATCCCGCTCCAAAAGTTAGGTCATTTTGGACAGTTCTCATAACAGGTAAAACTGGTATAGATGTGGTCAATAAATCAATTTGATATCCTGTTAGTGAGTTGACTAGTAATTGAAAGGTAGCATCCATAGGTGAGATTTTTGGAGGGCGAGTTGCCACCTAAGCCAATACGAGTAACTTATATGTCACTCGACGACACTGCCACATTTAGTATGATTGAGAATTGTTTTATTGTATGCCTCGATCCATATACACACAACTACATCGATGAACGATTATGTGCAATTTTCCGATTATATAACTACCTAATATAATTTTATACTTATTAATTTTATAATTACTCTCAATACCTTGACTACGAGGATAGAACAACCCAGATATCTGTAACGCGTAAAAGTGAGGACATACTTTGCAGCTCGCTTAGAATATTTCAAATCAAATAAATATAATACACTTTACTGGACCACGAATACAATGTATTAATTTACTTTATTGTATAGTAGGTACGGTGGAAGAGAAAAGTGTGAGAAGAGTTTTTAAGGTTGAGATTTTCTCAATAACTACTTGACCTATTGCAAAAATTCTTTCACTGTTTCATAGATAAAAGTTATGTAACTGTAAAATAATTATTAAATTCGGTCCAGTAGTTTTTGAGAAAATCTCATCCTTATTGAGGCCACCTGTATACTAATCTCTATCTTCGACTGTACGTGCACTTTTGACTATCTTATCGCTAAATGACCATTACAAACAACATTGTTTCGGAATTGCAAAAAGCGACGTAATTCAGTTTAAGGATAAAAATTGTTTAACCGAATTCTGGGCCATATTTTGTGGATTGTGCTCCAATACTAATTCGACTACAACAGTAATAGTAAAGTCAGACAAACTAATACACAACTATATGATAACCTAAATATTGTGGTACAGTGATGATGTTTATTTGGACTCGAGTTTTTATTGCCTCAACTAACTACATCGTTAGAGATATCTGGTTTGTTCATCCATCACGGTTTCTGAAACTAGTTGCGTGAGACCAATATTAATACTTGAATTCTTTAAACTGGGGGTTGTAATATAACCATGATAAATATTAAATTGGTAAGGATTTTTAGTTAAAATCAAAACTGCAAAAAATTTAACTAATTACGTCACGTCGTTTAGGTAACCCCATAAAAATAAACAAGTGGACGTGGTTACCTAAAGAGTAAGGTTTACATAAATAAGCCGACTCTAAGTCGATTGAAGAACAATATTGCAAGTGAAATAACGATACTCACTGACGTTTTATGTGAACGTGTCATAGGCAATTTACGGCCACGAATTGAGTGTCAAAATCGTAATGGACGTCATTTAGACAACATAATTTTTCCGACTTAGTCGCAAACTCGCCCACAAAATATCTGGACCGCGGGCGAGTTTACCTTTTGTAAATTTACACGTAGTAAACTGGCCCACATGCTTTGATACTGGGCGAGTTGCTTACGGGCGAAAATTACAATAGTAATGTCGCCCAAATGTTGGATTCCATAACTTTTGATACACCGTTGCCAAAATGACAAGAACCGTCAAGAATGACAGGAACTGTCAAAAATTACAAGGGCTGTCAAAAATGACGTAATTTTTTCAGTAGATATTTACTTTTTGCAAGTATTATGAAATTATAAGTATATTATTTTTAATTTATGATTTACGGATAAACTGGCAACAGCTGGGACCCACAGTATTATAAAACTCGTCAATCTAAGTTTATTGGTCTAACGTTAACAGGTTTCACATTGTGTGATTCTGGTGTGGTCGCTGAATCTAAAACTAAATCTGAACAATGAAGTTTAGTAATGATTAAATTTAGTGTGAGACACACCCAAGGGCGTCGCCAGCCGATGGCCCAGGGGGGGGCAAGTCGATATAAATTACAGCTGTGTGTGAGAGCAGGCGACGACGCGGCCGCGTGGACGGAATAGGAGAGACAGTAGCATTCTCCTCTCCCCGCTCGCTCTCGCCTCATCGCCTTTCCAGTACCTGACTAAGGACTTTGCATTGGGCTGGATATTTTTTCTAATCTCTAGGGGGGGGCAGCTGCCCCTACTGCCCCCCCCCCCCCCCCCCCCTGGCGACGCCCTTGGACACACCGGAATCCACACGTAAATTTATCTGGGTATTGAAGTAGGTAATTAAATTTAGCAACGGCTTCTGTGGTTATTCCAATAAGTCGTGCTTGTACATAATAATAACCTACTTAAATGTAAAATACCTTTAAATTAAGTAGTTATTATTATAATTATTTACTAATGATTATTTACAAGAACTATACCTACTATACTTATTATTTTTGTTTCACCGAAATTGAAGAAATTGGCCGATAAGATGGTTTTGTGTCCCTGTACGAAGGGTTTGCATTTTTAATAAATTTTTCTTATATGTGGATATCATTGTGTATTATTTCTGTCCCTCTCAATCATAAAGGAAAAATTCTACGGTGTAAATATATATACAGGGTGTAACGTAAAGGGTATATGAAGCCGAAGGGAGGGTGTTCAGTATCGGTAACGATTGTAAAACTTTTGACCGACAAACAGTTGCCCGAAAGACATTTGGCCGACATTACGTTTGATCGACACTACTGTTGATCGACACGACTTTTGCCCGACAGACATTATGGCCGACATAACTTATGACCGACGTTGATAAAACTTGACAGGAACTGTCAAAAGTGACAGGAACTGTCAAGAACTGTAAAAAATGACAAAAGAGTGACAACAACTGCGAAAAGTGTACCGTCTGACCTTAAGGGCCTTCCATGAGCCAACTAGCGCCACCGATCTTTGAAAAATAATATCTTCCAATTTAATCAATTTTATTAAAAAAGCTATGTATGTACATAATGTTTATTACGATAAATACTATTTTTTAAATGCTTATTTATAACGTGATTCAATATCGGTAAGTAGTAGTTCGCATAATTGCGAAAAACGACCGCTTTTGGCACATTTGAGAACTACAACTTTGCTTGTCGCAATTATGCCATGTATTGTATATTAAAAAGTAGTGTTTATCCTAATAAAGATTGTGTTCATCTTCTTCTGGTGCAGTCTTCTTACGAAGGTTGGCGATCATTATGGCAATCTGCACTCTCGACAACGCCGCACGGAATAGAGACCTGGTACTCTTGCCATACCATTGGCGTAAATTCTTGAGCCATGATATTCTCCTTCTACCTGGCCTTCTTCTGCCCTGGATCTTTCCCTAAAGAATTAGTTGTAGAAGATCGTTCTTTTTATTCCTCATTATGTGACCTAGGTATTGGATTTTCCGTTTTTTAATTGGCTTAAGAATCTCCACCTGCAAAGCCCATTCTCTGGAGCACTGTCTCATTTCGGATTCGCTGTACCCACGAGATCTTCAGCATTCTTCGATACACCCACATTTCGAACGCTTCCACTTTTTCACTCATTAGCTTAGTAAGCGTCCAAGTCTCAGCCCCATAAAGGAGTACCGAAAACACATAACATCTAGCGAGTTTAGTGCGTAGTTTAAGATTTAGCCTACGATCGCAGAGAATCATTTCTAGCTTGTTCAATTCTGCACTTTATTTTCAAGCAGTGGTCACCCGTGTCATTTACCATCGCGCCTAGGTATCTGTATCGGTTGACGCATTCCAAAGTGTTACCGTTTATGGTTAGGAATGAATTCGGATCAGGTAGTCGACTTACTGTCATGTATTTCGTCTTTTTGCAGTTGATATTGATACCGTAGTCAGCACTGGTTTGTTGTACGCGGTCTACGAGTAACTGCAGGCCTTCAAGACTATCCGCGATTAAGATAGTGTCATCAGCATATCGAATGTTATTAATAACCTCGCCGTTGACAACTATTCCTTCTGGCATCTTTTCCAGGGCTTCTGAGAAGATAGCTTCGGCGTATATATTAAATAACAAGGGTGAGAGAATACAACCTTGCCTTACACCTCTCAATATCTCTACGTAAGATGAAACTTCTTCCTCAACTCTAACATTTGCCACTTGTTGCCAGTAAAGGTTTTTAATCAGTCGTAAGTCACGGAAATCAATTCCTATCTTCTCCAGAATTTCGACGAGCTTTTGATGTCTTACCCTATCGAACGCCTTCTCATAGTCTATGAGGTTTACGTCCCAGCATGTCTGAACCAGTACTTGATACCCTAAAGAGCATCACGTGTCCCAAGCCCGGATCTAAACCCGAACTGTGTATTCGAAAGGGTAGCTTCACATTTTGTGTATATTTTCCAGTGTATTATCTTTAGGAAGATCTTGAGTACGTGGCTCATGATGAATATTGTACGATATTCGCTGCATCTTCTTGGGTTATTTGTTTTTGGAAGAGTAGTGAATGTTGACTTCAGCCAGTCTGTCGGTATATTGCCAGTAGTATAGATGAGATTAAAAGATTGTGTACATAGCATTTTTAATAATAATTAATAATTTGTAAGATATTATTTTTTTAAGATTGGCGGCGCTAGTTGGCTCATGGAAGGCCCTTAATAGTCATTAATACCACTGGTAGAGATGGCAATGGTGGCTACATATTTTTAAGGGAAAATGAAAAAAAAATGGAAATATTTAATTTGTATTTATTGAATAGTAACTTTATAGGAATAGTTATTAATGTAGTTAGGTATAAGTATAAGGTAAATATGCCTTAACAAACCATGAAATTATTCGTTGGCCATGGTACGTAGCATCAAAAAATATGAAATCGAGGTTTTCAAGATCTGCAAAAGGAAAGAAAATACTTGACTTTAAAAAATCTTAAAAAATATCTTCATTCGAATTCGGTATCACGAACACATTTACACATTTGGATATGTAGTAAGCACCTATAAATGTATAAGTATTACTCTTTGATGTATTTACCAGGCCACAATAAATAGTAATTTCTAGGGTTCCGTACCTCAAGAGGTTAGTGACATTTGTGGCAACGAACCTATACGTTATACTATGACTGGTAGGACTAATCAGTTGGACCACGAACCTACCTCTACAACTATGACTTGTAGTCCCACTAAGCAGTTGGACCACGAACCTACCACTACAACTATGACTTGTAGACCCACTAAGCAGATGGACCACGAACCTACCTCTACAACTGTGACTAGTAGTCCCACTATACAGTGGGACCACGAACCTACCTCCACAACTGTGATTTGTAGTCCCACTAAGCAGTGGGGCCACGAACCTACCCCTACAACTATGACTTGTAGTCCCACTAAGCAGTTGGACCACGAACCTACCTCTACAACTATGACTTTCTTCAGGCTACACTGGTACAACTAGTGACTTTCGTTACCGCTATGTAAGTACATATAATAGGAAGAAAAATGTATGGGTTTGAATATTTTTTTTGTCATTGAAATCAAGGCCACTTGGCTAGAGGGGCTGTAGTGTTATTCGGTAATCGCAAACATTGATACAACCTATTCCGTGATCTGAGGTTACAACCTTCAACGTTGCAATAATGACAATCAACGATTAGAATGTGGGGTGTAAGGAATAGCCCTGTAGAGAAACAGCCAAACTGACCACTGTCATAGTCCTCACGCCCACAGTGACCATCCCCAACGCCTTGACGCCGGTGGGTGAGTGCTGCACGTTGCACAGGAATATGGCCACGGTCTTACGCAGCGACACGTTCATGTGCTCCCAGGGGACATTGTACACAGCATCAGGGAGAGATTCGCCCTGAAAACATCATGCTCTGAAAGCATCACGTCGCAAATAGATATTTTCTATGCACGGGAATAATTTATTATGGTTAGATAAAGATAATAAATAGGTACTTTGTAAGCGATGAGCTCGAATATTACAGATATCTGTATCATCTGCTGGAATGCCCCTAGAGCCACTGGGCCGTATTCGCCAATTGATTTTGAATCCTGAAAGTGATGGACGATTCACAAACAGTACTTTTATGTTACGTTGTTAAATAATATTATATTACATGTAAGTATTATATTAAATAAATAGGTAAGATAATAATAAACTTCCGCTCTCGTAGCGACAATATAATAATAAATAATAGTCATAATATTATCTATACCTTACGCACATTAATAGGTGAAACTGAAAACAAATATTTATACCAAAGTGGAACATTCGAGCAATAAAATGCAACCGCATATTTGATGGAAGGTGTAGTATACGCATAACGTTAGTCCAAATGCATCTGAAGTTTCTCGTACATACCTGGAATATTTTAAGAAAATAAAATTCATTTTGTTCGTTCAATCACATTACAAATTGGAAATCCAGTTATACACCTAGAAACAGCACACAACACGGGTGTACAGGAGCATTTAACAAACTCACGACATTAGTTTCCTGTGATAATCAATGTTGTCATGCAACATCTTGGTAATCTCCTTCGTTTCTTCCTTAGAGTACATCATGGGTTTCAAAATCCAGCGGCCTTCTTCATTTCTAGGTGCAGGACGAGGAAAGTGTCTCAGATTGTAATCCAGGATCTTCATGTGGCCCCACATGTGGAATACTATGTAGGACAGTAATAGATCGAACTGCATGAAGCATATGGATACATCATAGGTAAAGTAGCAGTTAGCGAGTGATACAATGATATAGCCAAGCAATTCGTGGGTGTAGTCGAAAGGAGTCAAGTAGTACGCGGACAATTCGAACGTGGCATTAGGGGGGCGGTTGGAGCCGAACATTCCTCTGCTGTAGTTGACGTAGGCCGGTGTGAAGTTGAAAAGTAATGGTGCCAATACATTCTGCGCGATCACAATGATGGAGAATACCGAGCATCCTCGATGCACTCGTTTGAATATCTGCAAAAAATTACATAGGTACGGTACGGATTCGTTCAGAATTTTAAATAAAATCTACTTTACAGTACTTCGTTAAAGTCAACAGCGTGAATCTCGACGCTCTGTAGCAGCGTCGAATGGCATATTGGTATCTGTCATTCGATGCTGACCGTCTTCAAGATTAGGCTGTTGACTTTATAATTTATATATTCACATAATGCTCCGCACAACAATGACCACGATCTTGCACCATTTATAGTGAAATAATCTGAATATTTTTAAGACTTAATTTGACCAAACCTTCATGCTAATCTCGGACTTGTCTTTAAAATGGAGCAGGTGCATTTCAGTCACGAAGAGTCGGACCATTTTTCGGAAGCTTTTCGTCCCATTTAAAGTCAGTCGTTGCTGCAAAATATATTATAATTACAAAATAATTTATATATATATATATTTATATATATTTTTTTACAGTGGGACGAGCCGCTCTGCAAGTTGGTCCGGAATAAACTCATTGATACGGCAACCAATTCTGCAGAGCGTGCTGTCTGCTGGCTGTGGGAGTCAGGTCTGTGGCTGCAGGCTCTACCTTCCAGACATATAGGTACTTACACTCCTCGAACGCACCACGTTCCATTTGGCAACCTGTTTGCGCCTGGGTGCCCCTACCAACGTTGTCCACTCATACCCTTGCGGTGGTGCTGTCGACCAGCTCGGCCACCATGGCCTCTCCTGTGGCAGAAGTGCTGGCCGCATACCAAGACATGCCGTCATCCGTCGGGCTCTTGCTACCGCCGGTGCGCCGACCGTTCTCGAACCGAACGGTCTGGCGCGCGACGATGGCAAGAGACCCGACGGTATGATCCTCATGCTTGGAAGATGGGACAGCCTTTGGTGTGGGACGCAACCTGCGTCGACACCCTTGCGCCGTCGCATCTTCCAAACACGTCCAGTAAGGTCGGCGCTGCGGCCACCACAGCCGAAAACCTCATACGGCGCAAATAGCTGCACTATCGGCGATGGCTACATGTTTGAGCCGTTTGGGGTGGAGACGCTGGGACCATGGGGGCCGGGAGCACACCGCATCGCCAAAGAAGTATCGCGGCGCCTGGTCGAGGCGTCACGTGACCAAAAGGCTGGCAGCTACTTCGCACAACGTATCAGCCTCGCGATACAGCGGGGCAACGCTGCCAGCCTTTTGGGCACGCTGCCTATAGTGGGGGACCTGGGGCAGGTTTTTTATCTTTAATTTTTTATTATTATAATGTTATTAGTTTTTTAATAAATGTTTCAAATAATTTATCAGTAAGAAAGATTGCAATTACCTAGGTAGGTACTTAAATAGGTAAATATATTTCTGTCTCCTTTACCACAAGACGCAGTAAGTGGAACGGTTTTCATCTTTTCTAATCACGGTTTTACCATACACTAAAACACCCTAATTACCGCTGAATTCACAAAATTCAATGTTCCTAGAGCAGCGTCAACCGAAAGTCTCCTGGAAATATAGGTGTCGCAGACAATTTGTTTGGTAATCCTTCATAATATGCACCTATAATAATAAAAAAACCGGCTAAGTGCGAGTCGGCCTCGCGCACCGAGGCTTCCGTGCAAATAACTTACTTAATCCCGTAAATTTGCTTGACAGACAGACAGACGGTCTATAAGGATTCCTTTTTTCCTTTTCAGGCACGAAACCCTAAAAATAGTAATTTCCATAAGGAACTGACTATAAAGTCAGTTCCTTGTAGTCCTCACCAATGTAATTATAGTCATTAAAAGCGTCATATAATTGTGTCCCAGTTCAAAGAAGTCCAACGTCTGCATGTTGGCCCTGATGTACAGAATCTGGCCGAGAGCGAGAATGGTGGACATCAGGCACATGGCTTTCTGGCTCCGCAGCGGGTACGTGCGGCGGTTATCGCCGAGCTCTTCGTTGGGCCACGCACCCATGTAGTGCAGAATAGCGCGCAGACGGGACATATAGGGCAACTCCATCGGCGAGTGCAGCTCCATCCATGACATAGTACGTCTCCCCTACAAACATTTTAACTGTCTGTGTTAATTTCGAGTAATGGCAATTGATCAAAAGCTCATTACAATGTACAATATATTTTGCCAAGTTACTATATCATAATGTCCATATACCATTTGGTTTGGATCAAGGTTCTTTTTGCTTAGCTTTAATTTTATCATAATTTATAATAGGTATATTATTTCCAACCTATTCATAGTGAGGAGACGACGATCAAGGTCTAAACATGAACTCCTACACGCGTAATGACTAATAGTAGGAATACCGAGTTTGGGCTCGTTGACTTACCCTGATGTTACTTTTTATATGAGAAAGGGCCAAGCAGTCAAGCAGACGAGCCTTAAGGTGTGCGGTCATCGTCACCTAGAGACCAATCAATACGTTACCGTTTCTCATTTATAAATGTATTGGAACTTGGTCACAGCACAGGTAACTTATTTAGTACGGTAGTGGGTTCAGACTGAACGGAGCACCAGCGTATCAGTTGAGGAACTATATCCAGTGTCAGCAACGATGGCAAAATATTGTGAACAATCAAAGTGATTATACTTAGCCATTAAGGTGTAATTCTGGTCGGAATTACTTCACTGCTTATTACTTGCTGCACTTTGAACCATACCGTTTACGTCAGAGGTTACAAGCTCATACGTAATACACACTGCTATGAAATGTGTTATATGAAATAGAAATAGTTGCACGTGACCAAGCTGGCTTCGTAAAGGCGTTCGACCCTAGAAAATTGTCGATATTCCGGAAGACTTGCTAGACATGGGTGGGTGCACCGATACAATTCGCCTCCGCCGTTAGGCTGGGAACTACCTCGTACCTCGCCATCGGTAGCGCCAGCTTTGGTGCAGAATTTTCTTACAGATAGTAAGAAGTCGGACCGAACAGACTCCCGCCGCAGCACTATCGGCTCTAGCTTCAACCACTTCGCGCACTGGTACGCTGTTGAAGCAGAGTTACGTCGTGCTCAACTGGAGCGCGAACAGGAGACAAAACTTAAACAGTTAGAGCGACATCGCGAGTTGGAGGAAGAAATGGAGCGTAAGAACCGTGAGGTTGAAGAAATCGAATTGCAGGCTAGGCTCGCCGCACTCGATGCTGAAGATTCTCAAAGACAGTGGCCTCCGACCCACGTCCAGCAGTAAATGTAGCGTCACCTACGTCACATGTCCGCTCATTGGAACAGACTCGGAGCGCAGGGTTTCCTTACCCTGTGTCTTTCCATGAGCTCACCGCCGTTCAGGCCAGCTACGCTCCGCAGACAGCGGCCTGTTTGGCAACGTAGCCACCGACTCATCAGTGAATGTAGACTTACCTTCGTCATGGGAACAGAATCAGTGCGATGAGGTTCGTTACCATGCGAGTATAAATGAGCCCACCGTTTCGCAGGCCAGATATGGTCCGCAGACAGCGACAACCCTGTTCGGCAACGTGGCTACCGACCCACGTTCAGTAGTGGATGTAGCATCCCTCAGGTCCCGCGCTCATTCGTGGGAACAGACTCAGTGCCACGGAATTTCTTACCCTGTGCCTCTCCGCGAACCTACCGCTGCTCAGATCAGCTACGCTCCGCAGACAGCGACGCGCATGTTCAACACTGTGGCTGTGGCTGCCTTGCTGTACACGTGCGAAGACCCAGAGGGTATTCTACAGACATTCTTCTTCTTATGGTGCTGTCTTCTTACGAAGGTTGGCGATCATTATGGCAATCTGCACTCTCGACAACGCCGCACGGAACAGAGACCTGGTACTCTTGCCGTACCATTGGCGTAAGTTCCTGAGCCATGATATTCTCCTTCTACCTGGCCTTCTTCTGCCCTGGATCTTTACCTGAAGAATCAGTTGTAGAAGATCGTACTTTTTATTCCTCATTATGTGACCTAGATACTGGAGTTTCCGTTTTTTAATGGTCTTAAGAATTTCCACCTCTTTGCCCATTCTCTGTAGCACTGTCTCATTTCGAACTCGCTGTACCCACGAGATCTTCAGCATTCTTCGATACACCCACATTTCGAACGCTTCCACTTTTTCACTCATTAGCTTAGTAAGCGTCCAAGTCTCAGCCCCATAAAGGAGTACCGAAAACACATAACATCTAGCGATTCTAGTGCGTAGTTTAAGATTTAGCCTACGATCGCAGAGAATCTTATCCATTTTACGGAATGCATTTCTAGCTTGTTCAATTCTGCACTTTATTTCCAAGCAGTGGTCACCCGTGTCATTTACCATCGCACCTAGGTATCTGTATCGGTTGACGCGTTCCAAAGTGTTACCGTTTATGGTTAAGAATGAATTGGGATCAGGTAATCGACCCACTGTCATGTATTTCGTCTTTTTGCAGTTGATATTGATACCGTAGTCAGCACTGGATTGTTGTACGCGGTCTACGAGTAACTGCAGGCCTTCAAGACTATCCGCGATTAAGATAGTGTCATCAGCATATCGAATGTTATTAATAACCTCGCTGTCCGTGAAACGGAACGAATGGCGGCGGGCGATCGCGGGGTCGCCGCGCGGGGGGAAAAAGTGACAGATTCGATATAAATTAAAATCAAGGACGACGTGGCGTAAAAATTCTGTGTTCAAGTGTTTTCTCAATATACCAGTTTATTATAAAATACAGTCCACTCATTGCTTCCACCGACCGCAGCTACATAATGGTCCTTTTTCGCCAAAGAAGAAGCATTTGAACCTGGAACAGGGCTTATGAACTCGGGCTACAGCAGTCTGGTTCGCCGAAGAATCGAAGACAGCAACTGAGTTCGACCTGCGCTTAGAACTTCACGTCTACGGCTGGTTTTCTACTCATTTTGGATCATCGTGACTTTCATCGCAAAGTCTTCGCTGCAGCGGCTTTGTGAACTACAATACACAGTCCAATTCTACGAGGAACCTGCCGACCGTTATTCTACATCAAGCATCAACAAGGATTGGAACACAGATCGAGAGACGAATCAACAAATTGCATCATAAATAGTGAGTTCGTTCCATTATCCTTTTTCCCAACATTTTTTATCACTTCACAGTCCTTTGTTTGCCATTCATTCCACTAAAATAGCCCACTTTAATCGCAATAGCATCTTATTTCATCGCTTACAGCCAATCTATAGTCATTTGCATACTGCAATCATCTTTAAAACTCGTAATTTAGTTGGCTAAAATTGAAATTTTTCAAATCATTGTTTACGTATTTTTTTTGCCCAGAAACTACCCGCAGTAAAAAGCGCCTACTGCTTTTACACAAGCAATTTTTTCGCTCTACAAAATCGATTGCATTCAATTTTTATCAGGCACTTTGTAGTTGTGCTGATTGCTACAATTATTTTCGCAGGCGTTTCTAACGACAAATTTCTATTTTTATTTATTTAGAGAGTCTCTAAAACTAATATTTTAAATATCTGGCTTTTCATCAGTCTAGTCTTTTCCATAGTTTTCATAACCTTTTCACATCATATTACTCAGTTGAGTTTGAATTTATTTTCAATTAAGTTTTTGATTCTTACACACTTATGTCCTTAGATAGAATGGAAACTTTAATTAGAAAGCGTAGTAACTTTAAAAGCAAGCTCACTCAATTCGAGAACTATTTAACAATTGCTTCAAGTTGTGAAAAGTTGAGTAATTTACAGTTAATTGAACTTGAATTACGACTTACTAAAATTGAAAGCTCATACAAGGAATTTGATGAATTTCAGGCCGAGATTGAGACGTTGTCAGAACACCCTTCTATGCAATACGACGAGCGAGAAAAAATCGAAATGAAATACTTCGTGTTGGTGGCAACTGCTAACCAGATAGCTGAGATTTACGTCAAGCCTTTGTCCAATGATGCCGAGGTAGGCTCTAGGTGCGCTCGTCTTGTGGCTCAGCAACCACAACCACAGCCACCAACTCAAACACATAACTTTATTAAGCTTCAACAAATTGAAGTACCTAAGTTCTCGGGTAGCTATCATAATTGGCTAGAGTTTAAAGAATCGTTCGTTTCTTTAGTTCACGATAGGAATGATATTGACAATATAAACAAATTACACTTTCTTCGTGCGTCGCTGAAAGATAGCGCTCTATTAGTTATCGACAATCTCGACTTTAAAGCTGACAATTATACAACCGCATGGGACTTACTGTGTGACAGGTATGACAACAAGCGTCTACTCGTGAACAATCACGTTCAAGCCCTCTTCAATGTCGAGCACGTTCATAAGGAATCTAGTAAAGGGTTGCGCCATCTGGTGGATGTCGCTAACAAAAATCTTAGGGCTTTAAGTACTTTAGGGCAGCCTACTACACACTGGGACACTTTAGTTATTCACATGATGACTAGTAAGCTAGATAGTGTCACCCATCGTGAGTGGGAAGAGACTAGGAATACACTTACTGATCCTCCCACTCTGAAGTTTTTTGTGTCTTTCCTTAGCAATAGGGCTGATTTACTAGAAACCCTAGAGGAATCTAAAGCTACCAAATTAAAACTATACATTTCTACGTCTTCTTCTAGCAAACCCAAAAGTTTTGCTGTCGTCATAGACAAACATCAAACTTATGCATGTCCTTTATGCAAACAAGCTCATTTACTATATAATTGTCAGGCCTTCAAAAACTTGCCAGTATCTTCTCGCCTTCAAAAGGCACATGACTTCAAGGTTTGTCTTAATTGCCTACGACCAGGGCATATGTATGCTAAATGCAAACTGGGTCCATGTAAGTACTGCAGCACAAAACATAATACTTTGTTACATGAAGACAAAGACCTAAAATCAACATCACACGATAATGTTGTACTTTCTAGTAATCATTCATCTGAATCTCGTGTCGTCTTACTATCCACAGCTCTCGTCAAGGTGTTGGATAGCAAAGGAAAGCCGCACTCAGCTCGCATCCTGCTGGACAATGGGAGCACGGCCAACTTTATATCGCGAGATTTTTGCAATAAACTACAATTAGAGACTCGTAATGCTCACTCAAAGGTATCAGGTATCAATAATCAGGCATCTAATAGTTCGCTATCGTGCTCAATCGCATTTGAGTCTTACGGCGGGGACTTTAGGATGAACATTGATTGTTTCGTCTTACCTGAGATTACCTCGAAACTTCCAAACAAGCTGATCGACATTCAGAACTTACCTATTCCTTCAGGTGTTTGTCTAGCTGATCCCTCTTTCAATGTTCCGTCGTCTATCAACATCTTAGTTGGAGCGGAAGTCTTCTGGGGCGTTATCGGCACAAACCGCATCAATTTAGGTAAACGCAATCCGTCTTTATTCGAGAGCAAGCTGGGCTGGATTATATCAGGCGTCGTATATCAGTCCGACTCGAATTCTTCGTCAATGTGCATGTTTGCAGACGAGCAACATGCTGATACAAATCTAACCCGCTTCTGGGAACTCGATACTATTCCTTCAAAGCATAACTTCACTTCGGAGGAACACTCATGTGAAAGCAATTTCATAAAATCTACAGAACGCAACTCGGATGGTCGATTCGTGGTGTCGATACCTCTTAAAGAATCACCTGATGTTTTGGGCGATTCTTACCAAATGGCGAAACACAGGTTTCTGTCTCTAGAACGTCGCTTAGCACGTGAACCTTACTTAAAAGCTTTATATGTAGATTTTATGAATGAGTACCGCCAGATGGGTCACATGAGTGAAAACACAAAACACAACATACATTCAAGTTTAAGTAAATCATACTTTTTGCCACATCATGGCGTGCTTCGGGAATCCAGCACCACCACAAAACTCCGTGCAGTCTTTGATGCTTCGGCAACGACTACTTCAGGTAAATCATACAATGACATTCAACTAGTCGGGCCCGTGGTCCAAGATGATTTAATTTCAATTCTATTACGTTTTCGCCAACATAAGTACGTTGTTTCCGGAGACATTGAGAAAATGTACCGCCAAATATTGGTCAAGGAAGATTTTCGTTGTTTACAGCAGATTTTGTGGAGGCTGGATCCCACACAAACAATACAAACATACACTTTAAATACTGTGACGTATGGTACTGCTTCTGCGCCATTCTTAGCTACTAGGTGCCTGAAACAATTGGCCGATGAGTGTGCAGACACAAACATACAGCGCGCCATAGCGCACGACTTCTATGTCGATGATTTTCTTTCAGGAGGGTCGACTATTCCTGAAACAATGGAGTTATGTCGTGGCGTCATAGCCACCCTCGAATCAGCAAAATTCAATCTTAGAAAATGGCAGTCGAATAGTAAAGACATTTTGAAAACCCTTTGCCATGATCATGACACTTCTGACTCAGTCGATTTGAGCGCCAATGAAATGTCTAAAACATTGGGGCTTAATTGGAAATGCTTTCAAGACACATTTTCTTACTCTATAAACTTACCTGCAAAAGATGCAGTCACCAAACGTCACATCTTGTCCACAATCGCGCAAATCTTCGATCCTCTTGGTCTTGTAGTTCCTTGCATCGTGGAAGCCAAGATCATCATGCAGCAGTTGTGGATCTTGCAGTCTTCGTGGGACGAACGCGTTCCAGATCTCGTACAAAAGGTCTGGTCTAACTTTCAACTTACCTTGCCACACCTAAATCATATTCAAATACCCAGATGGATCACGTGTGATCTACCATCATCCATACAATTGCATATTTTTACAGACGCGTCGGAGAAGGCTTACGGCACTTGCATTTATGTGCGCTCTTCATCTGATGACGGTTCGGTCAGTGTCCATTTATTGACTGCTAAGAGCAAGGTCGCACCCACCAAACCGAGCACCATACCGCGCCTTGAGCTTTGCGCGGCTCTTCTAGGAGCTCGATTGTGTACTAAAGTCCTTAACTCCCTCACCTTGCACTTCAGTGAGTGTGTGTTTTGGTGCGATTCTACAATTGTCTTAGGCTGGCTTGCATCTTCGCCTAATCGTCTGAAGGCCTTTGTCCGTCATCGCGTTTGTGAGATACAGGAAGGTTTTGCACATAACACCTGGCGCTATGTTCCTACTCAACAAAACCCCGCAGATCTCGCTTCGCGAGGCTTGAGTGCTGACAGGCTGGGTGAATCTTCTTTGTGGTGGAAGGGTCCTTCATTTTTGAAGTTAGACCAATCTCAGTGGCCAACTTTTCCAAACTCTACGGAGTCATCGTCATCCGAATTGCCGGAGACAATCAACTCGTTTCACACTATAGAAGCAGAGTCCTATGATTTGTTTCGCAATTTAATCACTAACATTTCTAATTTTGCAAAGTTACAGCGAATTACGGCGTATGTATTTCGTTTTGTTAACAATTGTCGCAATACAATTAAGAGTCACAATTCTCTCTCTACATTGGAGCTTACGAATGCTTCTAACTTTCTTATAAAGGTTGCTCAGCGCGAGTCATTTACAGAGGAATACCTGATGCTTAAATCAGGTAAGACCTTGCCAAAGAGGTTGCAATCATTGTCACCATTCCTCGACTCCAACGACATCATACGAGTTGGAGGTAGACTCGGCAACTCTTGTTACGATTACAATGTCAAGCATCCCATCTTACTATGTGGGAAACATCAATTAAGCACACTACTCTTTCACATGTTACACAGGAAGCTTTTACACGCAGGTCCTCAACTTCTATTAGCCACAGCACGACACAACTATTGGGTATTAGGTGGACGAAATCTTGCCAAAAAGACTTCTCGTTCTTGTGTCAGATGCTGTAGACACAAGGCACAAATAGTGCAACCTATAATGGGTAACCTTCCCGAACAGCGTGTTCAACTAGAATTCCCTTTTCTAGACACCGGTGTCGACTATGCTGGGCCAATTATGATAGCTAACCGTAAAGGCAGAGGCTGTTCATTAGTTAAATGCTTCATATGTGTTTTTGTTTGCTTAGCCACACGAGCGGTGCATTTGGAGCTTGTCTCGGACTTGACGAAGGAAGCTTTCATCGCCGCGCTTAATCGTTTTATTGCTCGCAGGGGAAAACCGCGCAACGTCTTTTCAGATAACGGTACATCCTTTGTCGGAGCTTTCAATGAACTGTCACAACTTCTATCACAGGATCTGACATCTGAAATGGTCGATCAAGGTACCAACTTTTCATTCATTCCAGCCTACACACCACACTTCGGTGGCTTGTGGGAATCAGCAGTCAAATCGGTCAAACACCATCTCAGGCGCACGTTAGGCCTAACTAATTTAACTTTCGAAGAGATGGCTACTTGTTTGATTCAAGTCGAGGCTATTTTAAACTCCAGACCCTTGACTCCCATCTCAGACGATCCTTCAGACCTTGCACCGTTAACTCCAGCCCATTTCCTCATTGGACGTCCTCTTACTATGATGCCACATCGTCACATCTCCGATAACGTCAACATCACCAGTCTTCAGCGGTTTCGACGCATAGAATACCTCAAACAACATTTCTGGCAACGCTTTACGCACGAGTACATTCTATGGCTTCAGCAGCGAACCAAATGGTGTCGTTCAGACGGCGAACTACAAGAAGGAGCTCTAGTAGTGATAAAGGAGAAAACCTCACCGCCATTAATGTGGCTCTTGGGACGCATCACTCGTCTACTACCTGGAAAGGACGGCATCGCAAGAGTCGCTGAAATACGAACCAAAAAGGGCGTCATCCGTCGCGCCTACAACACAATATGCCCTCTCCCAGTCAAGATTGTTGAAGATACTTCAAGGCCGGGAATATGTCCGTGAAACGGAACGAATGGCGGCGGGCGATCGCGGGGTCGCCGCGCGGGGGGAAAAAGTGACAGATTCGATATAAATTAAAATCAAGGACGACGTGGCGTAAAAATTCTGTGTTCAAGTGTTTTCTCAATATACCAGTTTATTATAAAATACAGTCCACTCATTGCTTCCACCGACCGCAGCTACACTCGCCGTTGACAACTATTCCTTCTGGCATCTTTTCCAGGGCTTCTGAGAAGATAGCTTCGGCGTATATATTAAATAACAAGGGTGAGAGAATACAACCTTGCCTTACACCTCTCAATATCTCTACGTAAGATGAAACTTCTTCCTCAACTCTAACATTTGCCACTTGTTGCCAGTAAAGGTTTTTAATCAGTCGTAAGTCACGGAAATCAATTCCTATCTTCTCCAGAATTTCGACGAGCTTTTGATGTCTTACCCTATCGAACGCCTTCTCATAGTCTATGAGGTTTACGTCCCAGCATGTCTGAACCAGTACTTGATACCCTAAAGAGCATCACGTGTCCCAAGCCCGGATCTAAACCCGAACTGTGTATTCGAAAGGGTAGCTTCACATTTTGTGTATATTTTCCAGTGTATTATCTTTAGGAAGATCTTGAGTACGTGGCTCATGATGAATATTGTACGATATTCGCTGCATCTTCTTGGGTTATTTGTTTTTGGAAGAGTAGTGAATGTTGACTTCAGCCAGTCTGTCGGTATATTGCCAGTAGTATAGATGAGATTAAAAGATTGTGTACATAGCATTTTTAATAATAATTAATAATTTGTAAGATATTATTTTTTTAAGATTGGCGGCGCTAGTTGGCTCATGGAAGGCCCTTAATAGTCATTAATACCACTGGTAGAGATGGCAATGGTGGCTACATATTTTTAAGGGAAAATGAAAAAAAAATGGAAATATTTAATTTGTATTTATTGAATAGTAACTTTATAGGAATAGTTATTAATGTAGTTAGGTATAAGTATAAGGTAAATATGCCTTAACAAACCATGAAATTATTCGTTGGCCATGGTACGTAGCATCAAAAAATATGAAATCGAGGTTTTTAAGATCTGCAAAAGGAAAGAAAATACTTGACCTTAAAAAATCTTAAAAAATATCTTCATTCGAATTCGGTATCACGAACACATTTACACATTTGGATATGTAGTAAGCACCTATAAATGTATAAGTATTACTCTTTGATGTATTTACCAGGCCACAATAAATAGTAATTTCTAGGGTTCCGTACCTCAAGAGGTTAGTGACATTTGTGGCAACGAACCTATACGTTATACTATGACTGGTAGGACTAATCAGTTGGACCACGAACCTACCTCTACAACTATGACTTGTAGTCCCACTAAGCAGTTGGACCACGAACCTACCACTACAACTATGACTTGTAGACCCACTAAGCAGATGGACCACGAACCTACCTCTACAACTGTGACTAGTAGTCCCACTATACAGTGGGACCACGAACCTACCTCCACAACTGTGATTTGTAGTCCCACTAAGCAGTGGGGCCACGAACCTACCCCTACAACTATGACTTGTAGTCCCACTAAGCAGTTGGACCACGAACCTACCTCTACAACTATGACTTTCTTCAGGCTACACTGGTACAACTAGTGACTTTCGTTACCGCTATGTAAGTACATATAATAGGAAGAAAAATGTATGGGTTTGAATATTTTTTTTGTCATTGAAATCAAGGCCACTTGGCTAGAGGGGCTGTAGTGTTATTCGGTAATCGCAAACATTGATACAACCTATTCCGTGATCTGAGGTTACAACCTTCAACGTTGCAATAATGACAATCAACGATTAGAATGTGGGGTGTAAGGAATAGCCCTGTAGAGAAACAGCCAAACTGACCACTGTCATAGTCCTCACGCCCACAGTGACCATCCCCAACGCCTTGACGCCGGTGGGTGAGTGCTGCACGTTGCACAGGAATATGGCCACGGTCTTACGCAGCGACACGTTCATGTGCTCCCAGGGGACATTGTACACAGCATCAGGGAGAGATTCGCCCTGAAAACATCATGCTCTGAAAGCATCACGTCGCAAATAGATATTTTCTATGCACGGGAATAATTTATTATGGTTAGATAAAGATAATAAATAGGTACTTTGTAAGCGATGAGCTCGAATATTACAGATATCTGTATCATCTGCTGGAATGCCCCTAGAGCCACTGGGCCGTATTCGCCAATTGATTTTGAATCCTGAAAGTGATGGACGATTCACAAACAGTACTTTTATGTTACGTTGTTAAATAATATTATATTACATGTAAGTATTATATTAAATAAATAGGTAAGATAATAATAAACTTCCGCTCTCGTAGCGACAATATAATAATAAATAATAGTCATAATATTATCTATACCTTACGCACATTAATAGGTGAAACTGAAAACAAATATTTATACCAAAGTGGAACATTCGAGCAATAAAATGCAACCGCATATTTGATGGAAGGTGTAGTATACGCATAACGTTAGTCCAAATGCATCTGAAGTTTCTCGTACATACCTGGAATATTTTAAGAAAATAAAATTCATTTTGTTCGTTCAATCACATTACAAATTGGAAATCCAGTTATACACCTAGAAGCAGCACACAACACGGGTGTACAGGAGCATTTAACAAACTCACGACATTAGTTTCCTGTGATAATCAATGTTGTCATGCAACATCTTGGTAATCTCCTTCGTTTCTTCCTTAGAGTACATCATTGGTTTCAAAATCCAGCGGCCTTCTTCATTTCTAGGTGCAGGACGAGGAAAGTGTCTCAGATTGTAATCCAGGATCTTCATGTGGCCCCACATGTGGAATACTATGTAGGACAGTAATAGATCGAACTGCATGAAGCATATGGATACATCATAGGTAAAGTAGCAGTTAGCGAGTGATACAATGATATAGCCAAGCAATTCGTGGGTGTAGTCGAAAGGAGTCAAGTAGTACGCGGACAATTCGAACGTGGCATTAGGGGGGCGGTTGGAGCCGAACATTCCTCTGCTGTAGTTGACGTAGGCCGGTGTGAAGTTGAAAAGTAATGGTGCCAATACATTCTGCGCGATCACAATGATGGAGAATACCGAGCATCCTCGATGCACTCGTTTGAATATCTGCAAAAAATTACATAGGTACGGTACGGATTCGTTCAGAATTTTAAATAAAATCTACTTTACAGTACTTCGTTAAAGTCAACAGCGTGAATCTCGACGCTCTGTAGCAGCGTCGAATGGCATATTGGTATCTGTCATTCGATGCTGACCGTCTTCAAGATTAGGCTGTTGACTTTATAATTTATATATTCACATAATGCTCCGCACAACAATGACCACGATCTTGCACCATTTATAGTGAAATAATCTGAATATTTTTAAGACTTAATTTGACCAAACCTTCATGCTAATCTCGGACTTGTCTTTAAAATGGAGCAGGTGTATTTCAGTCACGAAGAGTCGGACCATTTTTCGGAAGCTTTTCGTCCCATTTAAAGTCAGTCGTTGCTGCAAAATATATTAGAATTACAAAATAAATTATATATATATATTTTTATATATTTTTTTTTTACAGTGGGACGAGCCGTTTTTGCAAGTTGGTCCGGAAAAAACTCATTGATACGGCAACCAATTCTGCAGAGCGTGCTCGTCTGCTGGCTGTGGGAGAGTGGGAGTCAGGTCTGTGGCTGCAGGCTCTACCTTCCAGACATATAGGTACTTACACTCCTCGAACGCACCACGTTCCATTTGGCAACCTGTTTGCGCCAGGGTGCTACCAACGTTGTCCACTCATACCGTTGCGGTGGTGCTGTCGACCAGCTCGGCCACCATGGCCTCTCCTGTGGCAGAAGTGCTGGCCGCATACCAAGACATGCCGTCATCCGTCGGGCTCTTGCTACCGCCGGTGCGCCGGCCGTTCTTGAACCGAACGGTCTGGCGCGCGACGATGGCAAGAGACCCGACAGTATGACCCTCATGCTTGGAAGATGGGACAGCCTTTGGTGTGGGACGCAACCTGCGTCGACACCCTTGCGCCGTCGCATCTTCCAAACACGTCCAGTAAGGTCGGCGCTGCGGCCACCACAGCCGAAAACCTCATACGGCGCAAATAGCTGCAAATGGCTACATGTTTGAGCCGTTTGGGGTGGAGACGCTGGGACCCTGGGGGCCGGAAGCGCACCGCATCGCCAAAGAAGTATCGCGGCGCCTGGTCGAGGCGTCACGTGACCAAAAGGCTGGCAGCTACTTCGCACAACGTATCAGCCTCGCGATACAGCGGGGCAACGCTGCCAGCCTTTTGGGCACGCTGCCTATAGTGGGGGACCTGGGGCAGGTTTTTTATCTCTAATTTAAATTTTTTATTATTATAATGTTATTAGTTTTTTAATAAATGTTACAAATAATTTATCAGTAAGAAAGATTGCAATTACCTAGATACTTAAATAGGTCAATATATTTCTGTCTCCTTTACCACAAGACGCAGTAAGTGGAACGGTTTTCATCTTTTCTAATCAAGGTTTTAACCATACACTAAAACACCCTAATTCCCGCTGAATTCACAAAATTCAATTTTCCTAGAGCAGCGGCAACCGAAAGTCTCCTGGAAATATAGGTGTCGCAGACAATTTGTTTGGTAATCCTTCATAATAAATATGCACCTATAATAATAAGAACCGGCTAAGTGCGAGTCGGCCTCGCGCACCGAGGCTTCCGTGCAAATAACTTACTTAATCCCGTTTTGCTCTAAGGATTCTTAATGTAGAAGGTTGATTTTTTCACGGCTGCATGAGGTTGCAGAATTGAGTATTTGGTATTAATTTCAACTTGATACATCCACGCAATTCTGAAATATAGGTCTTGACAGACAGACAGACGGTCTATAAGGGTTCCTTTTTTCCTTTTCAGGCACGAAACCCTAAAAATAGTAATTTCCATAAGGAACTGACTATAAAGTCAGTTCCTTGTAGTCACTCACCAATGTAATTATAGTCATTAAAAGCGTCATATAATTGTGTCCCAGTTCAAAGAAGTCCAACGTCTGCATGTTGGCCCTGATGTACAGAATCTGGCCGAGAGCGAGAATGGTGGACATCAGGCACATGCCCTTCTGGCTCCGCAGCAGGTACGTGCGGCGGTTATCGCCGAACTCTTCGTTGGGCCACGCACCCATGTAGTGCAGAATAGCGCGCAGACGGGACATATAGGGCAACGCCATCGGCGGGTGCAGCTCCATCCATGACATAGTACGTCTCCCCTACAAACATTTTAACTGTCTGTGTTAATTTCGAGTAATGGCAATTGATCAAAAGCTCATTACAATGTACAATATATTTTGCCAAGTTACTATATCATTATGTCCATATACCATTTGGTTTGGATCAAGGTTCTTTTTGCTTAGCTTTAATTTTATCATAATTTATAATAGGTATATTATTTCCAACTTATTCATAGTGAGGAGACGACGATCAAAGTCTAAACATGGACTTCTACACGCGTAATGACTAATAGTAGGATTACCGAGTTTGGGCTCGTTGACTTACCCTGATGTTACTTTTTATATGAGAAAGGGCCAAGCAGTCAAGCAGACGAGCCTGAAGGTAAGCAGTCATCGTCACCTAGAGACCAATCAATACGTTACCGTTTCTCATTTATAAATGTATTGGAACTTGGTCACAGCACAGGTAACTTATTTAGTACGGTAGTCGGTTCAGACTGAACGGAGCACCAGCGTATCCGTTGAGGAACTATATCCAGTGTCAGCAACGATGGCAAAATATTGTGAACAATCAAAGTGATTATACTTAGCCATTAATGTGTAATTCTGGTCGGAATTACTTCACTGCTTATTACTTGCTGCACTTTGAACCATACCGTTTACGTCAGAGGTTACAAGCTCATACGTAATACACACTGCTGTGAAATGTGTTATATGAAATAGAAATAGTTGCACCTGACCAAGCTGGCTTCGTAAAGGCGTTCGACCCTAGAAAATTGTCGAGATTCCGGAAGACTTGCTAGACATGGGTGGGTGCGCCGATACAATTCGCCTCCGCCGTTAGGCTGGGAACTACCTCGTACCTCGCCATCGGTAGCGCCAGCTTTGGTGCAGAATTTTCTTACAGATAGTAAGAAGTCGGACTGAACAGACTCCCGCCGCAGCACTATCGGCTCTAGCTTCAACCACTTCGCGCACTGGTACGCTGTTGAAGCAGAGTTACGTCGTGCTCTACTGGAGCGCGAACAGGAGACAAAGCTTAAACAGTTAGAGCGGCAAACAGTTGGAGGAAGAAATGGAGCATAAGAACCGTGAGGTTGAAGAAATCGAATTGCAGGCTAGGCTCGCCGCACTCGATGCTGAAGATTCTCAAAGACAGGGAAGTATTATTTCTGTAGCTACGTCCGTCCGTGGGTACAGACTCAGAGCGCTGAGGTTCGTTACCCTGTGCCTCTCCGTGAGCCTACCGCCGTTCAGGCCAACTATGCTCCGCAGACAGCGGCGCACCTGTTCGGCACCATGGCCACCGACCCACGTCCAGCAGTAAATGTAGTCACCTACGTCACATGTCCGCTCATTGGAACAGACTCGGAGCGCAGGGTTTCCTTGCCCTGTGTCTTTCCATGAGCCCACCGCCGCTCAGGCCAGCTACGCTCCGCAGACAGCGGCGCGCCTGTTCGGCAACGTAGCCACTGACTCACGTCCAGCAGTGGATGTGGTGCCCCTCACGTATCGCGAGCCTACCGCCGCCGTTCAGGCCAGCTACGCCCCGCAGACAGCGGCGCGCCTGTTTGGCAACGTAGCCACCGACTCATCAGTGAATGTAGACTTACCTTCGTCATGTGCACGCTCATGGGAACAGAATCAGTGCGATGAGGTTAGTTACCGAGTTTAAATGAGCCCACCGTTTCGCAGGCCAGATATGGTCCGCAGACAGCGACAAGCCTGTTCGGCAACGTGTCACCGACCCACGTTCAGTAGTGGATGTAGCATCCCTCAGGTCCCGCGCTCATTCGTGGGAACAGACTCAGTGCCACGGAATTTCTTACCCTGTGCCTCTCCGCAAACCTACCGCTGCTCAGATCAGCTACGCTCCGCAGACAGCGACGCGCATGTTCAACACTGTGGCCCACGACCCACGACATCCAGCAGTGCATGTAGAGTCGCCCCAAGGAGCCACCGCGGAGTCAGTTGTTCATTATTTGAGCTCTGCTATTGCATCACTCGCCAACCAGTCGAAAACGTGTCCCTTGCCTACCTTTTCAGGCGATTATAATGATTGGTTAGCTTTTAAATATAATTATAATCGTACGAAAGATAGCTTTTCAAGTAAAGTGAACATGTGTCGCCTAAGTGACGCACTGCGTGGTCCCGCCCGCGAGGCTGTGGCTGCCTTGCTGTACACGTGCGAAGACCCAGAGGGTATTCTACAGACATTGGAGCAGACTTATGCTCGGCCAGAGATTCTAGTGGTTCAAGAGGTCGCTATGCTACAGTCGCTACCTAAGGTTGGAACCCCTGAACAATTAAACACGTTTGCAAATAAAGTTCGTAATTGCGATTCTACCTTCAAGGCTTTAAAGCAGCAGCACTACTTACTCTCGCCTGAGATTTTTAAAGTGTGCTGTCGAAGCTCAACGAGCTCACCAAGTGCAGGTTCTGTGACTACGCTGCAGACGCGCAGCAGGAGAACGTCTCTAGGTTAGAGACCCTTTCCCTCTTTCTCCTTCTGGAGGCCGATGGGCAATTGAAGTACTCTCACGTACCTGATTTTACTACGGTCCCCCCAGCAGTAACTATCGTTCCCAAACGAGAAACAGTTCATAGTTCGACTACTTTGAAAGACTAAGAAAGATAATGTTTCTGTTTGCGTCGCCTTTTGTAAAGATTTTAAGCTTCTTTCGGTAGATGACAGATGGCGTTGGGTGCGCGTATATTTTGTGCTCAAAAACGCGACACCGACGATCATCATTGGTGCCTGGGTGACTGGCAATTAAGTATTTGTAGAGAAGTTCGCTGTGCAAAGCCTTCCGCACCCGTCGCCACGCGTACCCTATTAGGCTGGACTCTACACGGGTTTGTTTCTAGTAAAGCCAAGCCAGTTGAGTTCATCAATTACTCGTATTTGTATTGACTTAGAAAGCGATTCTGTCAAGGCTTTGGGAAAAGAAAAGTTTAAAATGAATTACTTAGGTGTTCCGACGCTCCCACCCAAAAACGCTGAAGAAGATCGGCGTGCTGTAGATTTACTTGAGGCAATAGCATGCCGCCTGCCATCAGGTCGTTTTGGGGTCGGACTGCCAATGCCATGCCGACACGCGCGCCATGTCTCTGACGACTATCCACAGGCACATGTCTTGTCGCTGGTCATAGGGTTGGAGAGATCACCCCTCAGAATTGGCGTTGCCTCCTTACTAAGCTAAATGTAGCAAATGACTTCACACGACTGACAGACCGGACGGATAAATGGTTCTGTAGCCCTTCGTATCTGTCGTTTTCACTTAACCAATGGCCTTCCGAACCAGAGACTGTAGAGGTCGCACTCCTTCCTGATGTCAAGGAAGTGGTGGGTCTTCTGTTCGATGAATCCTCAGGCTCCCCAATTCTAGATGCTAACAGGTTTAGTATTTGGATTTGGTTTATGTGGGCTACTATTTGTTTTATTATAGGCGCCAGGCGTTTACCACTTAATAGAAAGATTCGCCTAAATTCACCATTATTTTCTAATAATCGCATTTCTTTCACGCAGGTCTCGGTTGAATGCATGGCCCTTGCAGAGAGACTACTAAATTTAAAGTCCCGCGACTTTTTGTTGGAGGAATCCTATCTAATAAAGGACTCCAAAGCCTTTACCCAAAAAGAAACAACTTTTTTTCGTTCGCTCCAAGGCTGCACGACGGTCTTCTAATCCTAGATTTAAGGATCAAGATGATGCACGCAGAAGACGAAACTTGAAGAACCGCAATATGCTGTATGAACGCCACCGGATCGTTCGTCTGATAATCGCACGTCACCATGTCAAAGCCAGACACGGCTCCCACGAATTCGTATTGAATGAGTTGAGACAGCGATTCTGGATTACGAGCAGTATGCGAGCAATTAAGTCAGTCACTGTCGAGTTCTGGGAGTGTCAATGGCACAAGAAGAATTCTCAACATCACACAAGAGCAGTCACCATCGTGTATTTGGACTATTCTGGCCCAGTGCTCGTGTATATTGGACGCTGGCACGATGAGCAATGTTCCACTGATCCTACGTTTATGATGAACCCGAGACGCTTTATCGCCAGACATGGTTGCTTTACCAAGATATGATACTTCATACATACGCGTTAGTCTGGAGTTAACCCAGATGTTTGAGCCATCAGTGGAATATTTTACTGTTAACAACGGCATTCGCTGGAACCTCGTACTACCCTCGAGTCACAATATTTGGCTGGGGCCCCTGAATGGGTTCTATCAGTAAATAATTCTCTGAAAGCTACGTTGGGGCAACGTACTACAATAGAAGATATTTTAGAATCATTTTCATTTGAAGCTGAGACCTTAAGTATGGACAGAAGTTTCGTCTTCTGCGTGCATCATCTTGATCCTTAAATCTAGGATTAGAAGACCGTCGTGCAGCCAGTAATTGCCTATTTTGATTAGGAGACCGTCCTGCGCCGAACCGACCTTAGCCTAAAAGAAGACGACGTCGTCCTGATAGCCGATCCAGCTTTGCCAATAGACATTTGGGAGTTTAACCCTTCACAAAGTTTAACGCTAATCAAGGCGACGTCGCCACCAGAGGCGGACTTTTGAAAAGGCCCACACGGAAGCTTGTGCCCCTGGTCGCGGCCAACCAGGCAGTCGCCACTCCGTAGCGGTGCTTCTCACCAGGGCCCGGAATGTTGGCGACTGGCTGGTTCCACGGCCATAGAAACGACTAGCTTATATTAAGAAGGTTTTTTAGTTAGTTGTCAGTGTGTTAAAATAGAGATAGGTTGATTTTGTAATTTATTAATTTATTTTCAATAGATACATTTATAGATCCCTACCCGAGTTTCCATCATCCTGATCCATCCGCAACAGTAAGTGTAAGATAAAATAAACATTTATACGCATACCATGAAATTATTCGTTGGCCATGGTGTGTAGCATCAAAAAATATGTAATCGAAGTTTTCAAGATCTGCAAAAGAAAAGAAAATAAATATCTACTTTAAAAGTTTATGTACAGGTTGTGGTTTTGATCAACCACACGCGACTCAAATATGACATTATACTCGACACTGATGCCAAAAGTATACTTATATAAAATATACCTTAATTTTTCATACAATGATCCATAAATAATAAAATTCATTGTTACATGCTAAGCGTCGCCTGTTGGCCATATTGACAGCAGCGTGATCGGGCGTACTTTGTACGGACAACAGCAGGTCAATGGTAACACTTGCAGTACGATTTTAACGATTCAGATAATAAGAACGGTCCAAAGTGTTACACTTGATCTGCTGTTAGTTGTACGAGTACGTATCGTAAGAAGACAGCGCCCATGCGTTGCTATAATTTCAAGAGAACTTGAATGGGCCTCACGTACGATTGCTTCATTTAGCTGAAGGTGGTAGGTACGTTGACATTTATAGGCCCAAAAAAATAATGCTCGTTTTTTTAAAAACTACGAATGATTTCTATATAATAGCCACTCTTGTAGTTAATTAGTTGTTAAAGTGGTTAAAGAGTGGCGTCATTAATCTAAGTATTTCAACTATGACTACCACTCAGTGGAACCACAAACCTACCTTTACAACCTATGACTGGTAGTCCCACCACTCAGTGGAACCACAAACCTACCTGTACAACCTATGACTCGTAGTCCCACCACTCAGTGGAACCACAAACCTACCTGTACAACCTATGACTGGTAGTCCCACCACTCAGTGGAACCACAAACCTACCTTCACAGCCTATGACTGGTAGTCCCACTAAGCAGTGGAACCACAAACCTACCTTTACAACCTATGACTGGTAGTCCCACTAAGCAGTGGAACCACAAACCTACCTTTACAACCTATGACTGGTAGTCCCACTAAGCAGTGGGACCACGAACCTACCTTAACAACTACGACTGGCAGTCCCACTCTCACATCTCACTAAGCAGTGCGATCACGAACCTATGTTGGACAGGCTAGTGGGACTACGACTAATAGTGGCACAATATAGATTACCGCATTATCTACTAAAAAGACGAATAATTAGCCAGCCTCTGTAACAAAGATAACGCTAGCAGAATAGGACGAAAAGTGTATAAGATTTACATTTGTTTCTCGTTAGCTAATTTCCTATACTTAGTTACATTTTTCTTTTTATTCTGCTATAGTTCACGAAAGTCAAGGCCAGGCTAGTGGGGCTGGAGTATTATTCGATATGCGAAAACATCGTTACAACCTTACCTTCAACATTGCAATAATGACAATCATAATCGTTGAAGGTAAAGTATAAGTAATGGTACTCCAGATAACAGCCAAACTGACCGCTATCATAGTCCTCACGCCCACAGTGACCATCCCCAACGCCTTGATGGCGGTGGGTGAGTGCTGCACGTTGCACAGGAATATGGCCACGGTCTTCCGCAGCGACACGTTCATGTGCTCCCAGGGGACATTGTACACAGCATCAGACAGAGAGTCGCCCTGAAAACGCAAACAGCACGTGGAAAATGGATTGCAAAATCTCGAAATCTAGACTGGTATAGTATAGGGAAATGGAAATTCTTGGGCAACACAGGTGCTTCAAATTACGTGCGCATCGCCAGCCGAGTCGGATATTGAGGCAAAGTTTCTGAGCCTAGAAGTGCGATTGGACCTGATGACGATTTATCTCTAGGAAGTCTCAGAAAACGCTGAAGTTGACACATTATTGGCATGGAAACGCGGATTGTGGGTGATAATTCTGAATTCATCCATCAGATCGCTATCCGTTTCTCAATAAATAATGATGTGAAGTATTTGTTAGGAAATGAGGGTCATGGATATCTTATATAGTCAGGATTTATTATTTTCAATAAAAAGCACACACAATCTGATAGAACGATCTGACAAGACAATTCTTCTTCTACCATAGATAACAGTATGTAAGTATACAGGTTTATACTCCAACAGTATTAGCCGATGACTTAAAGGAATCGTCTGATAGTATAAACGTGCAAGGAGGTCATTGACGCAATTTTTCAGTGGAACTTCACAAACTAGCTTATATGTAATATTAAAGACGTTACTTTGGAAGCGATGAGCTCGAATATTACGGATATCTGTATCATCTGCTCGAATGTCAATACGGTCACTGGGCCGTACTCGCCGATTGATTTTGACTCCTGAAAGTGATAAATTAAATCATATAACATAAATTTCATATTCTGTAAATTGAGAAATGTGGCCTAACCTAATACGGCCCGAGGTCGCAATTTCACGACCGCTGGTCTGGACACTTCGATGGTGTGGTCACGACTGTATACTACACAACCTACATTGCTCAAGAGAGAGCTGGATCTGTATGTTATTTTTCAATCGAACTGTGCCGCTTTTAAAACAAGAGTACAATTGCCTAATAATGCTATGTCGGCTAGGCGGATTGACTGATGCACCGCCTGTCTACAGTCCATGAAAATGTTCAAATGTTGCTATCGACTATAAATAGGTTATTTCTTTCAATAATAAACGTTCTCAAGACAAGCGCACATAATATTTTTGCGCACACGAATAGGTAAAATAGAACAAATATTCATACCAACGTCGAACATTCGAGCAATAAAATGCAACCGCATATTTGATGAAAGGTGTAGTATACGCACAACGTTAGTCCAAATGCGTGTGAAATTTCTCGTACATACCTGGAATATTTTAATGAAATAAAATACATAGGTAATCATTTTTCCACATTACAAAGTGGAATAATATAGTATACAACACCTTTAGGTTTTATATTATTTGCAATGTAGGTTAAAGTTTAACTCACGACATTAGTTTCCTGTGATAATCAATATTGTCATGCAACATCTTGGTAATCTCCTTCGTTTCTTCCTTAGAGTACATCATGGGTTTCAAAATCCAGCGGCCTTCTTCATTTCTAGGCGCAGGACGAGGAAAGTGTCTCAGGTTGTAATCCAGGATCTTCATGTGGCCCCACATGTGGAATACTATGTAGGACAGTAATAGATCAAACTGCATGAAGCATATGGTTACGTCAAAGGTAAAGTAGCAGTTAGCGAGTGATACAATGCTATAGCCAAGCAATTCGTGGGTGTAGTCGAAAGGAGTCAAGTAATACGTGGACAATTCGAACGTGACATTAGGGGGGCGGTTGGAGCCGAACATTCCTCTGCTGTAGTTGACGTAGGCCGGTGTGAAGTTGAACAGCAGAGGTCCAAATATGGTCTGCATCATCACAATGATGGAGAATACCGAGCAGCCTCGATGCACTCGTTTGTATATCTGCAAATAACATTACATAGGAGGACTCACGGAATGGATGCTTGATGCTTTTTTTATATAAATTTTAGTAAGATTATCTACTTTACATAATAAAATTGGTGTCACATCGCACAACATCACCATGATATTGCACCGTTTACGGCAAATGAATAAGTTATGATTTATTTTCACCAAACCTTCATGTTAATCTCGGAATTGTCTTTAAAATGGAGCAGGTGTATCTCAGTCACGAAGAGTCGGACCATTTTTCGGAAGCTTTTCGTCCCATTTAAAGTATGTCGTTGCTGTAACATATATTACAAAATTAATTTGGCAGTAAGAAAGATTACAATACTTAAATAGGTAAATATATTTCTGTCCCCTTTACCACAAGACGCAGTAAGTAGAACGGTTTTCATCTTTTCCAATCACGGTTTTACCAGTAGACGTGGATGGAACGGAACAGGAAACCTAATTACGGGCATTATCTCAATTGTGATTTCTGTGAACTCAATTATGTTAGAGCAGCGGCAAAAGAAAGTCTACTGGAAATATAGGTGATGCCGACAAAAATGTACCTACCTATAATAATAAAAAATCTTATTGTAGTCACTCACCAGTGTGATAATAGTCATTAAAAGCGTAATATAATTGTGTCCCAGTTCAAAGAAGTCCAACGTGTGCACGTTGGCACAGATGTACAGAAACTGGCCGAGAGCGAGAGTGCTGGCCATCAGGCACATGCCCATCTGGCTCCTCGTCGGGTACGTGCGCCTCACATCGCCGAGCTCTTCGTTGGGCCACGCACCCACGTAGTGCAGAATAGCGCGCAGACGGGACATATAGGGCAACTCCATCGGCGGGTGCAGCTCCATCCATGACATAGTACGTCTCGCCATAAACATTTCAACTGTGACGACTCATCAAATGCTTATTTTAACTAAGTAATGTTAAGCCTGTGGTTAATTTCGACTAATTGATCAGAAATTTATTTGGCCAAATGACGATTTATCCATATACCATTTGATCAAGGTTATATTTACCTAGCTTTCTGAGGGGCTCGTAGGCCAGTTGCGAGTTGAAAACGATCATACAAGTTAAGCAACGTTGGGCGAGGTCAGGGGACCTGGATGGGTGACCGCTAGTGACAATTTTGTCTGAGCCCCACCGTGTCTCGGAAACCACGTTAAAGTTGGTCCCGGTTGCTGTCGCTCGGCAGCAGTCGTTAGGCCACGTCAGAGGCCTACGAGCAGCCTGAATAACTCTGACAAATAGGTTTGGTCACTAAACCACACGAAAAAATAACTTCAAAGTAGATGAGACATTACCATCATAGGGTCTAGATGGAATCGCAAGGTAGTAGGATGATTTGATGTTACTTTTTACTCGTATAAGAGAAAGGAGTGCAGTCGAGCAGACGAGCCCCCTGATGATAAACGGTTATCGTCATGGGGGTATCTAGATACCCCGGTAACAAGGGAGGGGTGGCTGGATCCCAGCCGGCCTTGAAGGGTATCAAAATCAAATTGTATTGCCAATTAAAGGTAGTTACATCAAGATGATATTTGATTCATTGTTAATGCACACATAATAAGCCAATCAATACGTTACCTTTTCTCCTTTTTAAAGACGATGTCTAATAAATGAGAGATCTTGGTTACGGCACAGTCAACTGATTACCTATGGTGGTCAGTTGCGACTGAACGGAACGTCGGCATTAGTTGAGGAACTATGCCAAGACCAGCAATGATTGGAAAATATTGTGAAGAGTTCAATCAAGTCGGTGATTATACTTGCTTGACTATGGGGGCAGGTGTGTAATTCCGACCGGAATGACCGCAATCCGTATTACTTACTGCATTTTGAATCATGAAGTTTACCATGAGGTAACAAGCTCATACACACAGCTGTGAAATACTTATTGTGTTATACAAAGATAATACACGAGTTATTTGTGTATATGCACTTCTAAAGGGCGTCAGAATGTATAATCTGTCGCCCTTTAGAAGTGCATATCGTGGCTTTCGACAGAGATTTCAACAAAACCGGATAATTTACTTTGGTGACATCTCAAAGGCGTTCGACTTTGTGAAATGTCAGAGACTCTAGAGGACTTTGCTAGACATGGCTACGCCGAAATTTAATTGTACACGTTCTAACACGAGGATGGAACAGTGTCAGTGAAAAGCACATGAAGTGCTGTCCAGTCATTTCCACCCCAGTACATGAAGGAGTCTCTCAAGGGTGTATAATATTTCCGCTCTTCATTGTCTATGTAGGACTCATATTCCGATTGGCGACTTGAAGACGTGAGATAAACGTTGACACCATTCTGTTTTACTTGCAAACAGGGTGATGTCATTAGTGATCAGCTGATCCAGCCTTTAGCTGAGCCTTAAATCATTTGGATCCCCAAAGCAGCTCGTGTCACGGTCGCCCGCAGTATCACTGAGTTGCTAGAGTAGTCGCTGAATACTCCTCGGCCCGCTGGGAAAGTCTATTTACTTTTGCTTACCTACTCTGTTTTACACATCGAAGATAGCAAAACAGGTCAATCTTTATGAGTTATAACAATATTATTATTTCAGAGATATATCAAAAACCTCACCACGGTGCATTTTCAAGGTCCAAGGCTGTTGAATGCAAACCATCTGAGGGGAATATAAGAGACTTGTTGGTGACGCGCCTTGCGGAGGCAAGGGAAGCCTGGTGCGCTACGTGCCCGGAGGAAGAGGCTCCTGTACAAACGAGTGCAGGCCAACGTCTATGGGACCTACCTTGTTGTGTACCATGTTGTGTATATAGTGTTGAACCGTATGGATAAAAAGTTGGAACTTTTAAAGGAGGTCAAGCGACGGAAGCTCCAATATTTCGGTCATATTATGCGGAACCCCCGATATAACCTGCTGCAATTAATCATCCAGGGCAAAATTTGTGGAAAGAGGAGCGTTGGCAGGAGAAGACACTCTTGGCTGAAGAATTTACGTGATTGGTTCGGCTGCAGCACCGGCTCCTTGTTCCGGGCATCCGTGCAGAGGGTGAAAATTGTCATGATGTTGTCCAACCTTTGATGAGAAGAGGAACGTTGAGAAGAAGAAGATATAGTGTTGCAGTCTCCGAAAAGAAGTCTGGCCATTGGTTGCACTGCCATTCCCAAACCATGGCACTCTGCTCGAACCTGTTCATTTACGTATAGCAGAGTGCCTACGTTTGGGCGGCAGGGTGTGCGAACCGCATAACTGTCGATGCGGTCGAGGTGTGGATCAACTTGGTCGTCACGGACTGTCATGCACGAGGAGCACCGGCAGCGGATACAGACATGGAGCCTTGAACGACTTAATCCGCAGGGCTCTCATCACCGCGGCCACAGGGCGGCCACTCTGGGCCTGTCTAGGGATGACGGCAAAATGCCGGACGGCGCCACTCTGGTGCCCTGGAGCATGCGACGGACGGTAGTCTGGGACGCCACGTGCGTTGACATGCTGTCTCCGTCCCATGTCCAGGGCACGTTCGTACGGGCCGGCGCCGCAACCGAGGATGCCCAGACACTCAAGCGCCGCAAATATACATGTTTGTCAAATGACCACCATGAGTTTGCGGCACTTACCGTGGAAACTTCTTCTGACACAAAAAAATAGTCCATGAAATCTCGATCAGGCTGATTCACGCCTCCGGCGACCTGAGGGCTGGCGCTTGCCTCTTGCAATGGCCACATGGCAACATGGCCATACAGAGAGGTAATGCAGCCAGCGTCCTCGACACGGTGCCCTGTGGAGCTTGACGGCGACGTGTACCTTTTATAATAATAGGGTTTTACACAATTGATTATTATAATTTTAATTATTTTAAATAAATTAAGTACAAAAATGCATTATAAATATACTACAAACTATATTATATATAAACATAATATAAACTAAAAACTATATGTACAATAGGTCGGTTGAACTATCTGAATGGCTTAGCATTACAGATAGTACAACCGTTCCCCGTTGTCCGGCAACGTGCCCAAAATGCTGGCGGCATTTCCCCTCTGTGTCGCTAGGCTGATCCTTTGGGCGAAATACAAGCCAGTATTTTAGGTTAGTATTATTTAAAATAGTTATTTTTATTATTAAATTAAATTATTATTTAATTAAATAATAAATTATTATTAAATTAAATTATTATTTAAATAAATAATAAATTATTATTTAATTAAATTATTATATATACCCAGGTGGATGTATCTAAAGACCAGAAGGCTGGCACGTACCGCGCGCAACGCATTGCCTCGCAATCCAGCGAGGCAATGCTGCCACTGCCAGCCTTCTTGGGACACTCCCCGCGGTCGCTGACCTAGGGCAATTTTTTAAATTAAGTATAGTTTTTTAATTACATTTTACTGTTTTTAGTTAAATATTTTGTCGTTAGGTAATAAATAAATACCGTTATGTTTAAGATTTTATTGTATATTTGAATAAATATTTAATATTGCAATAAAATATAATTCAAGAATACAGATTTCGAAAAGACTGCCTAGTGGAGGCGATCTTCTGCAAATAATGTATTAAATTATCAAAAGTATGTCTTCAAACTTATTTTATTAATGGACTCGAGTGTTCGTCATTTGCCAATGTCATGTTACAGAAAATTCAATGTATTTTAATGTCTTCTATCTTCCTCCAGGGGAGTCGCCGTAGCGTCGTCACCCTGGGTAGCCGCGTCTTCTTGTCTTCATCCACAGGAGACGCCGTAGCGTCAATCACTCTGGACGAAGCAGCTCGACAGTCACGTTCACTCCCGAGCTTGTAGCGGGAACTCTTGATAAAAGCTTGAAACTTCAGATCTTGCATAAATAATCAAATAACTTCACCGTACTGTCATTCGCGAACATTTTCTGATTAATTTAACGTGATATTAAACACAAAATAGTCCCTGTAGACATTAAAAGGAAAATTATCAAATAATTTTGCAACCGTCGTTTCCCGCCATTTTCAAGAGAACCTCAAACTTGACTTTCAAAAAGGGCCGTGGTCCAGTCCGTATGGAATAATCTAGATCCCACACAAGTTCGAATATCCGGGAGGTCCATGTGTCACATGGTGGTGCAGTCACTCAACGTGGGTATTCCCTCGTTCGGACCATGCTGGTATAAGGGCTAATAATGCGAACTTAATGAATTTTAATATTGCAATACATACACGTAATCCTTTTCACATAGGAATTATACAGAAGGGAAAACCTTATAGGTACCCCCATTATTAAGGGCCTTCCATGAGCCAACTAGCGCCGCCAATCTTTGAAAAATAATATCATCCAATTTATTATTTTTTATTAAAAGAGCTATGTACACAAAATTTATTAGGATACACACTATTTTTTAATATACAATACATGGCATAATTGCGACAAGCAAAGTTGTAGTTCTCAAATGTGCCCAAATGGTTCTCAAATCTCAATTATGCGAACTACAACTTACCGACATTGAATCATGTTATAAATAAGCATTTAAAAAATAGTATTTATCGTAATAGACATTATGTACATAGCTTTTTTAATAAAATTGATTAAATTGGATGATATTATTTTTCAAAGATTGGCGGCGCTAGTGGGCGCAAAAAAAACGGAGATATTTTTACATTTATTCGTTATCTTGTACAACATGCGGTTGATGGTGGGGCAGAATCTGGCATTGTCATTTGCAAGCGAAATTTTTTGTCAACGATGAGCGCATAGAGACGAAGCGGGGGACAGGCGTGCCGTATTAAAGAGATGCGTCCATGTCGATAATATCTCTAAGTTACACGTGTCGCGAAGCAATTTTGCGCACATGTGGGGGCGACACGGGCGCCCTCCTGTTACAATTATATGGGGTAAGTGGTCTGGCTGATTGCAATAAAAGTCAAATCCAGACTCTGGGAACAGAAAAGACCAGTCGGCAGACTACAGATGAGATGGAAAGATGATATAAAGAAGGTGTCGGGCAGTAACTGGACTCTCACTGCCCAAAACAGATCGGAATGGAAGCGGTTGAAGGAGGCTTACACCAAGAATTTGGTGAAGGATGGCTAAGAAGAAGAATCACATTGAGTACATGTTTAGCACGTCAACATTTTATTGAATTTACATGGTGTACTTGTATTTTGTATTTTTAATTTATCAAGCTCCTCTATTTATAATAACCTACATTTTGATATATATTTTGTATGAATAACTGTTTTAGTTTAGACACACTACTCAGTGAAAAGACAGGAAAGGGGTATGTTTGTGATTTTTTTCTATCGAGCGAAGTTTGTCCAATCGTGTATCGGTAGCCAACAGTCCCTATATAGATACCCCAAGATTGATATATATTTTTTTCAGGCCTTTAATTTCAGTAGTTAGTGCCGTAGCCTTCATCGAAAAACTTAAAAAGTCCCAACACCTCGCCTTAAGTACGTGGTGTACTTGCAAGGAAAAAGTGCCAACGCTAATGAGAAAAAGTTTCATAAAACTTCCGGAGGAAATCATTTAAGATAATTACAAATTGCTTGTAATAACTAGGAATTACATAATTCAAAATTTGTTTTGATATTTTCTTACATATGCACTATGCGAAACGAAAATCTAAATGATAAATGGAGAAAAATCACGATGGCTCTGTTGGAATAGAGCGTGCCACGGAATGGCTAGGTCCCGGGTTCGAATCCTGGTCGTGATGAAAATTTTTCTCCATTTATTATTTTAATTCAGAATTTTTATTAGCATTATCCATGATCGTGAACAAATTAGAACATGAAGAAAAAATTCTTGCAGTGGGCAGGACTTGAACCTGCGACCTTGTCATTTAAGAGCGTGTTACAGAATCACAAGGACGCAGGTTCAAATCCTGCCCACGGCAAAAAAAAAATCATCATGTTCTAATTACATAATTATTATTAGTCAGACTTTGGTAATTTCCATTGCTCCACGATGGCCAATAGCAACAAAAACACCAATCCCGAACATTGTAGCTTTACGGTATTTAGTCGTAGGTACTGGCCATAAATCAAGGATTACCTTATTTTATTCCCTTCATATTACAGCTCTGCTAATTATTTTTGAATTGTTATAGCAACTCAATGTAAGGTAATATTACTGGAATGTGTTCCTACGTGGAGTCGAATGGGCTGTTAATCATAAACATTTAACCTCAATTATCAAGTCCTCAGTTTTTTTCACTTTCACACTTAGTAGATAATCTCATTGTTAAATTGCTAACCTAACCGGGATCGAACTTGTACCTACCGTAAGTCCAGTTAGACCTCATCATCATCATCATCAGTCTATTTATATTGCCCCACTGCTGGGGCACAGACCTTCTCTTACATCGAGGGAGCTCGGGCCATAATGCACCACGCGGGCCCAGTGCGGGTTGGCGGATTTCACATGCCTTAGATTTTTTTTTCTTCTACGACATGCAGGTTTCATCACGATGTTTTCCTTCACGGTTTTGAGAGCACTCGGTAAATGTACGTAAGTTTTTCCGTCGAAAAAACCGAGGATAACTCATTGGTACATGGCTGCCCTAGCTGGGAATCGAACCTGGGACCTCCATATTGCAAGTCCATAGACCCAACCACTGAGCCACCGAGCTCTCCAGTTAGACCTAACCACTCTCTTTACCTAACTTTACAAAAAAACCTTAAACATCTTTACCTAACCTATAGTCAGTTATGATCACTGAAAGGTTTTTTTAGATCTTAGCCTACGTACTTTAACTGCATATTGCTAACGATATATTAGATATTATTATTATTAGAACATGCACCTTTTGCCACACCACTTATCATAACTATATTAGATTATAACTTACTACTTGATTGATTTTTGTTTGTATTCTTTATTGTACATAAAACCTTTAAAATTAACACATAGTTTTGGAGACAATATTTACAACGGCGAGCTTAACCCTAAAGAGTTCTCTTACAGCTAACCTTTTTTGTAAGCTTATGTAATTGGTGTATGGCAATAAACATAATTCCTATTCTATTCTAGATCGTCTCTTTCCTGATTTTTAGGTAAGGGTTTTTGCAAAATAGGCTTTGAAATAAAGACTTTAGTCATGAAATGTGTTGAAACCGAGGTCACTTCGGATTTTTTTTTATATGGATTAGGTAAAGGCTAGAAAGAAAATATACCCAAACAATATAGATGAAAAATGTCATTAAATCACATATATTTTTTTCCAGGCTCTAGGTAGAAAAGAGTTAATGGTCTTCAAAGACTGTGGTTTGTGTCATGTCAGGCCCTTAAGGGCCTTCCATGAGCCAACTAGCGCCGCCAATCTTTGAAAAATAATATCTTCCAATTTAATCAATTTTATTAAAAAAGCTACTAAACTAAAAGATAAATACTATTTTTTAAATGCTTATTTATAACGTGATTCAATTTCGGTACTTGTAGTTCTCATAATTACGAGAAACGGCCGTTTTTGGCACATTTGTGAACTACAACTTAGCTTGTCGCAATTATGCCATGTATTGTATATTGAAAAATAGTATTCATCCTAATAAAGATAGTGTACACAGCTTTTTTTAATAAAATTGATGAAATTGGAAGATATTGTTTATTCTAGATTGGCGGTTTTTATCACTTTCACAAGTCTTAAAAATGTTATTGTAGAAAAAGCTCTTAGCTAACATCTTGGGTGTATTTACCCCTCATTAAGGTAAACCACTAATTAAGCTACAGTTAAGCAAGTTTGATTAATAAGAGCCTCTAGCCAAACAAACAAGTATATCGTATTACATTACTAGTATTGTTTATTTTGCTATTTCGTCGAATATGATAGGAGGAGCTTCAGTGTGGGAACGATTTTTAGCTCAAGTAAGCGCAATGCAATCTAAGAGATATACAGGATGTTTCAAACCCATCAAATCAAATTATTTATTTATTTTATTAATGTACTCGACAGTTCGTCAATGTCATGTTACAGAAAATTCAATATATTCAATAGTCTTCTATCTTCCTCCAGGGGAGTCGCAGTAGCGTCTTCACCCTGGGTAGCCGCGTCTTCATGTCTTCATCCAGAGGAGTCGCCGTAGCGTCGTCACTCTGGACGAAGCAGCTCGACAGTCACGTTCACTCCCGAGCTTGTAGCGGGAACTCTTGATAAAAGCTTGAAACCCCAGATCTTGCTCAAATTATTCAACAAATTCACCATACTGTCACTCGCGAACATTTTCTAATTAATTTAACGTGATATTAATCTCTAAATAACCACTGTAGACAATAAAACAAAAATTACCAAATAATTTTGCAACTGTCGTTTCCCGCCATTTTCAAGAGAACCTACTAAAATCGTCGTAACTATCCGCTTGCAGGTAGCTTCAGAAAAGGTGCAACGTTACAATTGAAAAAAAAAAATTGGACGTGCAAAAATGTACGCAATAATTGTTTCCTGCAATAAAAACGAGTTTTCCTCGAGTTTCTTTTTCGAAGGAAAACTTACGTAGGTACAGCTAACAGCAGATCAAGTGTAGCACTATATGTGTCGTAAAAAGACATTGCCACATTTCAATGGAGCTTTGCCCCACCTTTGGTCACCTACGTGACCATTGAAGCTCATATATCATTTTGTTGGGGACTTATTACAGGTTTCATATTGCATAATCGTAATTAGGAGTTGCGAGAGTAGTAGAAAATGGTAACAAAGACTATGAATAATTCGCTTCGATTTCTTACTATTTTCTGAATTCGTAATTAAGCTGTTTTTTCGACTCACATTTTAAACCAATAATTTTAATAAAAAATGGAGATATTTTTACATTTATTTGTTATCTTGTTCATCATGCGGTTGATAGTGGGGCAGAATCTGGCATTGTCATTTAAAATCGTACTGCAAGTGTTACCATTGATCTGCTGTAGTCCCTACACTTACCGAATGCGTTCAGAACGGTGAAGGAAAACATCGTGGTGAAACCTGCATGCGGTGGAAGAAAATCTATAGGCTGTGTGATAACCTAAAGACCTATGCCAGTAAAGGTAAATATTGAAAGATGTATTTCAGAAACAACACCCAGTATAAACACACCTTATATTGAGTTTTTAGAAAAAAAATCCAGCATATTAGGGCCTGATTAAATTGGATTATATTATTTTTTTAAGATTGGCGACGCTAGTTGGCTCATGTCAGGCCCTTAAGAGCCTTCCTAGAGCCAACTAGCGCCGCAAATCTTAAAAAGTCGGTAAGTTGTAGTTCACATAATTGCGAAAACCGGCCGTTTCTGGCACATTTGTGAATTACAACTTACCTACATTGAATCACGTTACAAATAAGCATTTAAAAAATAATATTCATAGCAATAAACAATGTGAAAGTAGCCTTTTACTAAAATTGATTATATTGGAAGATATGATTTTTTTAAGATTGGCGGCGCTAGTTGGCTCATGTCAGCGCCTTAAAGAAATATACGCCAAAACAGATTATAAAAAATTAAAAAAAAATTGGAATAAAATCAAGTATTCAACAAAATGGCGGATCGAATTCGGAACAGCTGATTCCATTTGATACTGATGATTACTTTTTAAGGACTTTGGAGTAGGCATTACCCCAATTTAGGCCAAATTTCGTTCTTTTTTTGAATTCATTCAGCAGTGTCACCGTACCTAAATATTTTTTGGTGTTTAAAATGACGATTAGCTAATCACTGCTTAAATAACGTTTATAAGTAAAAAAAAAGGTTAATCACTTATTAAGAGTTTAAATAATGATTAGTTAATAGGTATGTTGCTCAGTGCTTGAAAAGTGTTTTTTTTATAAGTAAGAGGGCTTATCTATAATCTATGCTGTAATAGGCACGCATTTTCATCTATTCTGTAATACACATTTCTAACAAGGATTTCTTTTTTTCCTCTCTGTTAACGCCGTAGTACTTCCGTTATTTCTTAATACATTCACTCACACGCCACTAATTTATTTATACTCTTAGTACATTGATCCTTCAGTCGAGCCTTACTTTATTCCCGCATTCGCCCCCGCTCCTGCGCACTTAGCAGTCGAGTCGAGAATCGACAATCGAGATCTATACCGAAGCCCAAATCAAGTGTCTTATTTTGTAATCTTAACCTACTAACATTTTAAGTTATTATTGCATAGTTATTTTCACGTTATTAGATCGGATCACTTTGTATTCATAATGATGAAAATATTCAATCAATTACTTCCTTCAGTGCTACATCACAACAGGTAATTAGACGATCATATTTGTTTACGTAATAAGACACTTGATTTGGGCTGCGGTATATCAATGTCGACGGAAACCGCAAATCATGCGCGCGCGCACACATCTTGTGTTATACTCAAAACGGCTCCCAAAAATGGGACCGTTCAGTGAATATCTCTGTGCTGTGATCGTAAAAACTCTCGAACTCTTTTGTGAACGATGGAGACCGCCGCCGCCGCAGCAGCGGTTTCGAAGGATATCTCTCACAGGTACCTACTCCTAAAATGACAATGCCAGATTCTGCCCCACCATCAACCGCATAATGAACAAGACAACGAATAAATATAAAAACATCTCTGTTTTTTTATTAAAATTATTGGTTTAAAATAAAGTTTTGTACAAGTTGCGAGTCGAAAAAACAGCTTAATCAAGAATTCAGAAAATAGTATGAAATCGAAGCGAATTATTCATTGTATTTGTTATCATTTTCTACTACTCTCGCAACTCCTACTGATTGTGATTATGCTGTATGAAACCTGTAATAAGTCCCCAACAAAATGATAGGTACAGCAGCTTCAATGGTCTCGTGGTTTTGTAGGTGGGGCAAAGCTCCATTGAAATGTGGCAATGTCATTTCATGTAGATCCTAATAAGAAGCGATCTTCATCCATCTGTTTAATTAATGAAATTTTTTGTAAAATTTTAAAATATATCGCGAGTGGATTGGCTACAACGTTCCTGACCAAACTATGAATAATTAAAAATTACAAATCTAACCGGCCAAGTGCAATTCGGACTCGCGCCCCGAGGCTTCCGTGCAACGCAACTTAACCCCGTAACTTTGCTCTAACGAAAGATAAACTAGATTTAGAGACCTTTATGAAAATATTTTGTCTATACATCGACATACTCCTGATTGGTTGATCATCTGCAAATATAAGTTTGTAATAAGAAAATAAATATTTTTGGGAGCTGTAATCTCAAATTTACAGTTTTCGTTTTTTTCCCTTCACTTGTGCTATAAGACCTAGCTTCTTGCCAAATTTCATGATTCTAGGTCAACGGGAAGTACCCTATAGGTCTTGGATTTCTTGCATTTTCAGACAAATATGCGAGAAAATGCGACATAAACAGCGATATCTTTTGATTGCGTTGACGTAGAAGTTTGATTTTTTCACGGCTGCATGAGGTTGAAGACCTCAGAATTTGGTATTAATTTAAACTTGATCCGTCCACAAGTTTCTGAGATATAGGTCTTGACAGACGGACAACAAAGTGATCTTATAAGGGTTCCTTTTTTTCCTTTTGTCGCACGGAACCCTAAAACGATCAGTTTTTTATTAGACAACCCTATATCATCATGTTCGCAATGAAATAAAGTTTATTGATATAATATATATAAGACTTATTTATTAAACAGATGGTATAAGTAAGGCCAGTATTAATAAATCACTTTCAGCTCAAAAGTCAATCTTGAGAACGACCTCACGATGGCGTTCCTTAGGAATCGGGTATCACGTGAGTAACACCGTATTAATAAACAAAACTCAGTTCTCAAGAGAACTGTCAAACTTACACTTGAGAATTGCTGATTGCAGGCGAACCGCGACTTGAGAAAGACATCACGTGATACGCCCTCGACATACTCGAGATGGTGATCACGTCTTGAGAATATATCAGCTGAATTCGCTCTAGAGGGCTTCAGCTCAGACTATTAACACGTTCATGGACAGTAGAAATTACGAAATGACAGTGAAAATTCGGAACTACTGTCATAACCGTGGGGGATTCTAAGTATGTGTGTGTCAAGACCGACAAAAATGTACCTACAACCTTTATTTTGACAGTACACATACCTATTTTCTACACAGAATGACAGTGAGACCGCTCCACAAAGAAAACCGCCTACGAACGCCGCAGGAGATGCCGTTGTGTCTTTTTAAATGCATCAAAATACTACGTCATACGCCGTACTGTCATTTTCCGAATACTCAAAGTACGGCATATGCCGCCACTGTCCATGAACGTGTTAATACGGGTCCTAGACGTTCCCACAAGCACAGCACATTTAATTTTGTTTTTCTCTTACCTATTATGTAATTTTTAATCACCCTGTAATGTCACCCAAGGTGTTGTGATCATCTTACAGTGTAACACCATCTCTTCGTGATGCAAAACATGCTACGACTGCGTTTTGAGGTGGTCTATTCGTGCAACTACGCCCACGGATTAATTGCATCAACCAATGCAAGCGTAATTGTTACAACTATTGTATTCACTGTATTTATTATTATTTATTTATTTTATTAATGGACTCGACTGTTCGTCATTTGATGTCATGTTACAGAAAATTCAATATAGGTATTCAATAGTCTTCTATCTTCCTCCAGGGGAGTCGCAGTAGCGTCTTCACCCTGGGTAGCCGCGTCTTCTTGTCTTCATCCAGAGGAGACGCCGTAGCGTCGTCACTCTGGACGAAGCAGCTCGACAGTCACGTTCACTCCCGAGCTTGTAGCGGGAACTCTTGATAAAAGCTTGAAACTTCATATCTTGCATAAATAATCCAATAACTTCACCATACTGTCATTCGCGAACATTTTCTGATTAATTTAACGTGATATTAAACACAAAACAGTCCCTGTAGACATTAAAAGGAAAATTATCAAATAATTTGGCAACCGTCGCTTCCCGCCGTTTTCAAGAGAACCTATTATTATTTTTTTATTTAAACATTACTAAGGTAATGTCCAAAACACAACCCTGCGATCGATAACTGGCGTAGCAGACGTGGCCCGCAAAGCAGCCACATTGAAGTGGAACTGTGCGGGCCCCGTGTGCCGCATGCAGCCGGACCGATGGGCCCGGACTGGCACAGAATGGGTGCCATCGGACGGTCGCCGGCGTCGGGGCAGACCTCGGCGTAGGTGGAGAGACGATATCGTTAGATACAGGGATGGGTGGCTGGAAGAGGCTCAGGACAGGGATGAATGGAAGAGGAGGGGGGAGACCTTTGCCCAGCAGTGGGACAATTTATAGGTTCACAAAAAAAGGTAATAACAAAAGAATGTAAGTTTATTTCAAAAAGGTACAATATAAAATAAAAAAGAACCATTCAATATTTAAAAAACCTAATCTAAACTATTTTTAAAATTTAGTTACAGGAAGAGTAGCCAAGACACTGGCAGCGTTACCTCGCTGGATCGCGACGCTAACCCGTTGCGCGAGGTAGCTGCCAGCTCTTGGGTCACCAGTGGCATCTACTATTATAATAATACATTATTTTGATTGGCCACCAGCATCTTAAAACTTGAGAAGTTTGTCCAGATGCTGATATCCTCACACAAACCGCTGCATAATATCTACCTATAGCATAATATATTAATATATAAAACTATTTATAATAATTTTAAGAATATTTGTACATTTTCTTTTTGTTATTGCGGGTTTAACTTCCTCGCGCTCTACTATTTTAGAGATTTCTTTTCGGCCCCTGTGGTTGTGGTACAGTCGCGTACTAAAGGCAAAAATAAATAAATAAAGTAAATAGGTATAATCATATTTATGTCACATCACAAATAATTAGTATCAAAAATAAGTTTTATTGACAATCAGTCTTTTAGAAAAACGTTAAAGTTTTGTTTACAAATGTACTGTGTCAGCGCTATTTATGTAAAAATATGGCTGGTTGTCTATCAGGGAACCAAAAAGTACCTGAGCAGGTGCCGAAGACTGAGGGGACGAGTAGGTACCTTAAAAATAAATTAATATTGCCTCGTCTCCTGCCGGGGGGCAATGGCATATAGGGGCCGAATCTACAACTTTTAATCCGGGGTACGAATATTAGGGGACAAATGGGTTCTGACCCACTAAGCTCGTTATTGTGAAAAAGGGTTGAAGCACGACGTTAAAAACAGTATCTATGACGTTTAATTGGAATATCGAAAAACTTTTTTCAGATGCAATTTCACGAGATCTACCTAGTAAGTTGATTTACTTAATGCAATATTTTTAGGCCTCTAAAGGAAAAATAATGAAACCTGATAGGATCACTTTGTTGTCCGTCCGTCTGTCAAGAGACCTATATCTCAGAAACGCGTAGACGTATCAAGTTGAAAATAATACGTAACTTATATTTGCAGATGATCAACTAATCAGGAGTATGTCGATGTATGGACATAATATTTTTCGAGGAGTCCGGCGACCAGAGAGCTGGCAGCTACCTCTGCTAACGTATTGCGTTGGCAATACAGAGAGGGAATGCTGCCAGCCTTCTGCACCGTGACTCCTGATGCCCTCATACTCATTTATTCGGCCTTAGGTACACTATGGAATACTTGGTTACGTTACGTTTCTTACATATTACATATTAATTATATTTCAAATCACGTGGCTGGGTGATGTGAGCGCAAAGAGCAGCACAGTAACACTGTTCTTAAACCCAGTTCATAGTATATGAATTAGAGGATATGTTTTATTTATAGATAGTTTTTAAAGGAGGCCAAGCGACGGAAGCTCCAATATTTCGGTCATATTATGCGGAACCCGCGATATAACCTGCTGCAATTAATCATCTAGGGCAAAATTTGTAGAAAGAGGAGCGTTGGCAGGAGAAGACACTCTTGGCTGAAGAATTTACGTGATTGGTTCGGCTGCAGCACCGGCTCCTTGTTCCGGGCAGCCGTTCAGAGGGTGAAAATTGCCATGATGTTGTCCAACCTTCGATGAGAAGAGAAACGTTGAGAACTGAGAAGATGAGAATTTTTTAGATTTTTTAAGTTAGTTTTTAGTTATTTTATTACTTTAGGTTATAATTTAATGTAATTTTTATATATTTTGATAATGGCAAAGTTAAGTTGATCTAAATATTGTTTATCTATTCGTTAGAGCAAAGTTACGGGATTAAGTTGTTTGTACGGACGCCTCTTTTTGGCCGGTTTTTTTCTTATTTGGTCATCATCCCTATTGCATCAGCCACGTTTTTTTACAACAGTCGTTTACAATTGTGGAACCCGAATCCTAGTGCACAGTGGACGAGTAGATAAGGATTTATCCTAAGTAACGACAGTAACTGTCATTGTTGAAGAGCTTCTTGGCCTGTGTGGACGTTTCTTCTCTAAGATCCAGTCCCCTTCTTCTCGTGCGTTAGTGACCTATCCTAGTATCGGAGTTATTCAGGCCGCCCGTAGGCCATAAGTGAGCTCAGTGTATGTGTGTTTCATGTATAAGGGATTCAGTGTGACCTAGGAAATAAGTGAGTATCTTCTTTTATTATTAGAGGGGAAGGGGGGGGGGGGGGGTTGTTAAGGGCCTTCCATGTGCCAACTAGCGCCGCCAATCTTTAAAAAAGAATATCTTCCAATTTAAGTTTTAAATTGGAAGATATTCTTTTAATTTGTTAATTTATTTAATTACAGTCGAAGACAGAGATAAGTATACAGGGGGCCTCAATAAGGTTGAGATTTTCTCACACAGTTACATAGTATTCACTTTTATCTATCAAACAGTGAAATAATTTTTGCAATAGGTCAAGTAGTTTTGGAGAAAATCTCAACCTTAAAAACTCTCCTGTACACTTTATTTCTTTATCTGTGTTCCACCGTACATAATGTAATATTTTTTAAATGCTCATTTATAACGTGATTCAATGTCGGTAAGTTGTAATTCGCATAATTGCGAAAAACGGCCGTTTTTCGCACATTTGAGAACTTCAACTTCGCTTGTCGCAATTATGCCATGTACTGTATATTAAAAAATAGTGTTTATCCTAATAAAGATTGTGTACATAGCTTTTTTAATAAAAATTAATTTGTAAGATTTTTTTTTAAGATTGGCGGCGCTAGTTGGCTCATGGAAGGCCCTTAAATTATTCATTTATTCAACCTTAGGAGCTCTAGGGAACACTTGGTTATGTCATAAATAATGTAATAATTTACAATAATATAAGGTACAGAATACAAACTAGGTTACGGCTGGATGTACGAACAGAGAAACATGACAAAGAACCGACCCACGGGATATAACAAAATGATCTAATTGCGGCTGTAAAGATGCCTTGGCAATGTTGTACAATTTAGAGTAGGTTTTAAGGTACATTTTTTAAGGTTTAAATTATCTCTGAAAACTAAACCTATTACAAGAATTCTTTCACTGTTAGATAGATTAAAGTTAAGACTGTAAAGGAATTATTAAATTATATCCAATAGTTTTTACCCTATTCGAAGCACGATTTTGTGGAGGCGGATGGGAAAAATATTCCTATCCTCCCTGAAAACTCTCTGTATTCGGGTACGATCGTTTTCAACGCATTACATGCGCCGGCGCAGTCACGCCGCCGCCCAAAGGTAGCCATTTCGCCTTCCGTCGGGCGGAAGTTTCATTTCTATTCGCATCGCTTTGTTCCAAGTAAATTGAGTATTTATACACACACGAACATTTTTACTAGAATTTAAATACTTACCACTTTACAAGGAAGATAGTCAACTCGTAAAACTAGTAAAATAAAATAAATAAATAAACTCGGCTTTAAAAAATCTTTAACTAAACGCTAGTTACTAAGTTGAACACAAATTTAACAATTATAAAAAATTAGCCATTCCAAAATATTATAAAAAAAACTGACCAAGTGCGAGTCGGCTGTCGACCTCGTGCCCCGAGGGTTCCGTACAACTTCACCATAACATTTGCTCTAACGAAAAGATAAACTAGATTTAGGGACAAACTTATCTTTGCGTTTTCGAAACTGATAACGTCATACCAGGCGTCAACTGCAAATATAAGTTTGTAATTACAAAAAAAAGGTGGAACCCTAAATGACATTGACACATTTCTATGGGTCTTTGCCCCACCTACAAAACTACGTGACCATTTAAGCTGTACCTATCATTTTGTTGGGGACTTATTACAGGTTTCATATTGCATAATCATAATTAGTATCATTTTCTACTACTCTCGAAACTCCTTTAGAAGAATAACAAAAACAATGAATAATCGCAACTTGTACATAGCTTTAATTTAAACCAATAATGTTAATAAAAAAACGGAGATACTTTTACATTTATTTGTTACCTACAACTTACGGTTGATGGTGGGCCAGAATCTGGCATTGTCATTTACATATTTCCGATTTTTTCCTTTACTTGTGATATAAGACCTAGCTTCTTGCCAAATTTCATGATTCTAGATCAACGGGAAGTACCCTATAGGTTTTGAGTTTCTCAAGTTTTCATACAAATATGCGGGAAAAGGCGACATAAACGGCCATATCTTTTGATTGGTTCGACTTAGAAGTTTAATTTTTTTACGGCTGCATGAGGTTGCAGACCTGAGTATATGGTATTAATTTCAACTTGATCCGTCCACGCGTTTCTGAGATATAGGTCTTGATAGACAGACAGACAACAAAGTGATCCTATAAGGGTTCCTTTTTTCCTCTTGAGGTTCGGAACCTTAAAAATATTATTATTGCTTATTAATTACTTCTAGTAAATATGTGAAATCATTTCATTTCATTTTTCATTTATTTAATTCCATGTACAATTATTATTGTGTCGGAAATCAATTAGTAACTAAAATTTATAATTAACAAGGCTACCTATTTAAATATTATACAATGTCAATATCTCAAATTTAGCGTCTACTTACAGTTATTTATATAATATGTATTCAATTTCATATTTACAATTAAATTTAAAAAATCTCATTCATATTATATATCGACCCGAATATTCAAATATCTATAACTATATAGGTATGTAGACCCAAGTTGCATTGCTAGCAAGTAAATGACCGATTGGCTGCGCCCGCGCCGCGTTGCAATCCGTGTAAGTACCTATTTATCGTTTTCGGTTGCTAAATTGTGGACTTTGACGCTTATATTTAGCACTTGTCAGCTCTTTAATATTAGGTATGATATTACATTTTGTAAGTAATAAATATCAAAGCCAAAGTCAAATCTCTTTATTGCAAGTAAGCACGTTGTGTAAATTTTTGCACGTCAAAATATTTTTGAATTTACATTTACACCACTTTGCAAGGAAAAGGTGCCAACGCTGAGGAGAAAAAGTGGCAAAAAACTCTCAGCAATATCATTCTAAATATTTATTAACCCAGTGATTTATTTTTGACAAAATTCATTGATCTCCTAATTACTTCAGTTTATTAATTTTTTGTAATAAAATAATACTATACCTATTCTAAAATAATAAAAACTTTAATAAACTGAAAAAAATAAAATATAACTTAAATAACTTTAACTAACTATAATTAATTTAACTTTAATAATATACTTTCTTTTACTTTTTAACATTGATCTCCTATAAACAACTAGATACACAGTCTGTCTTCTAAAAATGTCCGAGCGCAAAGAAGGTCCAAACGGATGAATGGACCATCATTAGCATTATTGGACATTATTTGGACGTTAACAATGGACCCTTATTTGGACGTTTTTTTAAATTGTTTTAGTAAGACCATTGTTTATCTAGTTGTTTATAGGAGATCAATGGTCACTACCTTTTCTTTTATACATTCTTTTATTTATTACTTAGATACCTACTTATTTAATTAAAATTTGAAGAAAAAAAATACAGTCTACCCCGAAATGTGGACATTAATATTGTTTGTAATTAAAATATTATTTTACAAAATATAAGCAATAGTCTAGTTGTTTATAGGAGATCAATGACAAAATTACATTTTATTAGTCATACTCCTGCCGGTCTCCTATAGGGGTATGCAGAGACGATGAAATTCCATCTACAGTGTTCAGACACCTCCATCAAACTCATCGGGTCTCGCGCATCCCTCTACATTCATTAACAGCAAAACGGCTTACCGCCGCCGCCGTCTTTTCACCACTACGTGGGTCTATTCCACTAGTCCCTACCAGCTGTCCCCCTAGGGGGGAAGAGTGGAATTTTTTTTCCACCCATCCCTACCAAACCATCACTGGTAGGGATGAGTGGAATTTCATTTCCACTCGTCCCTACCAAGCCGCTTTTGGTAATAAGTACAGTCGAGAATAAACACATGCTAATGAAAAAAATATGACATTACAAGAGAATAATATTGTTTTAATTATTAATAATAAGTTTTTTTTTATTTAAACTGTCAAGCTTAAAACTAATACAATAATATACTTATAACTAAATTATCAGTTGAACCTTCGTCAATCAAATAACCCGCCCCTTGTCATACCCGGGGCAAAGGTTCCCATAACGCTCGCGGCGGCGTTGCCGCGCTGTATAGCTATGGCCAACCTTTGCACCAGGTAGGACCCGGAGCGAGAGTCACAACCCCTCTCTCTAAGGCGACGGCTTATCTCAGTTATAAGCGCCGTCTCTTGATTATAAGTTAGCGTAATTTTTCCAAACATGTGATGGTTGGCGAACTTTTCGCCGTCTTTTAAGAGCATTTTAGATTCATCTGCTCTTATAGTGGTTCCATGAGTACGAGTATAAATACTTCATCGCTAAAAAGGAGTTACAATGGGAGAGGAAAAAAATAAAAACCGCCCAAGTGCGAGTCGGCTGTTGGTTCGCGCACCGAGGGTTCCGTACCCAATTTTATTAAATCACTAAAAATATAAACTAACTTACAATATTAAATTGAAAATAAAATGGTTGCCTGTAAAGTCTGTATACGGGCGAAAGTTTTACGTGACAACGACTTTGAGTGGTAAAATAATTTTAATGTGAATATTCTGTGAATATGACGCGTGCCTTTCACTTTTTATGTCTGTCTCTCTCGCTCTTAGGCGGGCTAACCATGCCCGAGTGGAAGGGACGCGTGCCTCTCACTCGCTCTCATTGTGAGCGCATAACGTGAGCGGAGCGTAACGCAGTTTCTTGAAGTGTCACCCGGCAAACCAATTTATAAGACGTTGTCACATCAAAAGTACTTACTAAAATATAACTAAACTAAAATAAAACTATATGTACAAAATAGGTCGGTTGAACTATCTGAATGGCTTGCATTACAGATAGTTCAACCGATCCCCGCTGTACGGCAACGTGCCCAAAATGCTGGCGGCATTTCCCCTCTGAGATCATCATCCAGAGAGGAAGATCTGCCTCCTGATCTCCTCCATCCTCCTCCTCTAAGTTGCGGGGTACAGCTAGTGAGAAATAAAATGATCTTAAACCTAATCTAAAATCGAACCAACTCTTGCTTCATAGTCGACTAAATAGTTCACATAGTACAATCGTTCGAACCAGGAGCGAAAAGAACGTTTCTACTGTCATATTACGTTAGTTTAGAATTGCGCGGAACATTGCTTAAACAACGTTTCGCACAATTTTAAACGAACAGATGTAATACGAGAGCAGAAACGTTCTTCCCAGAGAGGGTGGATTGGAACTTGTATATATACTCACGGCTGTGAAAATTTCGATAGCGCGTTGCAGGCCTTGTATGGGGAAGTTGACTAACATGTTTTATTACGTATCATATTACACCAATCAACTCACATAGACATGCTGAAGCGAAATCTGAAATCCGTTTTTCGATATCTCAATTAATACCGGAGTTATGATTAAGTTAAGTGTTCGGCGGTTTAGCAAAATGATCTTTAGTATACGGGACTATTTGCGTGTGACGTCACGACCACAGTACAGTTAACATCAGATCCAGTGTTACACTTTGTATTTTGGACCGTTCTTCTTCTTATTATCTGCGTCGTAAGATTTAAAATCGTACTGCAAGTGTTACCATTGATATGCTATTGACCGTACTGTTGTCTCAAACTTTGTAAGAATTTTGTTTTTCGATAATTTTCATAATAGTTTTCACAGTTTAAAACATATTAGAATGTATATTTTGTAATGATAACAAACCCAATTAAATTATCGGTATTAAAACTACCTATAAATAAAATATGTCCTATAGGAGGGCATCGGGAGTCCCGGTGCCCAGAAGGCTGGCAGCATTCCCTCTCTGTATTGCAAACGCAATATTGTTAGATTTTAGTCATTTCTAGGTTTCACGGGTTTAAGAAAACCCGGTCCTTTGAAAGGCTTGCACGGAGACATAGGTCCAACGCGTAGAGGCCCCTTAGAGAACTTTAATTTGAAGGGATATGTGATGCACCTAGCGGGACCCGTCTCTGAGCGCATCTGACTGCACTCAATGACAGACCCCGTCAGGTGCATAAACTATTGCAGTGATTGGAAATTACAACTTAATTGGGGCTATTGGTTTGGGGTGTTGGTGGGTCAGTCAGTCTGGTCTATAGAGCGAGACGTCGGACACCTGCCATGATCACATTGTCTCGAAGTTATTATTAGTCATTTTATTATTATTTTAGGTCACTTATTTGTCTAATATCTTCAGTAATCACGATAAATAATTTAGTTTTAGTATTATCGGTTTTTTAATTTGAGGTCTCTGTTTTATTGTGAATGGGACTACGGAATTATCTGCCACATTCATTCTACTATGTCAGAGGGGCCGCAAGTTTATGCAGATCAATAATAACACTTGCAGTACGAATTCAACTCTTATGACGCAGATAATAAGAACGGTCAAAGTCCAAAGTGTTGCATTTGATCTGCTGTTAGCTGTAGGTACTTATAGTCTTTTAGGAAGGTAGACAATGAGTCATTTTCTTGAATATAAAAGTAAAACTGTGAAAGTTTGACTGTTTTATTTTTTGAAAACGCCTCGCCAGTCATATTCAAGCGTGAGACAGAAGATGTCCCGCAGCGGCGGAGTGAAGAGCACGGCACAGTGACTCCATATTTGTATTTTTATTAATTTTGGATGAATTTTGGCAGGAAAAAAAATACGTCAACTAAATTCACATGTTTTAAAACAAGCTCTCGTATTTATAATACCTACATTTTCATATACATTTTGTATGAATAACTATTTCTGTTTAGACACAATTTTCATTTTAAAAGACATGGAAGGGGTATGTTTGCGATTTTTTTTTCTATCGAGCGAAGTTTGTCCAATCGTGTATTCATCAGTCTCTAAATAGACACCCCAAGATTGCTACATGTATTTTCAGACGTTTAATTTTAGTACTAGCGCCGTTGCCTTCATAGAAAAACTGTACACCCAGCATTGATCTCCTATAAACAACTAGATACACAAAGGTCTTACTAAAACAATTTAAAAAACGTCCAAATAAGAGTCCATTGTTAATGTCCAAATAATGTCTAATAAAGCAAATGAGGGTCCATTCATCCGTTTGGACCTTTTTTGCGCTCGGACATTATTAGAAGGCAGACTGTGTATCTAGTTGTTAATAGGAGATCAATGACACCCAGCCTTAATTTTAAAAAATCAAGTACTTTTTGGGAAATTCTGAACCATGGTAATTCGGTACGGTAAGTATAATAATAATAATAAAGGTTTTTATTGACATAAGAATTTAAGAACAGAGTTTCTTGATTGAAAACTTATAGCTAACAGCATTGTTTGGAAACAATTTACAAGAATGTGAAACGATAGCAACCGTACTAGTTTAAACAACTGTATAACCGATGCTAACGCCTTCCAATCGGGTTGTAATGTCGCGTAATGTAGTGTCAATGCCAAAAGTAAGGTAATTATCTTGTAAATGTCTAGTATTCTTTCTAGTAAGGTTTCTCCCATTGATTACTTAGCTCTCTCTCACCTCGGGGAGTCTCGAGTTTCAACTAACTTCGCCACTAACTCGTTCAGTTAATTTCACGCCAAATTAAACCTGCTCTCTTCATTAACAGAGTGGAAAGTCACTTCGCGCCTAGTTTTAAAGCTTTTCCAGCTAATGGAATTTGTGAACTGTGTGAAAATAGAATGAATATTGCGATTCGATATTTAAATACGACTAAGATTGTAAATAAGTAACGGTTTGTCATTGATCTCCTATAAACAACTAGATACACAAAGGGCTTACTAAAACACACACATACACATACAATTTAAAATCCAAATAAGGGTCCATTGTTAAGTCCAAATAATGTCCAATAAAGCAAATGAGAGTCCATTCATCCGTTTGGACCTTCTTTTATAGAAGGCAGACTGTGTATCTAGTTGTTTATAGGAGATCAATGCGATTTGTCTAATAATTAGTAGTTTAATTATTTTAAAAGATGAAGTTGAGAGTTTTTTGCTACTTTTCGTCTTAGAGTTGGCACAGTGACTCCATATTTGTATTTTTATTAATTTTGGATGACTTTTGGCAGGGAAATTAAAATACGCCAAAAAAGCAGATTTTTTTAAACAAGCTCTCGTATTTATAATACCCTACATTTTTTGTAGGATTTCGGTTTAGATATAGTTTTCATTTTAAAAGACATGGAAGGGGGTATGTTTGCGATGTTTTTCTATCGGGCGAAGTTTGTCCAATCGTGTATCGGTATTCATCAGTCTCTAAATAGACACCCCAAGATTGCTAAGTACCTACGTCACAAGTCACCTTAGAAATAACCTTAAAATTAAAGCACACTAACGATGCATTAAGCTTTAAAAAAAAATACAGTTGAATTTATTGTAAATATGTTTTTTTACTTACTTATATAAATTTAGAGATATCCATTCAATCCAATTAAGTACTCAGTACGATGAATTTGGCAAATGACAAACCGTCGCACCCAATATTAAATAAATTATAGTACTTATAATAAAATAAACGTATGCTCGGTTGCTTTACAGCGCTGCAAAAGCTGAGCTGCTGTATAAGCTGCAACTATTCATCGCTGCGCTGCAGCGCTGCTTCGGCCAATGCGATCAAACCCAACTTCGTCTAAAGGTATTTATCACTAATTACTACGTAATAAGTTGTAATTCACTAACTCAGCTTGCATAACTGTAACTTGAAACTTACACGGGTAAAAAACGCAGATAACGCTGAAAAGAAGTCGCCCGAATAAGGGTTATTCACCTCTGCACGTTTTTTTAAGTTTAATGCTTCGTGTATTTTTCGAAATACGTTTATTTAGGTAAGCACTTAATTTGTTTTGACTATTTTATTTAGTCTTGTTTCTAGGTATGGATTTAACACAGAGAAAGGTACTTATAGGGGAGTTTTAAAAGTTGAGTTTTTCCCAAAAATTTCTTGTCTGATTTTTGGACCTAAGTGTATTTTTGCAATAGGCTTGTAGTTCATGAGACAATCTCAACCTTATTGAAGCTCCTTTTAGGTACACTTTTCTCCGTTTCTGTTCGACTGTACCTACCTACTAACCTACCTATCAGCACATCAAGAGTAAATTATGAGAATTCTTTAAGATAACACATACCACTTACCCCATAGACCTGTAACAGGAGGGTGCCCGTGTCAGCCCGCACATGAGCGCAAAATTGCTTCTTACACGTGTAATCTAGAAATATTATCAACATGGACGCATCTCTTTAATACGGCACCCCTGTCCCTTCGTCTCTATGCGCGATCGTTGACAGAATTTTTCGCTAGCAAATTTGTACCGATTTCATGTATATTGGATAAGTGGTCTGTGGCTCGTATTAATAGTCTGAGCTCAAATCTGTTATCAAGAGCGAATTCATCTGATACACTCTCAAGACGTGATCATCTCAAGTATGTCATTTATTAATAAACCAACCTTGAGTATCACGTGATGTCTTTCTCAAGTCGCGGTTCGCCTGCAATCAGCAACGTTGTCAAGTGTGAGTTTGATAGTACTCTTGAGATCTAAGTTTTGTTTATTAATACGGCGTTACTCACGTGCTACCCGATTCCTAAACGCGCTCCTTAACGTTTACTAATAGGAACGCTCTTGAGATCGTTCTCAAGATTGACTTTTGAGTGATTTATTAATACAGGCCTAAGAATGGAATATGACATGATGAATACTGACTACGATTATATAGACTGCTGTTGTATATGCATTTATTTTTCAAATTTAAACAGTACTAATGAAACCACTAATTTTCTTGGAACTAATGACGTATCAAGAAATTATTTCGAACTAAGTCTGGGGTATGTGTGTATGTCACATACGTATGTACGTATATACTTACCTACATACATACGTACGTACACACGTACGTATGCACGTCTATATAGGGTGTGTGTGAGTGTGTGCGAGTTTGCATGTGTGTCACAGACGCACATACGTATTTACGTACATACAAATGTACGTATATACACACATACGTATGTCAATACAACCGTGAATACGTATTTAGGTACAGACACACATACATACTTTTACACACGCGTACGTACAAACATGGATACGTACGAACACACAGACGTACGTACGTATATTCGTTTGCGTGCGGAAGAATTGAATTAATTATTTGTGTCGATTTTCAACTTAGTTAAAGAATTTATTCAAATAACTAAAAATATAAACTAACTTACTAAACGTAGTAGATGCCACTGGTGACCCAAGAGCTGGCAGCTACCTCGCGCAACGGATTAGCATAGCGATCCAGCGAGGTAACGCTGACAGTGTCTTGGGTACTATTCCTTCACCTAATTTTTTTAAAAATAGTTTAGATTAGTTTTTGTTTTCTTTTAAAAATTGAATGTTTCTTTTTATTTTATATGTACTTACTAAACTAAAAATAATAGTACTTACTAAAAAATAACTAAAATAAAATAAAACTATATGTATAAAATAGGTCGGTTGAACTATCTAAATCGCTTGCATTACGGAGAGTTCAACCGATCCCCGCTGTCCGGCAACGTGTCCAAAATGCTGGCGGCATTTCCCCACTTTCAACCGATTTCTAGTACTTGTATTATTAATTAGATAAAACGGGAATTACCGTGTTAAACATTTATTATTGATGTCTCGATATTTCGCCAGCATTGCAGCATTTGCAGCCATCGTGGTCACGAGTATACCACAGCCCAAATCAAGTGTCTTATTTTGTAAACAAATATGACCATCAACCGCATGATGAACAAGATAACGAATAAATGTAAAACAAACTCCGTTTTTTAATACAATTATTATTTAAAATAAAGTTTTGTATTTTCCCTTAAACGGTGGTGTAACTTTAAATCATGTTTATGAATAACAACCTAAATGTATAACACGGTAATTCCTGTTTTAACTAATTAATAACAGCATAAGTGTGCGTAAGTTTGGGTAAAATTACCTTCCGGAAACTGTATATAAATAAGATAGATAAGATTAGATAAATATTCAAAATGCAAAAAAAAAATTAAATATGCTAATACACTTAGTGTTAGTACCACAATTGGCGGTCTTATCGCTCAAAGCGATCTCTTCCAGACAACCTTTGGGTAGAGTATTCAGCGTATGAAGATACCGCAGCCCAAATCAAGTGTCTTATTTTGTAAACAAATATGATCGTATAATTACCTGTTGTGATGTAACACTGAAGGAACTGATTGATCGAACCTGTTAATCATTGTGAAAATAAAGTGATCCGATTTAATAATGTGAAAATAACTATGCAATAACCACAGAATAGATTAAAATGTTAGTAAGGTAAGGTAGTTTTTGTTTACAAAATAAGACACTTGATTTAGGTTTCGATTTAGTTTGTTGTTGTTAAATTTTATACATAATGGCGCGTACCTATCCATAAATGTAATTTAAAAGGGCCTGACCAACTAGCGACGCCAATCATTAAAATAAATATCTTTCAATATAATAAATTTTGTTACAAAAGCTATATACACAATCTTTATTAGGATAAATACTATTTTCATTTTAATAAATGTTTAATTAACCATAGCGTAAAATATTTTTTTTTTTTTAAATGCTTATTTATAACGTGATTCAATTTCGGTAAGTAGTATTGCGAAAAACTGCCGTTTTGGCATATTTGTGAACTACTACCTACTTAGCTTGTCGCAGCAATTATGCCATGTATGAAAATTAGGTGGCCAGTGTTGTCAACTAAAAGGTTTCTTTTTTATTTGAAAAAAAACTGAAATTTACAAGTTATTAAGTTGCCATGTATTGTATATTGAAAAATAGTATTTATCCTAATAAAGATTGTGTACATAGCTTTTTTAATTCAAAGGATTAAATTGGAAGATATTATTTTTATAAGATTGGCGGCGCTAGTTGGCTCATGAAATGCCCTTAACTTAAGTGTGAAAGGAACAACAACAAGGCTTAAGGGAAGTGAGGGTTTAACTAGGTTTATGAGTAACAGCAAATATTTTCCGATACATCTAGGTATTTTAGGAAGTACTTCGTTTCAATTGGCGAAAGTAACTATGCCTTTTATCCAAAAAATGCTGTGAGCTATTCTTTGGATGGAGAGCATAATAATTTTCTCAATGAAATCAACTGGCATACTACATAGAAGAAATATCACGGTGGAAATCAAGGAACATCATAAATATCACGGTGGAAATCGAGGGACATCCTGCCGTGTACAATTTCGGCTATGCAAGATGTCGGAAATTCAAACATGACGTTGGCATTATGTAAATATTGCGATTATCGTCAGGTTATTATATCCGACTTTTGCGTATCTGACGTTCATCGTGTACGCTGCGTGGCATCTAAGGTCTGCATAGGTATTTTTAACCGACTGCGCAAAAGGAGGGTTATGTTTTTCGGCATATGGTATGGACGGACTTTTTTTGTGGGAAAAAATTAACCCTTATAGGATCACTTTGTTGTCCGTCTGTCAAGACCTATGCATGGACTGATCAAGTTGAAATTAATACCAAATCCTCGGGTCAGCAACCTCATGCAGCCGTGGAAAAATCAACCTTCTATACGCGACTCCGATTTACATGATTTTAACCCAGTGGCCATTTGTCCTCAGGCCCGTATTAATAGTCTGAGCTCAAACCCGCCCTCAAGAGCGAATTCAGCTGATACACTCTCAATACGTGATCACCATCTGAAATATGTCATTTATTAATAAACAAATCTTGAGGGCGTATCACGTGATGTCTTTCTCAAGTCCCGTTTCGCCTGCAATCAACCAATACGTTCTAAAGTGTGAGTTTGACAGTTCTCTTGAGAGCTGAGTTACGCCGTTAATCACGTGATATCCGATTCCTAAACGCGCACCTAAGTCACGTTTATTAATAGGAACGTCATGTTGAGGTCGTTCTCAAGATTGACTTTTGAGCTGAGAGCTGTCACGGGTGCTGAGATTTTGTAAAGTTATTTTGTGAAATTATTCCTTATTAAGAATTTCCATATAATGAGTTACTTGAACGTGGCGTGCCGTTTGAAAAGACATAAACCATACAACTTTTTAAATGAAAACGTAGCTCTCAGATTCTGTCAGTTTAAAATAAAAAAAATACGAAAAATCTCGCTTTAAAACCCTAGTTACTCTTTTATTTATGATCGGAATAGCACGAAATAGCTATTCAGTGCCAAGCCAAGCTCTCGATGAAACCATGTTTACCGCGAATCCACAGTAAATCCCTCCCACGCTATAAAACACACAGTGTCGGTCCAATCGGCTCGCGGGATTCGATGCGCGGGCGCAGGCGCGATGTGATTGGACGGCTCGAGAGAAAACAGGATAAACTATTATTTTGTGCTAGATTCATTCGCGGATTGAAAGTATTTACCAGCTTAATTAAGGCTTCGTATGCGATTTACAGTTTTTCTATGAAGCCTACGGCGCTAACTACTAAAGTTAAACGTCTGAAAAAAATATATAGCAATCTCGGGGTGTTTATTTAGAGACTGATGAATACCGATACACGATTGGACAAACTTCGCTCGATAGAAAAGTAATGAAAAGTATAGCAAACAACCCCTTCCATGTCTTTTACAATGAAAATTATATCTAAACCGAAATAGTTATTCATACAGAATATATATCAGTACCTACTATAAATACGAGAGCTTGTTTAAAAAAAATCTGATTTTTGTTGGCGTATTTCTATTTCCCTGCAAAAATTCATCCAAATTTCATAAAAATACGAATATCGAGGCACTGCGCCGTGCTTTTCACTCCGCCGCTGCGGGGCATCTTGTGTCCCACTCTTGCTTTTGATAACCGTATAGCGCCTTAAGGGTTAACCTCTCAATTGTATTGTCTCAGATCTGAGTCACTTAGGGAGTTGTCACACCGCTGGCGAGTAAGCGAGTAAATCGCGGCTATTTTCTCGCCCCAGAAACGTAGAACAAAAGATACTACATTCCGTGTAAACAAAAGAGACGCATATATTAATAGTTCATCGCGGACTGTTCACACCGCCGGCGAGTACTCGCTCGGCGACAAAATAGCCGAGCGAGTACTACATCCCATCGCTCGCCGACACTCGCTGATAGCCAAGCTACAAAACTATAGTCAAAATCAAATTTCTTTATTGCCAGCACGTTGTGTTCATTTGCGTCAACATATTTTAGAATTTACATTTACACCACTTTGCAAGGAAAAGGTGCCAACGCTGAGGAGAAAAAGTGGCAAAAAACTCTCAGCAGCACATCTTTTAAAATAATATTACACAATTACTTAATAACTAGGTATTACACAGCTATTACTACTGTTAGTAATCTAGACTTTATCCCTCATGCGGAACCGACGACACACACCATGCATGTTCATCGTTTAAATAGTCATCTATCCTGTAATACGCCTTCTTAACAAGTGTTCCTTTAATGAAATTTTTAAATTTCCTCTCTGTCGACGTCGTGACACTTTCTGGCAACTTGTTATAAAAGCGAATACAGTGCCCCATGAAGGATGTACTAAACCTTTCGTAGTCTGAATCCTGGGAATGCAAGTTTATCCCTATTTCTTGTATTATAACTATGTGTGTCACTGATTTTTGGAAATAGAGATATCTTCTTACGCACGTACATGATATTTTCATAAATGAATTGGCAAGTTACAGTCAGCTAGTTGGCTAGTTACTATACTTGCCACTCGCTGCTCGCCCACTCGTTTTATAGTTGATAGCTTTACTCGCTACTCGCTGGCGGTCGGACAACTGCCTTACAGATAGTATGTACCCTACATAAACCTACTATTATGTACTGTCTCTCCGTATTATTATTTTTTTTATTTTATTTTATTTTATTTTTTTATTTTATTTGGGAGGCTTATAGCTACAAATATGTAACATCTTAAAAATTAACACAAAGCCAATTACAAGCCATCACATATAGCACGTCAGTCTTGACAGCGGGACCTCAGATCATGGACTCAGACTGACCTGAGGCAGGGACTGTCTGAACAAGTAGGGGAGCAAGGGGCTAGATGTAACAGGGGTAAGTAGTAACAGGGCTTTTTCACTAGGAATTTAAACTTTATTAACGTATTTCTTTGACTCAATCTTATCGTTATAACGCGCCACGCCACGTCATCACAGTCAGAGTTCCGCCAGGTGGCGTATTGAGTGGGTGTGTGCAAGCCCTCCGTTGTCGACAGCTAATGTATTATTTTGCATTCGTAAACTTTCGATTGGCTTTATTATAATCTACTAATTGGAGGTTTCTGTGTTTTATTTGATGTTAAATTTATCTATGTACGATGTGGTGTAACAGTTTTCGAGATTACTAAGTTGATTTAATAGTTATCGTTATAAATATTAAAAATTATGCCTTGGGGCTAGTTGTAACAAAATCTTGGGGTATGTTGTAACATGTTACAACTTGCCCCCATATTGCTGTATGTATGTGATTGAAAATGCAATATACCTTTTTTTTTAATGAGACTGTATAAGAGAAAGACAGCGGGGAATACAAAGCCAGGAGGTATTCGAGTTAGCTGCAGCTGAAGTTTTAGAAAACAAGTGTTGATTACTTATAGAAAAAGTATGTTTCAGTTGATTATTTGATAGATGATTCATTTTATAGAAGTACCTCAATATTTTTGTTAAATACCTAATGATATGTTGAAAACAAAGCTAAATGTGAAGAGAATAAATGATTGAAGGTGTCACATTCTCGTTTTTTATTATTGTTACTACATGCCCCAATAGATGTTACAACAAGCCCCAAGCACGGGGTAAGATGTAACACTTCCCTCTTTTAAAAAAAAATTAATTCTAAAGAAATTAGACATAGATTTGATATTTTTTCAATTAGAATTAATTAAATAATGGTTAGCGTACCGATCAAAGTTTAGTTAGTGGTAATTTAGCCAATATATCTCAAGATATCTGATTGTTTTTAAAAAATGTTACAACAAGCCCCTCGCTCCCCTACCATTGCGACCTGTTCGCCGACCCGCTGTACTCAGTGGAAACTATGATGTATGAATGACGTATAATTTGAATACATATATATTTATTGCAAAAAAAACTAACTACTACAAAATAAAACTAACTTAATATCAAAAAAAATACTTATGAAATAAAACTATAAACTAAAGAACGAACACGTCGTCGAGGTCCCCGTTCTGTGGCATGGTGCCCAGGACGCTGGCAGCATTTCCTCGCTGTATGGCAATACTTAAACGCTGAGCGAGGTAGCTGCCAGCTCTGGGATCACCCGAGATGTGGACGATGGGTAGACAGCTCTGGATGGTATCTTTTGAGTCTGTAGACCATACACATTTGAATATAATATAGTTAAGTCAGTTTTAGGAAGGACCCACTTGAGTGCCTAATAAGCAGCTGCAAAGGTATTAAAAACTCCCCGTATAATAAATATATCTGGTTTCACCTCAGAGAAATAAGGACGGTTTCACTGTGAAAGGTCATTAGGGTCAACAGAGGTGGTCAGAAATAAAAACAACTTGACCATACGTCACGTCGTGTAAAGGTTTCCTTTTTTTTAATAATTCCGTCTTTTGTTAGATTGTTTTCTTAGTTATATTTATTTTGTAAAACATTGAATTATTAATACTTATTGAAGAAAAAAAAATTATGAAACCTGCATGCCGTAGAAGAAGAAAAAATCTAAGGCATGTTAAACCCGCCAATCCGCACTGGGCACGCGTGGTGGATCATGACCCCAGCTCCCTCCATGTAAGGGAAGGTCTGTGCCCGAGCAGTGGGGCAATATAAATAGACTGATGATGATGATGATTAATACTTAATAAAAAAATATTCGTAATTTTTATTGTAAACTACATACAAAGACAGCTAAAAACATTACCCTCCTTTACTTGCGCAGTCTGGTATTTATAATAAAAAGGTGCATTGATTGTGATATTAAACGGTCACGGTTTTTTTGGCATACCTACATACTTTGTAATCGCATTTTTTTGCTTAAATTACCTACATAGAATGCTAAACACGTTACCCTCCTCTGCTTGAGCAGTAGGGTAACAAAAATAGGTATACCAGAGCCCAAATCAAGTGTCTCATTTTGTAAACAAATATGATCGTCTAATTACCAGTTGTGATGTAAAACTGAAGGAACTGATTGATTGAATTTGTTCATCATTGTGAAAATAAAGTAATCCGATCTAATAATGTATAAATAACTATGCAATAACCACAAAATAGATTAAAATGTTAGTGGGAGAGGGTAGTTTACTTACATTAAACGTGGTTTTATTACTATCCGATGAAAACGGTCAAGATTCGTATTACAAAGACATATACTGTACTTCAGATGAAATTATTTAATTGCATTTTCATATAAAATATACTTTTAGGCCTTATTCTTGTTTAAAATCAACGTGGTTTCATGTTCTATCGATTTGTGATTACTAATTACAGTAGGCAACACAGAAGGCACTCGACGAAACAGTAAAATAACCTAGATTACAATTGGTTGCAAAGCTGCGTTGACGACTGTATCTATTTAAAATTTCATAATCATGCGTCCGTAGACGATCGAGCCGAGGGTTACAGAGGGGGAAGGGAATTGCAGCTAGGCGAGAGGGGGGAAGAGCCTGCGCTTGCGTTTCTTACCATACATAGCGCTAGGGTTGCAATGCCGGAGATTTGAATTACCCACTTATTAAACTAATTAATTATGATGAAGGTATGAATCAATAAAAATTTGATTCGATAATACTTATCGTTATTCCCAAAAATTCCTTCTTCTTCTGCGCAGGATCTTTTTAATTATAGCCTATGTGTTATTCTGATTTATGAGCTATATTATTGTAAAGTTTCATTAAAATCCTTTCAGTAGTTTTTGCGTGAAACATCCATCCATCCATATAAACTTTCGCGTTTATATATTAGTGGGAAGTGGGATAGTGGGATATGATGGGATGGGATTAACATCTATTAATATTAAGCTAATAACAAAACACTGGAAGATAGTAGACGTCACAATATGGGTAATTATCTACTATTATAATTACCTACTAAACTACTATTATAGTACATTATAATTACCTATTATTTATTATATTGTAAATTATCTCTTTGACATTGCAAATGCGATTTAATATAAAAATGATTCGGTGTCTTAGTTATTTTATAAGGACATGTTGTAAACTTATTTTAGGATTATGTAGCCAGCCAGTAGCTTCACAATATATATTTGTATTAATATTTGCATGCTAGGAAAAATGGCTAAATGTACGAACACAAAAGTGTCAATAACTTCCTGTAATATTTACCACATTTCTAGCAAATAAATTACTTTGACTTTGACTTTGACTAGGGATTTAGAGAAAATATTGAGCACAAAATTGTGAGCTTTCTCTTCAACTGTCAAAATTTTATAAATTCTGACAGTTGTAAAAGCGAGATCATAAGCGCTTGTTTATTATATAAAAAGATAATTTTGTTAACTGTTCCTACCCAATTTAATTGTATTTTAACCTTGTTGAAATTGTAAAATAAAATTGTATTTTGTGTTATGCAGAATTGAAATGTAATCTTCAATGGCCTCGAAACTCCCGTAGTTTTGGCTAATTCCTCGTAAGTTGGCAACCCTGGTACTGAAATGGGATACTTTGGATTTGGATCGACGCCTGACGGAGTGCCTCCGTCACTCACCCGTGAACCTTAGCTGTAGTTGCGCGTGCGCTCCTGGTTCGACTGAAAAGGTAATTAAAACTATCTTTTTTCTTAAGAATTTAACCTTTAAACTAAAGCCTTAGATTTCGAAATCGAGGGAAATGGTTAATAACCTTCTAGACACGAAGAAAAAACCGGGAATTAGTAAAGGAGTTGGGTTGGCCCGGCAAATTCAAAATGGCTGCCTCTAGCTGGAATCTTAATCAAGGCTAATTATTATATATAAACGGATATCACTCACTTATATTGTTGAAGTCTGCAATTAGATCGACAGTTTAAGTGAGTGATATCCGTTTATATATAATAATTTGTAGTAATGGCTCACTATAGTTTTAATTCTGAAATAATCAAGGCTCTTTCGTAGTTTTTATTATTATTGTTTTCTATTTTTAAAAATCTCAATATTTTTGTTCTTGGAGGCAATGGTAAGGAATTTAATTTAATATAATTTATTTCAATTCAATACAGTACTCTTTAAATTTCAGAGTAAAATTTTACTTTTTTAAATTAGTGTAACAAAATAGGTGTTTGTTCCATTTGTGGTTAGTGATTTTTATATTGAAATTAATTAGACGTGTCTAAAATCTGCTATCTCTTTTCTTACTTTGGTAAGAGAAAGAGATGACAGTATTTTTTGGCCGTCACATTTAGATCAAAGAATGAAACAAATTGATTTTTTTTAGTTATATCGAGTTTTCTATTTTTTTCGAGTCAGAGTGTAAATTGTGTATGAAATTATTATTTAATGTTATAGCTTTTATCTCCTGCAGGAAAGCGCAAGATTATTGTAGGATCTTTAACGATTCTAAAAGAAGCGTTTTGAAATTTTTATCACACACGGAAATTCGCATCAATTCCATACTTTGCAACTTATTTAACTTACATTTTTATTTATTTGATAGTACCTTCCCCAACAGCCTTAATTAACGATTTATTTGGCTCTGAACACCCCTGTAAATAGTCAATACATTTATGCAGATCGGTGACTCTGTCTTATACATTCAGGCTCTTAGGAATAAAAACTGGTAAACTCAGCGAAAATCCTAAAACTCTTTGATTTACAAAGTCACTTTTATCGCTAAAAGCCTAGCTCGTAGCGGCTTTTCACAATTCCTAAACCACAGAATTTGTATGGGGTTATCCAGCGAGAATTCTAACACCGTTTAATTTCTAATCACGTTTTAAAGTTAGGTATATTTAGCTGACTGTTGGATTTCTGACCCAAATTAGACGCATGAAGTTTACGCAAGCGAATTGTTTTAAACGCTGAATAGTCTAGACGTAATTTGGGTTAATCGACTCGATTCCTCCACAATCTTTTATTGGTAACTTTGACATTCACGAAGTCGACAGCAAATCGCGTATTTAGGAGGTCATGATTATATCTTTCTTTGAGTATCCGTATTGATATCCTATAAATAACTATAGATACACAGAGGTATTACTAAAACAATTTAAAACAGTCCAAATAAGGGTCCATTGTTAACGTCCAAATAATGTCCAATAAAGCAATAGAGGGTCCTCAATTCATCAGTTTGGACCTTCTTTGCGCTCGGACATTTTTAGAAGGTAGTCTGTGTATCTAGTTGTTTATAGGAGATCAATGGGTATCATTTGTAGGTGAGGTGTGAGTATGAGAGGTGTCCCGCTCACTCTTACACGAAGTAACATACAAGTGACTGAGAAAGTTGCTAAGTTTAGGATTATACGTGGCAGCCACGGATTAACCTACTTACTAGGTACCTACATTAGGCCTATACATAGACAGTTCTGAGTACGAACTTAGCATGAACTCTCAAAATCTCTGACATTTGTAAGACTCAACTCAAACTCAGCAATCAAAACTGTTTACGAATATTGGCCTTATCTATCTAATTTGTCAATACCATTTAATTTACAATGTCGCCTTAATTAAGACAAACTAATCGATTGATTGTTTTACAGGTGCGCTCAGAAACAATCTCCTGCGCAGTCGACACACAATCTTAAATCGATCGATAGCTGCATCAGAATTGGAGATAGGTGAGTACCTACTTTAGTTACTCAGCAGCGACGCAACCGGGGCCGACTGCTTAAGGGGCTGCCAGCTGTCAAACTCAAGCGCGGGACAGAATATGGTCTCCATATTTGTATTTTTATGAATTTTGGCAGGGAAATAAAAATACTCCAACGGAAATCAGATTTTTTTAAACAAGCTCAAGTATTTATAATACCCTACATTTTGATATATATTTTGTATGAATAACTATTTCGGTTTAGACATAATTTTCATTTTAAAAGAAAGGGGTATGTTTGCGATTTTTTTTCTATCGAGCGAAGTTTGTCCAATCGTGTATCGGTATTCATCAGTCCCTAAATAGACACCCCAAGATTGCTATATATTTTTTCAGACGTTTAATTTTAGTAGTTAGTGCCGTAGTCTTCGTAGAGAAACTACACTATAGTTCATAGTGAAAATACGCGCATACAAAGCCTTAAAGTGTGCTATAGAGGCACGAAGGGGCTCAGATGACAATGCGAATAGCGGTCACCCATCCATCCTCGCCCAACTTTGCTTAACCATCGGTTTTAACGTTGACCCGCAATTGGACTACGAGCCGCTATTCACTGCGCCAGCGTTACGTTAGCAAAGTGACTGTAGCTCAGAGTCAGCTGACGGACAGTCAGCCGCAAACTGTTTGCTATGATCCACTACGCCAGCCCGTGCGGATTGGCGGATTATAGATTTTTTCTACGCCATCACGATGTTTTATCTCATCGTTTTGAGTGCATTCGTTAAATTCCGTCGAAAAAAATAATTTGTATAACTCATTGGTACATAGCTGCTCTGGCTGGGAATCGAACCCGGGACCTCCGAATCGCAAGTCCAGTGACCCAACCACTGAGCCACCGAGCTCTTAACATAACATAACCCTGCCCATAAGTTCACCTTATTTTATTAAACAGACTGTGACGTCGGTTTTGTTCTGATGAAGACATTCCTATTCCTAATATGGTTGCATCCATAAATTAGGAGTCTTCGTGTCTACTTAAATTTCGATCGACGCAAGCGCATGATCCAGCCACGTGCGCAGTAAATAACAGACGTCTCGAATCATGTTATTGCGTTTAATTATTGCTGGCATGGGCGTACCCAGATTCTGGACGGGGGGGGGGGGGGGGGGGGGGGGGTCAGATTATTTATAATTGTATATTATGTTCACTATGTTCGCGCACGCATACGGATGGGTTCGCCGCTATCCTGCGCAAGAAAAGCGCCTCCCTCTTGCACAGAGTGCGGGGCAGCCCCAACAGCCTCCTGGAGGTCATCGCCGGCAGCTGGGATTGCCCGCTGCTGAGGCAACTTATAAAAATTACCAAAACTAGTCTAGTGATTAAGTACTAACATAGGATAAGGCACCTGTTACTAACACAAAATGGACCTAAGTTGTTCGGCTATAAACGTTTTATTATTATTATTATATTGTATTGCAAACAAATGGCAAAAAATTCGTTTTCTTAATTTTTATCGATAAAAGTACTAGATAAGATACTTAGTAGGGATGTCAACATTATCCAGGGAGGGGCAGCTGCCCCCCCGCCATACCTGGGGAGCACAGGCGGCTTAGCTTACCCCATAGACCTGTACAATATGCACGTTTCTGTTGAACTAGCGGTGAGGGACTTTATTGGCTGCTGTATTATTCTTAAGTTTCCTACTCATATGTATTATAGAAGCTGTAGTCTTTCTTAATAAATAAATAAATAAAAAATATATGCGTAAAATTGCTTCGCGACACGTGTCACCTAGAGATATTATAGACATGGACGCATCTATTTAATACGGCACCACTGTCCCCCGCTTCGTCTCTATGCGCTCATCGTTGACAGAATCTTGCTTGCAAATTTGTCCAGATTTCATATCTATTGGGTAAGTGGTCTGTGGTCTTGGCAGACAGACAGACAGACAGACGGACGGACAGACAGACGGCCCACAAAGTGATCCTATAAGGGTTCCTTTTTTTTCCTTTTGAGGCACGGAATCCCAAAAAAAGGAATAAAAATATGGGTTCCCTAATTTATCTATATTTTCATAAAAAACATAATCATCATCATCATCAGTCTATTTATATTGCCCCACTGCTCGGGCACAGACCTTCCCTTACATCGAGGGAGCTCGGGCCATAATCCACCACGCGGGCCCAGTGCGGGTTGGCGGATTTCACATGCCTCAGATTTTTTTTTCTTCTACGACATGCAGGTTTCATCACGATGTTTTTCCTTCACCGTTTTGAGAGCACTCGGTAAATGTACGTAAGTTTTTCCGTCGAAAAAACCGAGGATAACTCATTGGTACATGGCTGCCCTAGCTGGGAATCGAACCTGGCACCTCCATATTGCAAGTCCATTGACCCAACCACTGAGCCACCGAGCTAAAAAACATAATATAGGAGGTAAAAAAAATTAGACCTTGTCAATTTGTAATGCCATGCTGACGGTTGTTTGAATCTTATTTTATTTATTTTATTAATGGACTCGACAGTTTGTCATTTGCCAATGTCATGTTACAGAAAATTCAATGTATAATAGTTTTCTATCTTCCTCCAGGGGAGTCGCCGTAGCGTCATCACCCTGGGTAGCCGCGTCTTCATGTCTTCATCCACAGGAGACGCCGTAGCGTCAATCACTCTGGACGAAGCAGCTCGACAGTCACGTTCACTCCCGAGCTCGTAGTGGGAATCTTGACCATGGCGCCAAACTTCAGATCCTGCTTGAATTCTCCAATAACTTCACCATACTGTCATTCGCGAACATTTTCTGATTAATTTAACGTGATATTAAACACAAAACACTCACTGTAGACATTAAACTGAAAATTATTAAATAATTTCGCAACCGTCGTTTCCCGCCATTTTCAAAAAGCCTGTTTGAATCTTTAAGACATGACAATCGTGATCCAAAACATAATTGCTGTTACCCATAAACATAGTTAAACCTTTATTCCCTTAAACCGTTGTTGTCCCTTCCAAACTTCGTTAATAACGTTATAGTAGAAAAGGACAGACAACTTAAACCGTGAAATATTTCTAAATCACATGGAACACGCCTTTAGGTATGTTTATTTTATTTATTAGGTATTACACAGATTAATTAATCATTACTTTAATTTAAATAAAAAAACATAGTAAGGAAAAATAATATTAATTATTTTCTCGTGTGGTTTAGTGACCAAACCTATTTGTCAAAGTTATTCAGGCCGCCCGTAGGCCTCTGACGTGGCCTAACGACTGCTGTCAAGCGACAACAACTGGGACCTACTGCTTAACGTGCGCTCCGAGGCACGGAGGGGCTCAGATGAAAGTGTCACTAGCGGTCACCCATCCAGATACTGACCTCGCCCAGCGTCGCTTAACTTGTACGATCGTTTTCAACGTGTACTCACAACTGGCCTATGAGCCCCATAATAATATTAATCATTATGAGTGGAAGGGGTGGGCGGAGGCCTTTGCCCAGCAGTGAGACATTGCAGGCTATTAAATAATACTAATCATTATGTACAGAGTTCGAAGTTATTAAAAGATCGTAGGAGAAATTTATTTAATCAAAATGTTAAGTACGGACTTTGACACACGTAGGCATTGCGTAGGCGTGGCGTAGGCGTGAGCTACGTGGCAACGTAGCACGTGCTACGATTACGAGCACGCTATTTTAATCTTCCAACTCGGGTCATGACATGATCCATTACTTGGGGTCAGTGCGAACGGATAGATTACACATTCCTTAACATGTTGTACCACTCTGGCACTTTGTATTTTATTGACATTAAAACATTTTTTAAGATTTTTTTAGAATTAAGTTTAATTGCCGATACCTACTTAATATCTTCATAGTCTTCGTTATTCTAGAAATAAACTTCATAAACAAGCCTATGGCGCCATCTGGTATCAGCGACTAATATTAAAGTTGTAAACACAGACTTGAAACTTTTTAAACTTTCACGGTTTGTATACATATTAATTAGATAAAACGGGAATTACCGTGTTAAACATTTATTATTATTGATGTCTCGATATTTCGACAGCATTGCAGCCATCATGGTCACGAGTAGAGCACAGCATTTGTTAGAGTCAGGCCCTAATCACTGGATTGAACTTCACAATCCAAAAGTATTATCGACAGAACGCCATTATGTTCCCAGATTAGTACGCGAGGCCATTGAAATAAAGAAATACAGAAATTTCAATCGCGACGATGGTTTTCTGTTGTCAAAAACTTGGAATCCAGTGATCGACTTATGTAAACGAGGCACAAAGGCGAGTGCGTGCAAACGAGCGGACATAATTAGTTCTTTTTGCAAAATGGGGGTACCTGCAAATATCAACAACTTTTCTCAACGCAGTCAGCGAACACGAAAGAGGGTAGATCGTTTTGTGTCACCCTTCTGACGTTTAACACTCACCGACTTCAGTCTACTCGTGACCATGATGGCTGCAATGCTGGCGAAATATCGAGACATCAATAATAATAAATGTTTAACACGGTAATTCCCGTTTTATCTAATTAATACAGACTTGAAATCTAGATTTTCATCAAATTTCCATCAAAATTGGCGACAAACCTTCGTGACTCGATTATCAATATTAAAAGGAAACAACAGATATGCTGTTATTATAAACCTAGATAAACCTCACTTCCTTTAAATCGTGTTGCTATCTCTTTCACACTTCGGTAAAAAGGTTATGATAGAAAGGGGCAGAGTGGCTAAACTTTAAATCACCTTTAGATAGAAGACAAATTATCGGTTATTTATTTATTTATTTATTTAGTACATTTAACATTAGGTAAGATACATTTTGTGGGTAGATGTAAGTGGTAACTTAGCTCATGGCTCAGGTCTGTACTTACCGCCGAAACAGTGAATATCTGACTCCTAACTAGGTAAAAACCTGTACGTAGGAAACCGAGAGTTCATGTTGAGTGGTAGTGTTCTCGTTCTTGGTTAAAATCGATACAGTGGCCAAAAATTATACTTCTATGCCGACCTTGAAATACTTATATAATAAAGGATACGCGCCCTTATGGAAAGAGATTACAGTATATTTTGTATTGGGACATGCCCCCACCCTTGCTGTCACTTTCACTCTCATTCGTCATAAAACGATGTAAATATAGCTGTACTATTTTATGTGTCCCTGGTATTTCCATCAAGGAAATACTCAATTACAGTATCTATAATCAAAAGAAACGTTTTTCACATAATAGAAAAGCTAATTCGTGGACGCAATTTGTATTAAAATGAAACAAAAAATTCTAACAACAGCTAGAAATAAATTTGTTTACATTTATTACAGAATCACCAAATATAAAACAAAAAAACCGACTGCCAAAAATTTAAGCCGCTTTGATTAAATTTTATACACCTCATATGTTAAAAACCATCAAGCCGTTTAGACTGTAGGGCGGGCAAAGAATTATACATATATACATACAGAAATAGTAATATTCTTTATTTATAACAAATCAATAACATATTTACATAAACCAAAAAAATTATATAAAAAATTGTAAAATAAAATACTTAAAAAAGAGGAAAGAAATAATTTATTGCAAAAAAAACTAACTACTACAAAATAAAACTAACTTAATATCTAAAAAAAATAAAATACTTATGAAATAAAACTATAAACTTAAAAAATAAAATTCTAAAAATGTATACACACATACATACATACACACCCTCACACCTCACACCTTCACACACACACACATAGTTAAATTACTAAAATGAATGAAAGACCAAATAACTACACTAAAATAAGAAAAACTTGTTATTTTGGTCGATAAAGATACCAAATCTGACCAAAATGATACATAATAAGAGACCTCTCATGCCAGATAAGAATATTTAAAGATATATTAAAAGAATTAATAAAATAAATTGAAACCACTCTAGAATCTAGATTCTAAAACAACAACATTCGAAAATTGACAATAATCAATTTTTCTCTCTAGTAGGGTAGGTCACCCCTCAATCTATCTTCCCCTAAATGTGTCGCAGTTACAACCTGTATAAATATATCAACAACCAACTTTACAAATATATCAACAAACAACTTTATACAGCGTCCTGTCATAAGTTCTAAACACAATCTAGAAACAGCCAAGATAAAACCAAATCCACAAAACATGTCATTCAAACCTTTTTCATTTAAACTCTACCAATCATTATCTCAGCCAAAATTATCTAGGAATTGGCTCAGCCAAAACAGTCAGGCCAGTAAAATATTTAGTCCTCAGCAAGCTTCGTAAACGCGCCGTGAAGCTAGTCTAGATGCGCAGCTGCGCGTAGCGAAAAAAACTAGTGTATACCGAATACCAAACAAAACAAAACTGCAATTAGTGAAATTGTCGCCAATAAAACAAGTATTTTATTTAACCTACAGTACTGCATAAACTAAATAGATGACGTGAGAATATTAATGGATTTCGGTAGGCTACAATTAAACAGAAATGTATATAAATTTGTGCGAATTCGTGATGTGTTTGTTTGCTAAATGTAATGGACGACATATTGTCATCAATCATTTGGTAAGACTATTACTTTTCGAAGTAGAAATTACTATCAGGCATTTCTGTTTTTTCGTTCGCAGCGATAAAGTTTTCTCCTCAGTTTTGGCAATTACTCTTTGCAAAAGTGACATCGATGTAAATGTAAATTGTAAAAAATGATGACGTGGCAAAAAAAATATTGATGTTTGAGATCCGCCATCATTTAGGAATGGCGTATCGATTTTTTACAAATTAATTTCAATTTTCCTTGGTTACTTTAAATAACCTGGCATTAGTGAAATTACACCTTTAGGTAATTAGAAATGATTAAATTAACATAATATAATAGAATACATTGGACATTGGTATTTATTTACTTGCAATAAAATTAAATGATCTTATTCCGAAAAATCTTAATCAGTGAAAGTGGGGTACTTAGCGTGGAACTGTCTCAAATCTATGACCTCTCGACATGCCTTATCAAATTCCGGAAATTTACGATAATGCTTTCAAACAAGTGCCTCAATCAAAACATGGCGTCCAGCCTTTGTTAGGAACTCAGACATTGTGACATCAAAGTCATTGAGATAGATTCTGGTATTCCAGGCCAGATTAGACAGGACGAGGATTTTAGTCCAAATGATTGTATGCTGATAAATTATCAGCAGTCATCAAACCTAACATCAATCGGTCGGTTAATACACGACAAAGGGATGCTATTCGGAATTATTTATGCGTATGTTTAGTGTAGGCAAAGCCCCTTCGCAGGGCACACATGGGAACAAATTCACACACAGACATATTTACTTGATCAAAGTTTTTTTTTGGTTCAGGTAATAAAGAGAAAAGAACTGAAATCAACTTCAAAGATTGGATGAGTCAGTCAAGATGCATGTGAATATAGAAGAATTAATCCCTACTAGACACTTTCGCTTATGCCTTTAGATGGTCTCTCGACGACCTCTCCACCCAGCCGGAAATCTTAAGGAATAATTCCCGAAAGGAATCACGCACTATGAAAGCGGTCAGGGAATACCTTTACAAACCCGAAGAAGGCCCATTAACCCAGATGTGGCAGAAGCACAAGCAGTATCAAGTATAGAAGCCGGAATGTGGATACATTTCAGCCTTCCCAGTCTCCATTAGAGCCTAAACTAAGGAGATCTGGGAAGGCGACGGTGCGTTGCGACCCGCAACCGTCTACTCGACCCGCGCCCGCGAGCGCGATCGCGACCAGGCCTGTACTATGAGCTGCAGTCGAGGAAGATCTCCTATACCCTTCCTCATATCTGTCAGCTGCAGCGCCTCATACTGAATCGTCCATGAAATGCCTGGAAGCCTGGTGCAATACCAATATCAGGCCCATTCACTGCAATGTCATCATACCACTAACTACAGCAAGATGGCTACGCAACGACTCTCGACGACGTGATTTGAGCCGACGACGCTTATAGAGGAGCACCAGTTCAACTCTTCACTTCAAAAGGAGCTTGGCCGCCCACTCATCTTGTACCTTATCAAGAAGAATCTGCACTTTTGATTAATGGAAAAAGAGGACTGTTTCATCCAAAAATACATCGATAGAGATGACAATTGGAATCAGCTGGGTGATTGTTTCTAATCGACAAGATGTCACAGAATCCACCGCCACGATGATAACAAACAAAATGAAGGATAAGAGGAGGAAGTAAGTGTAGCTTTTATAAAATGACCTTTATTAAATCCAGTTAGTAATTCTCTTTACTGCTAGGAGTTCGTGACTAATTGACTCAGGTTTTTCCATCTAATCACATAATTATGAAGGTTTTTCTTTACTTTAAGGAAGATTTAGCATTTACGATTGATTTTGCCGATCAAGCATTGCTCACAATGATTACTTTTGCTGTTTTTTTAAGAAATTAATAGAGATGCACTAGTCTAGGATAATCTGAATCAAACGTTTATGTAGAAGTGACTATAGTTTCGCTGAAGCTATTATGGGTTTGGAATTGGTTTCATGCATCATGCCATGCATGTCACGGAATGACAAGGTCGCAGGTTCAAGTCCTGCCCACGGCTATAAATTTTTCATCATTTATTTATCATGAGTTTCTAAAATATGATGTTCTTTTGCAGAAAGCCGGTAGCAGCTGATTCCTGGTTGCTGAAGAAGTTTGGCGTGACCTCCTCTTTCCTGAGTAAGTATCTACTTGTTTTAATATCGTTTTGGGTTTACCTCAATGGCACCTTATGGTAATGGTACCTATCAATGGAAAACCTTCGGCCGTTTAGTCCTCAAGTCAATCAAATGCCAATGAGTAGGTATTCCTATTTATTGGGTTTCTTAAGGAGTTTTCTTGCATCACGTGAGGAACTAACACAGGTACCTGGATTTGTATTTGTTGTTTTACTATCAATACCAAGCTGCCATTGGATTTTCTTCATAACCTATAAATGGTCCAACTGCTGGTCAAAGGTCTCCTTGGATCCCTGTTCTGGTCATATTTCAAAATGATTTTCTTTTACAGAAACCAGCACTGTGTTATCTGATTCCTGGATTGCTGCAGAAGCCTGGAGCCCCCACCTGCTATCCTGAGTAAGTACCTTTTATAAAACCATTTTTCCCGAATCATCCTCAATTTCATGTAACAGTAACTTACCTTTAGAAAATGTTGTATGTCTTGAATGAGACTTGTCGAACGTGTCTTGTATGAGGCGTTATTTTTTTGTTTTGTTTTTAGTAATAATTATAGAACAAAAGTTGTTTCTTTTCATTGAGTTCTTGTACTTCCTTCTTGATTTATGTCTTGTATAATTCAACCTCCTTGAACGAATTTGTTCTCATATTTTGCTACCTTTCCCTACAACAGGCAAATCGATGTTATTTATTAAATATTAATTTCTTTTTTGCAGGTATCAGTGGGGTGGCGTGTTTATTGAGATAAGTGTCCTTCCATTTATTTATAACAGTTTTTCATTTACTTTGTCTATATCATTTTAGACTCGTATTTCGTATTGGTTTTTACTTATTGCTAGGGTAACATAATAGGTAGGTAAAACCGTTAGATTTAGTTTCTGATTAGGTATTTTAGTCTCTATTAGGCACTGGTTTAGTTTGGTATTAGTTTTAATGCTAGGTGTTTTGTTTTATCATTAACATTAATTTAAGATCGATTTTTAAAATTTTTTTTTAAATAATAAAATCATTTTGTAGGTTATATTATAGTTTAGGCAAGAGTATCACAGTTTAACCTTTATCTTGAGATTTCTTAGAAATATACATTTCGTATACTTGTAATAATAATGTATAGGTAGGCAAGACCTTCAATTTTCTTATGTTTATTAATTTGTTTTAATTAATTAAAAGATATTGTAGTTGGTAGTTGTAGGAATACTTCAATTATTATTTAGGGGTTAGTAAATTATTTTTATTGTTAGATATAATTTTCGTCTCTTGAAACTTTAGTCACAGTTTTAGAAGTTGTTATTTAACAGGAGTGGAGTCACATCAAGCATATCCGAGAGAGGTGCCCCCGCAGGTGCGGGGGCGGGCGCGCGAACATAAATGTATTGTAACAGAAATGCGCCTGCCGCCCGCACCTCTCTCGGTCCCCATTGTCGTCCCCCGCGTCCCTGTACCGCGCAGGCGAAGACTGATTTAGACGGTCATACTATAGTTCTCCTTACCATGAAGTCTTATAGCAGGATTACTTCATTAATACTTTGTTATTTCGAGACGTTCTTAATAAGCTTACTTTAAAGTCGTCATGGTACGAAATAACACGGGCTGGTCTGATGTCTTTTCTGTTTGGCTTGCCGTTAATGAGATATGGCCCAAACAGACTAGTGGATTTCACGGCAAAGATTAATTGCCAGTCGGGAAGTAACTAAGAGGAACTTCCCTGTGATTAATATCGTTGATAGTTAACAGCCTTATAGAGGCTTTAGCGAGAGTGAATACTCTCCAAGAAATAAAGTGACGTTTGTGTAATAGTGGATGGTTTTGTGGAAAATGTCACAACGGTAAGTATACTTTCATACTATTGTATTTAATTGATAAGGGAAAGCTGTAGTTAAAGGGTAAGTAAATGAAAAAAAAAAAAAATGAAAAAAATCCAAAAAAAAAAACTGTACTTAAATATTTATTTTAAAATCTATTTCTACAAAACCCAGGAAAAGTTACTTTGACGAAATTATGACGATTAGCTTTTTGACGAGACGCTACTTAGACGAAATATTTCATCTACGAGTTTTGTTATCTTAGTTTTGATTATCGTTAACGCTAGTAGAAAAGAATGATGTACAAGATTGACATTTGCTTTTTCGTTAGCAAATGTCAATCCCATACATTTTAATTCTGATTGAGTTAACGAAAGTCAATACTTAGGAGAACAGCCTCCTTACCATGAACTCTTATAGAAGGATTACTTCAATAATACTTTGTTATTTCGTACCATGACGTCCTTAATAAGCTTACTTTGAGGTCGTAAAAAGTAATATTGAAGTAATCCTGGCAAGGGGCTGATCGTGTTTCATTCACAAATAAGCTATTTGACGTAAAGCTTTGACGAAAGGTCAAACACTATTTTTGAAGCAACGCTTTTACTAATGAAACGCGACTTTGAAATGAAACTAATTGGTCAATTTCGTACGAAACAGAAGTTGTAGAAATTCTAATAATTTAGTCTACTCCGAACTGGCCATTTGATAGTCGTTTCATACCCAATAAGAATGTATTATTGTTGCTTATTTAATTGCTTATTGTAAGTTTGTTTAAATATTTTATTAATAGTTTTATTATTTCAGAAAAGCTCAACCAACTGCTGAATCTGTGGAGACATTTTGGTCTACATCTATTTAATTTTAATTTCTTTTCAATGTTTATTTTTACTTTGAATTGTATAGTTATAGCAATAAATAAAGTATGATTTAAGTTGTAACGTAATTATTTTTTTAATTATCAAGGCCTTGCTGAAGTGCGTTTTTTCTATACAATCATAGATCTACCTCAATAGGTAAACAATGCGTGGTGTAACGAACTACCTGTTTTGACTGACGTTTTGGTAATTTACCAAATATTTATGTTTTAAAGAGGGTCACGATAGAAATATAATAATGAGTGAATGTTAATGGAAGGGTCGGCAGAGGTACCTATACGTCGACCTGCCCCCTTACCTTATAGCAGGATTACTTCAATAATACTTTATTATTTCGTACCATGACGTCCTTAATACGCTTACTTTAAGCTCGTCATGGTACGAAATAACAAAGTATTATTAAAGTAATCCTGCTATAAAAGTTCATGGTATGGGGGCAGATTGGCAATGTCTAAAAAGGGCCAAATGCGAACTGCAAACCGACGAGCGTGCATGACGATATTGATGAAAGCAAGAGTTGTGTGCCAGGATCGCGGCAGATGGAAATCCATCGTCTCGGGAAATAGGCGTGAGTATGTATGTATTTATGTTTTGTTCATATAAGTAATTATAATTACTTAGTTATAATCATTTTTTGGTAACAGTCAATTCAGCTACTTCGTTACGTCACATGTATAAGCGTCTATTTATGCATCTATGTTATTCGGAAGTTTCAAGGAATAATCGATCAAAGGTTTTAGTTAGTATTTTTATATGAGTAGAGTAAATCAATGTGGCAATTATTTGCACAAAACATGGTAATATGCATGAGTTAGAAAAATGCATGATAATATGCATGATTTAGAAAAAGCATGCTAATATATGCATGTTTTAGAAAAAAAGCATGCTAATTTGCATGCATTAGAAAAAGCATGATATATGCATGCATTAGTAAAAAAAAACATAATATGCATGCATTAGAAAAAAGCATGGTAATATGCATGCATTACAAAAAAGCATGCTAAGATGCATGCATTAGAAAAAAGCATGATTAGATGCATGCATTAGAAAAAAACATGGTAATATGCATGCATTAGAAAAAACCATATATTATAAGGCGAAAGTGCATGCTCGTCTTAAGCATGCAGTATGTTTGCTTAAACATAGCAAACTAGTAACTGAATCACCTGATGCATTACTTATAAATGCATTCTAATATTAAAATTCATTTAAGCATGACTTCCAAGTTTTTTTTAGTGTGAGTGAGTTATATGTTTTTAGCCATAAAGATAACTTAAAAGTTAGTCCACGGGTTAAGTCACTGTCCCTTTCTAACTTAACGTTTTTAACGAAATGTAACGCGGTAAGGAAAGTCAGGTTAAGTTTAACCTGACTTTCCTGTTTGTTTATGGCTAAGAGCGACTGTGTTTAAGTAGTTGATATTATGAATGATGCGTGTGAGTTGAGGTATACAGGAGACTTCATAAAGAACGAGATTTTCTCAAAAACTACTTGACCGTTTTTTAAAATTATTTTACCGTTTCATAGTTTTAGGTTTTATATATTGAACATTGAAAGATTTTTTGCCGTATTTTGAGTAGTTTATGAGAAAATCTCAACCTCCTATAAACCTCCCCCTCTATGCCGTTCATGTAAAATATGTGTAGTATGTCTTAGGTTATACCTATATATATTCATATAACAATAATAAAAATTAGAAACAACTATTATAATATTAACCTAAATATATATATATAAACTAATCTAAAAACTATATGTACAATAGGTCGGTTGAACTATCTGAATGACTTAGCATTACAGGTAGTTCAACCGATCCCCGTTGTCCGGCAACGTGCCCAAAATGCTGGCGGCATTTCCCCTCTGGATCGCTAGGCTGATCCTTTGGGCGAAATACAGGCCAGCATTTTGGTCACGTGTGGACTCCACGAGCCGAATATTTATACTTAGAAAGTTAAATTTTATACATATAAATTTTTTCAACCATACGTAGGCTATTTTTCAATTTGTTATGCTATTTTAGTTGTAGACTTTTAGTACTTATATTATCGACTTTTTAATGATTTGCCGAATGAATTTGCGTAGTTTTTATTATTATAATAAGTTATAATTAAGTTTTGTTTCATAGTTCAAAGCATGTTGCACGTATTTTAATGACATTGATCGTTTATTACTCGAACTAAAGAAATTGCAGCATTTCCGAGGCAAATGGTTCGGCCTTTGCCGAATCAGCTTGTCACTAATAAGCCTTACTTCGTTTCTCAACGTCAATGCGTCGTAAGAACTTTTGGGTAGCAACGCTATTGTTTATGATACATCGTGATCCTAGCCTTGAGTCGAGGCAATGTTCGTTAGTGCGAGGATCTTGCAGACAGGAGGCAAGGTCATGTGACCTCGGGGAGCTGTGCTAGCTGTGCCGAAACCCTTATCAGAGCGCAGCAGACCAAGGTTAATTATAGGCACCTAGAGAACGACCACTAGTCAAAAATATTAGTCCAACATCTTACTACAAGCGTACCACATTTTTTTAACCAGTCTTTACATCAGTAATATGACAGTGGGAAGTATCCACGCTATGCCAAGTCCTGTCAATTTGTAAACGTTTAGTTTAGCGTTTACTGTACCATTATAAGGTTGTCGCTATCGAGTACGTAAATACTGTATAGTTTTGAACAAAGGAACGGAACGGGTTCAAATGGAATGGGGCTTGTTCAAAGTACTGTCTAGATCATAGGTTCTCAACGTGGGCGAAAGTGCCCCCTGTTGGAAACTTTCAGGGGGGCAGCAGAAGGTTCTAATAAAATTGTGTGGGGGGGGGGGGGGCAGATTAATAAAATATAGTTTATAAAAAGATTAAAAAGCAATCTAACTATGTAAACTGGTATTGTGAATTTTTTATTATTGTGTGTTTAATTGAATTGAATTCTATTTTTATTTGAATGGCGTCTACTCTAATTTAAGTATTCATGTACATAGAAAATTATACGAATAGCATATAGCCGATTGTAAATCACATCAAAAACTAGATGTTCAATTGTCATCGTTTCCTTTAACGTGTGAGAAAATTCACACATATTTTGGACATCAAAGTGGTTGAATAATTATATTACGTTCATGTAAAATTACACATTAAAAGGGGGCAGAAAAAATAAATATTCTCTAAGTTGTGGGCATAATAAGAATGAGAACCTGTGGTCTAGATGCTAGATTCAGGTATTGAGCTATCGTTGGAAGCTCTAGATTTCTATGGAGGTCTAAATTACGTAGATACCATGGCTCCAGAGGTTTTCTGTTTGAACCTGTTGTAGAACATATATGGGTTGGAGCCGCGTGTTCAATCGCAAAGAGCCAATAGTCACACCAGATTTGCAAGTCTTGTAAATTCTTTGTTTCTGTATGACATTTCACCAAATCCTAACCTATCAAAGACTACTAAGATACACCAGCAATGTCGATAAAAAGATGCTGACATTCACGCTTCAGTGACGGTCAGTATCTTTTTTTAACCTTCCTCATTGAGACGGGACAGTGGGAAGGTCCAGTCGTGGTCCTGTCAGGTGGGAATCGCCGTTTAGTTTTGCATCGCGAATCTATTTCTGAGCGTTTCTTTTTTGTTAGACATTGCTGGTGTGGTTTAGTTTGATCTTTGATTGTTACTCTTGGCGTACCGAAATGGGTCTTACTCGAAACCACGTGTTGACACTGAGAAACAAATAATCCTACAAGATTTTCGTCAGACTAGGAAGTGCTTATATTAACTAGGGATTAACGAATATTTAAATCATTGCCAAGGCTTTTTATAGTAAGTTCTTGCCAGCGATTAAATTAGTGTGATTTTATGAATTTGGGGGCAAAAAAAGCATCAAACTCGAACGTCGTATCTGTGGAATTTACGTACTCTACAGCTAAGTTACTACTGCAACAACCCTTAGCTGGGTCAGTCGAGATTGGTAAAATACAGTCAACAAATAGCTCTCGAATCTATGATACTAATTGGTGATTTTGTTCGTGAATAATAATAAAAATTACTGCCATCTAGCGATCGGTAAATAGATGAGGAAATCAAATTTAGACCCAGAATGAGGCAGCTGCTAAGTGAAGATAGGTTCTTAGAAGTTACTTCAATTTAAATAGGGAATGAAAAAAAAATCATTCTAGATAAATATTTTTGCAGCCGGATTGCATTTTTTTTTTAATATTTTATACTTACTTAAGTACTTGTTTTATGTTTTATTTTCCAAATTCTTTATTTTATAATTAAAGAATTTATTCAAATAACTAAAAATATAAACTAACTTACTAAACTTACAATACTAAACTAAAAATAAAAGTACTGACTAAAATATAACTAAACTAAAATAAAACTATATGTACAAAATAGGTCGGTTGAACTATCCGAATGGCTTGCATTACAGATAGTTCAACCGATCCCCGCTGTCCGGCAACGTGCCCAAAATGCTGGCGGCATTTCCCCTCTGAATAGCCAAGCTAATTCTTTGGGCGAAATACAGGCCAGCATTTTGGTCACGTAATTCTTTATTTTTAAATGAATTTATTTCAAATCGTTTTCAAATAGATTTTTTCAACCCGCGATACCATAAAATACACTGAGTTTCAAGGTAAGCAGTATTAACACACATGACATGTACATTTAGTCATTCCAAGTTCCATTTATGTTAGATTACCGGTGGGAGGACTCTGTGCCAAGTCCACCTGGGTGGGTACCACTACCTTACCTATTTCTGACGTCACATATCATAGCATTGCTGTGTTCTGATGTGAGTGGTAAGGCAGCCAGTATTACGGGCACACGAGGCTTTACATCTCAGTCCTCAAGACACCTGCAACTCTCCAGGAGTTAAAGGTGTTAATGACGGTGACCACATTAGGCCCGTCATCTATGTAGTTTGCCATTTATTAATTTCAAAAATTCTCACTTCATTTTTTAAAATGTATTTTGCTGTCGACTCAGGTGATGACCAACGAATTGAGATCATGAACAGATAGATGGCAGCACCGATATAAATCAGAAAATTAAATTGAAAATGATGATAGTTGTCTCAATTCGAACTGTTTCACTGACAATTTAACAAATTACACACAAATCCAAATTAACTTGGAAACAGATTTCAATCAGTTGAAAAATAAAATATTTACAGGAATTTGAAAATCATCATCATCATCGTATCAGTCCACTGCTGGACGTAGGCCTCTCCTCAACCCTACTCTCGGCCCTTTGCATCCAGTCCCCAGCCATCTTGCGAAGGTCATCCCTCCATTTGGTCGGGGGGCGTCCCACATTACGTTTATTTAAAAATCAGGAATCCAATAATAAGACGTGACATCGTGTCTTACTAACTGTTTACAACATCCATATTAAAGTCGTTTTGCATGACCGGTAGAAGCAAAACCGCATTTTATTTATTTCGCATTATTTGGAAAAGCGAAAAGCTAATTTCAGATGTATCTCAGTATGATGTAGTTTAAAAAAAATTAAAACTACCACCTCCATTTCGGATAAACCTACCGTCATACTTACCCGCCTCTATGTGTGGGTGATATCGGATAAATTCGTAACATAAGTGTTGTCGGTTGAAATCATTTAAGTATTGTTGTAATTCTGAGAACGCTGTTTACAAATTGTCTCATTCACTAAGAGGGACAATTAAAAAGATGGTATGATATGAATCCACATATGTGTCTAATGTTGTGCATACACCCACCACTGACAATATCATAACATAAGTGTTGTCGGTTGAAATCATAACTGTTGTTGTAACTCTGAACAGAACGCCGTGTAGAGTTTGCCTCATTCACTCACATTGATAATGAAAAAGATAGCTTGATAGGGATCCAAATATGTAGATTTTATTTAGAAAACATTTAGGAACCTAAACTGGATCGCTATAAGAGGTGAGAGTAACCTCGCTGGAATAGTTTGAGGGCTGGGAGCTGGTTCCTAAGATACAGGATTTTATATCCTAGTTTAGGACCAGGTGATACGTGCAATAAATATATATTTATAAGTAACCATCTAAGCTGTTGTAAACTGTCTATAAGTAGTCTAATTTCTTGGTAAATAAACTTTATTATTATTATTTAAGAAAACAGCCTTGCCTGTTAGAGGTAAATTCACTTAAATGTTGATTTCTTGAAACAACTACGTACTGGCCTTGTCAGCCAGAGCTAATAATTATAAGCAATAGCCAGTCCAACTAACTAGGAACACAAATAGCAAAAACAGCAAAACACTTGGCTGCTGTGCGGTTTGTAACGGTTGGAGCTGCATTTGCGAATATTTAAATTTAGAAAATAATAAGTACTAGTTCAGTTTGAATCGTGGCCAACGGATTTTCTTACAATACAAGTTACCATGTTAAATCACAAACTATTTTTACTCACACACACTCACAAAATGATACTTCATTGGTATCACTATACCCTTTTTGTTAATAATGGACTCGACAGTTTGTCATTTGCCCATGTCATGTTACAGAATGAATATTCAATATAATCATAGTCATGTACCTTTCTCCAGAGGAGTCGCCGTAGCGTCGTCACTCTGGACGAAGCAGCTCGACAGCCACGTCCACTCCCGAGCTCGTAGATTCTTGACTTTAGCACAAAACTCCAGATCTTGCACAAATTAACTAATAAATTCACCATACTGTCATTCGCAAATATTTTTTGATTAATTTAACATGATATTAAACACAAAATATCCACTGTAGACATTAGAATAATTTCGTAACCGTCGTTTCCCGCCATTTAAAAAAAAGCCCGAATATACCCTTTCCAATCATTTATTTTACGATGACAGTTCCATTAGAATGTAACTGCGTCATGTTACGCAAAAATTAACTTTTAATTGCGAGGTATAAAAAATTATGAGAGCTTATTTTGTTCCTTATTCTCATATAATAAGTCAAAGTCAAATTTCTTTATTGCAAGTAAGCACGTTGTGTACATTTTTGCACGTCAACATATTTCTTGAATTTACACTTACACCACTTTGCAAGGAAAAGGTGCCAACGCTGAGGAGAAAAAGTGGCAAAAGTTATCGGCAAACTCTCGATCGATCGATCGATATCGTATCCACTGATCACTTATTTTGTTAGAACAATATAACTATCAAACTAGATCTGTCATCGTGAAAATAAATGATTGGAAAGAGTATAACAGTTAAAATCATACAAAAGTATTCTTATTTTAGTTTATCCGCGTAGGGACGGATCAGAATACGAATCCCTACCGTTGTCGGGCAAGCGTGTCGTACGAGGCGACTAACCCGACATTGATGGTAGTCACCATCTCTTACCTTCACTACACTTCCTTCATGACTATCTTCTCTTCACTACACTTATTACTAGATCACTTATCTTAACTTCACTAAACTACACTTCTTTCCACTGTATTACACTTATATTCCATTCACTACATACACATAATCTTTAATTTACAGCACTACACTCATTTTCGTCTCACTACTCTTATAATGGCTTCACTATAATTATTTTCTATTCACTGCTATTTTTTATTTGCACTACATACTTTGTGTCACTGTCGTCACTATATCACTACACTCATCTGCACTACGCTACACTTATTTTCCATTCAATGCATTACATTTATCTTCGATTCACTACACTTATCTTCGATTCACTACACTTATCTTCGATTCACTACACTTACCTTCGATTCACTACACTTACCTTCGATTCACTACACTTATCTTCGATTCACAACACTTATCTTCATATCACTTCATCTTCGCTAAACTTCATTTTTTATTTTTATTTTAGTTAATTTTTCATTATAATTATCACAAAAAAAACTCGGTTATTAGATTTTTATTCTTGTAATTAACTTAAACGGTTGACGGTTACGAGCTCAATTAACACTGTCTTCAAAAATTCAGTATATTTATCACTAAACTAATATTATTAATTTTATTTATTGTACAAAATACAAGTAGGTACACACATAATTTCGTATAATAAATTCCGTTTAAACCATTGATCTCCTATAAACAACATCGCAAAGAAGGTCCAAACGGATGAATGGACCCTCATTTGCTTTATTGGACATTATTTGTCCGTTAACAATGGACCCTTATTTGGACGTTTTTTTAAATTGTTTTAGTAAGACCTTTGTGTATCTAGTTGTTTATAGGAGATCAATGGTTTAAACAAATAAATTATTTATACTTATTATATTCTTATTAAAAACTTGTCCCACCATCTTAATCCTGATAAAGTATTAGCATAAATTATGTAAATAGTAGTTTTAAATTTTAGGAAAATTTTAATATTGCCGCCTTTTCAAACAATGCAAAGCAATGCAAATATTAATAAGAGTACTAAGTTAAGAGGAATAATATTTAATCGTGAAAGATGAATATTATTTAAATATTAAGTAGATAATTTTTAGCATAATTACACTATTATCTTATTATCACAATAAGTGCATAATAGGATTTTATAAAAGCTTTAATTGTTTATCTTCCACCAAAAACACGTTCATGGACAGTGGCGGCATATGCCGTACTTTGAGTATTCGGAAAATGACAGTACGGCGTATGACGTATATTTTGATGCATTTAAAAAGACACAACGGCATCTCCCGCGGCGTTCGTAGGCGGTTTTGTTTGTGGTGCGGTCCCACTGTCATTCTGTGTAGAAAATAGGTATGTGTACTGTCAAAATAAAGGTTGTAGGTACATTTTTGTCGGTCTTGACACGCACATACTTAGAATCACCCACGGCTATGACAGTAGTTGAGAATTTTCACTGTCATTTCGTAATTTCTACTGTCCATTAACATTAATAAGTAGCTAAATAATAATTCCGATCGATGTACAAATTATATTCATTTATAATTCGATTACTAAACTTGTTCATTGGTACCTTTATACAGGGTGTTCGGTCCCCGTCAAAACTTTTGCAAAAATAATTGTGGGTTAATTTGCAAGGTTTTAACTCATGTGACCATTTGCCCTAAGTGCTACGGGTACTAAGATAATTATGATTTTTAATAGTATTTTTTTTGACTTGGTAATATTTAATTTAAAAAAACTGACAGCAACTGAGAGATATGTTTTCTTTAAAAAAATTATAGTTTATGACTAACGTCAAAGTCAAATTTCTTTATTACAAGTAAGCACGTTGTGTACATTTTTGCACGTCAGCATATTTTTTGAATTTACATTTACACCACTTTGCAAGGAAAATGTCGCAACGCTGAGGAGAAAAAGTAGCAAAAAAAACTCTCAGCAGCACTTTGCAACAACATGCCACATGTATTTCAAGTAACTCATTATGTGGTCAAAACTAGGGATACTAGTTTGCAAGGCTTACTAAGGGATAATTTCAATAGATAACTTTAAAAAATCGTATCTTAGTGCCCGTGACCCATGGTTACAAGAGTTAAAACCTTGCGAATGACCCCCCACCAATCTACCAAAAAAAATTGTGCCGAACACCCTGTACCTAGTAATAATTTAAATCTCTACCGCAATATTATTTCTGATGTATATTTCATTCATTTCTTAGTAGTAGTTAATTGTAGGTAGTTTTGTATAGAATCTTAGGTTCATACAAAACACACAAAAAAAATTAAAAAGGAGAAAAGGAAAAAAAAAATTAAGAAAAAAACTAAAAATGTAAGTATTTAAAAAAAATAATAAAATATGAAAAGCCAAAAAAAATAATAAAATCTAACACCAAAATAAAATAAAAACATTCTAACCATTTGACGTCCATGCGTCAATAGATAGGTAGATTTGTAAGTTGTATAAAGTAGAATTAGATAAATAAGAAAAAAAAGGAAGAAAAAAAATTAAAAAAATTAAAAAATCCAAAAAAAAATATATACCTATTAAAATTCAAAAATAAAAAAAAAATATATAAAAAAGATTAAAAATTAAAAAAAAAACATAAAAACTAACAACTGTCAAAAATAAAAAAAAATATTCTAACCTTTTAATGTAGTATATATTTTAAGTATGTAGGTAGTTAAATTTTTAAGTACAAGTAGGTAAGTTAAGTTTCGAGCGAATACGTACATATTCACTAAGAGTCCCGCTACCTGTTAGTTCAATTTGTAGATAAATTTAATACTATTTATTGTGTATATAAAGTTCTATACTTAACGCAATTACGTAAGATCAACAAACGTAGATATAATTTAGGAAAATTATAACACTGCCAATTCTATGTAGGTTTAGTTAATTTAATTTATAAAGACTGCTACGTAAGCGGCGGCGGCGGCGGCGTGGGTTCTATCACCTCTGGCTCACTACCGCTAAGCCAAGTGGCATCCACTTTCGTTAACGCTAGTAGAATAGAGAGACAAATATGTGCGATTGACATTTGCTAACGATAAAGGAAATGTCAATTTGACATATTTTTCTTTAAGTTGTTAGCGTTAACGAAATTCAATGCCTCTAGGCTAGGCTTGGCTGTTTTAAATGCTCCTAGCACCTTTCAGCTTAGTTGGAGTGATTGAGGAGAAAATTAGAAATGAGGACCCATTGCTAATTTTCTTTATCAAAAAACACTATTGATTTGTACTGTTTGTAAATAAATTCTAATGCATATCATCATTACGATAGATCAACAAATGTGTAGGTAAAAAAAATAACACTGCCGATTTTATGTTCCTATTTTAAAATAATTTAATTTGTGTGAATAAGTGTGTGTGTGTGTGTGTGTGTATGATGTATGTATATTATGTAAATTCAATATAGTTTTCTGTATATAAAGCAATTAATACGGTGTATCAACAAATGTAGGTGTAATTTAGTAAAATATATCACTGCCAATTCAATGTTCCTATTTTTATTATTTTAATTCGTACAAATCGCTGTTTTATCACTCCAATTAAACTATAAAAAAACATATGTCATTGTCATTGTTAACGTAATAGCAGTGTCAATCTCATACATTTTTCTTTCAATTCTAACTGACGATGGCGTTAAGGGCCTTAATGAGCCAACTAGCGCCGCCAATCTTAAAAAAATAATATCTTCCAAATTAATATTTTTTTCTTAAAAAAGCTATGTACACAATCGTTATTACGTTAAATACTATTTTTCAATATACAATACATCGCATAATTGTGACAAGCTAAGTTGTAGTTCTCAAATGTGCCAAAAACGGCCGTTTTTCGCAATTAAGCAAACTACAGCTTAGCGAAATTGAATCACGTTATAAAAAAAGTATTTAAAAAATAGTATTTATCGTAATAAACATTTTGTACATAGCTTTTTTTAATAAAATTGATAATATTGGAAGATATTATTTTTTTAAGATTGGCGGCGCTAGTCCATAACACTTGCTATGCGCGTGCGCCACTTGCGCCGCAGTCTTGCGCCTTAGCCATTGGCTATTGCGACTTAAACAAACACTGCCCATACATCACATACCGACAGATACATATCATCTGTGTTTAATATAAAATAAAATTAACTTACATAGATATATAACATTAGGCATGGGAGGGATGTTAAATAGAATAGGCTAGTTGACCCAATTTTTTTTGGTCTTAAATAGTTAATTATCGTTCTATTACACCGTACAAAAAATTCAATAAATTTTGAGACCTTTGAAATACCAAAGACTTTAATTTAAAATGCAACTTTCCAACCTCGAGCAAAAACACCGTCCGCCATGATTATTTGTGGCATAACGTCATCGCGGCCCCGATAAACTAGGGATGTTCGATGTTGTTTTTGCTCTTAACATAGATTATCATCGTAATACCTGGTCAAATCTAGCTTCAAATGTATTCATATCCATTTAATTGGTAAATATTTCATTTACATGTCATTAAAATTTCAATTATTATTAGTAATTCAATATCTATCAAAACCCACATAATATCGATAAAGCAAAAAATCGGGCATTCCTAAAAATGCAGAGTGACGTCACGAATCTCGCGAACATGGCCGACCAGCGTTTTTGACGGAGAAATATTTTAATTTCATTTTTTACAGTCATCTTCTACTTTTATGTAATAATAGTGATATATTTGGGATCCTAATGTGAAATACTATATGAAATAAATATTGTTTTATTGAATTTCAATATGAGTCAACTAGCCTATTGAATGAGGTATGTGTGCTATTTGGATGAGATATGTGTACTAACTGTATGCCAGGATCGCAGCAGAGCGAAGTCCATCGTCTCTACCCCTGTGGGAAACAGGCGTGAGTTTATGTATGAACATTTGCTGCTAATATAAAATGAAGCTATAATATAATCGATGTTATTCAAGCTATGACAGTTACGTAGTGTCGAATTTTATTTTTCATTTTATAGTAAATTTTGAAAGTAATAACATTTGTATGGCCTTAATTTTATTTTATTCGTATAGTGTGATTTGAATTATGGTACTATTGTTTTTTTTCTCCCAAACGTATGGACAAATGTTTAAGTTTATTTTTTGTTTATTTTTTAATCTGACTACAGAGACAACAAAACATGTTCTTCCAAATATTTTTTAAATATTATTTTTTCAGTATTAGTTTTAATATAATGCATGATAGTAATACTTAGTACGAATTAAGCTTGTAATAGTAATGAAATTTAGAATAATAATACCCTAATCCTTGGCTTTACTTATTATTGGCTGTGTTTATTTTTAATTTGAAGTGTGTACATAAAGTAAGAAAGCTACAGGTATGTAAATAGTAGGTTTAATTAAACGGTTCCTGTAAATAGTTTCCGATGTGTGTGCGGCCAGTGTTATTACTTTCAAACTTAGCCTGTGCACTTCAGTGCGCAATTTATTTTATTATTTAAATTATCATAAAGGCGACTACAACAGAATATTAAATATTTAACTTGACATATTCCTATATTGTTATTGCGTAGCTGTTGGTTTTCTTATAAAAAATAAATACAAAAATGAAATTCTCATGCAAATAATATAGCCTGAACATTAATTATTATATTATACAACGGATATCACACACTTATACTGTTGAAGTCGGCAATTAGACCAACAGTTTCGACCGAGTCGCCGGTGACGCGGGCGTGGCGCTCACCTTGAGAAAGACTGTCGTAATCGATCTAAACTGTCGGTCTAATTGCCGACTTCAACAATAAGTGAGTGATATCCGTTTATGTATAATAATTTGTAGTAACGGTTCACTATAGTTTTAGACCTAAACATATTGACTCTGATTCTGTTTATCCGCGTAGGGACGGATCAGAATACAAATCCCTACCGTTGCCGTGCAAGCGTGTCGTACGAGGCGACTAACCCGACATTGATGGTAGTCACCATCTCTTACCTTCACTATACTTCCTTCATGACTTTGTCTTCTCTTCACTACACTTATTTCTTGATCACTTTACTTAACTTCACTAAACTACACTTATTTTCACTGAATTGCACTACATTTGTTCTCACCTCTCTAAATTTATTTATCTTCACTTCTTTCACTCACTTTTCTCGTACTTATGTCTTAAATTAATACTTATATTGATTCTGTATCATTCATGTATATCATCCGTATTTTTCATTATACCAATCAAAATTATCAGAGAACTCATTCGAACTATTTCTGCTACTCATACAATCTCCTATCGTATTCATCATCCATAGTCTTCTCATAAATTGTAATAATTCCACACAGATACCTGCATCGGTATCATTATCGTCATATCATCACACCCATCGTCTGAGACAATCATCATTCAGTACATGTATTTCATATTTTTCATTATACAAATCAAAATTATAAGAAAACTCATTCCAACTATTTCTGTAACTCAGGCAGCCTCCTATCGCATTCGTTATCCATAGTCTTCTCATAAATTGTAATTATCGGTATCATTATCGTCATATCATCACACCCATCGTCTGAGACAATCATCATTCAGTACATGTATTTCATGTTTTTCATTATACAAATCAAAATTATAATAGAACTTATTCGAACTATTTCTGTAACTCAGCCAGCTTCCTTTCGCATTCGTTATCCATAGTATTCTCATTACTTATGTTGATTCCACGGATACTTGCATTGGTATCATTATCGTCATTATCATCACAGTCTTGAATCATTCTTGTTTAATATTACACTCCACGTCACGTATTACGTCGTCATCACGTTACAATATAAACATATCACACAATGTTCACATCATTGTAATCACAAGTAGTTAATCACAAATTAAACGAATTGGTCGTTTAGTTCATCAGCATCACATTATCTGTTATTCCACTTCGCAATGCCGCACAATTCTTAATTTTCACAATAGTTTTTTTAATGAGAAAGGGAGGCAGACAAGCAGGAGCCACCTGATGGTAAGCGAGCATCGTCATCTAAGGACATATGCAACACCGGACGGGATGCTAGTTCCATTTTAGTTTCGGTCTTCTCATTTATATCCTGCCACCCCCCATACATCACTGTCTTATAGATCAGCTTCTAACAGTAATTTTCATAGTATTCAATTGTATAATATTCAATTGCGTAATATTCAATTGCGTAATATTCAATTGCATAATATTCAATTGCATAATATTCAATTGCATAAAATTCAGATGCATAATATTCAATTTCATAATATTCAATTTCATAACATTCAATTGCACAATATTCAATCACATAAAATTGCATAATATTCAATCGCATAATATTCAGACGCTTAATATTCAGTCGCATAATATGCAATCGCATAATATTCAATCGCATAATATTCAATCGCATAATATTCAATCGCTTAATATTCAGTCGCATAATATTCAGTCGCATAATATTCAATAGCATAATATTTATGGATGCATAATATTACATAAAAGAGTCGAAGTCCAAAATTTTTGAAATATAAAATATTATGACGTTCGACTACCGCCTAATTTCATAATAATGTTACAATGCAAACTATATTCATAATAATTGAAAAATCACAATAATTTATTTAGTACTCACAATAAATAGGAAAATAATTTGTTCCATCCGACAGATTCAAATTAATGATCACAAAATATTTTTACACAAAAGTCACAAATATTACATTCCAAAATTTATAATTGTCTCCAGTTTTTCGATGATTTCAATAAATTCATTTCCAGTAGTTCAGTGTAATCACAATTCCAACTATTTCAAGTAAATTATGTTAAAAATTAATGAACCACCGACGTGCCTATAGATAAAATTAAATAAAAAGAATGGAGAAATTCTGATGTACATATTATTCGTTTTAATTGCTAAGGTTGCTTTGTAAAATGCATTTTAGTTATTTAAATAATCTGTGATAAAAACAAATCTACCTCATGAGTATTTTCGATGTATATTTTATTAGCAAGTTGATAATTTTATGTATATACATGTATGTACAAATGTAAATACATTTAGGTACATATTTTTAAGAAAAAAAAACATAAAACCCAAAAAAAGTAAAAAAAACTCATGAAAACAAAAAAAAATCAAAATAAAGAAATAGAAAAATAATAAAAAAATATTAGGATAAGTAGACAATTTTATGTATATTGTGTATGTATGTACAAATACCTAGGTACTAATAAGAAAAAAAATATAAATATTAAAAAAAAAATAAAAAACTAAATTAAATCTTAAAAAAAAAAAAAAAGTAAGGAAACAAAAAAAATATTAGGTTAAGTAGACAATTTTATGTATATTGTGTATGTATGTACAAACGTATAGGTATACCTAGGTACTAATGACGAAAAAAAAACAAATTTTAAAAAAAAAAAAATAGTTTAAGTAGACAATTTTTTTTGTATATTATGAACCTATGTATTACAAAACAATTGTATATACTATGGAGAATTTTAGATTAATATTGTAAAAATTATTAAGTATCGAGCTAATAAGTACCTGAGCCGATATAGTTCCTATTGCGATCGTCAGTTCTGTCCATATTTACCACTTGCGTTAAAAAAACAAGCGCTTATTCGTACCGTTGCAGGCGTAGTAAAACCACATTAACACTTAGCAAATATAATTCTTTACTTTTGATTGTCACTATTATAAATACTTTGATTATATTGAGAGAATTTTTTTTTGCCACTTTTGTGTTCCAATTTTTAATATATAATTTGTATTATTAGGCTAACACAGCACTGCCATCTTACGTTTCCATGCATTGTTTAGAAAATAAAAGGCCGTAGGGTGCCTTAGATTTTAAAACCAAAGTTTGTTTAGACTGTGTACGTACGGTCACACAGAGAAAGTTGTACAGGAGATGAGGAGAGTAATTAAGGTTGAAATTTTCCCTTAAAAGTGACTGATTTTTGACAATTCTTTACTATAACATAGTGCAAATGGTGAACGGAGAAAAAAAATCATCACGATCGGGATTCGAATCCGGGAACTCGCCATTCCGTGGCACGCTCTATTCCAACAGAGTCATTCGTATCCAGATCGTGAATTTTGTCTCCATATTCTCGTCAGAGGGACGGTAGCAAATTTTTTCTCCATTTATCATTCAGATTTTCGTTTCGCGTAGCGCATATGCAAGAAAATATCAAAACATATAACATAGTGAGTACTCTAAACTATATACTAGTAAACGAATTTCAACAATCGCTCAATTTCTATATAAAATAACAACCTTAAGGCCTCTGTAAACTTTGTTTTCGATTGGTACTACATGTCCCAAAGTTTTATAACAATTTTCAACGAACTTGGACTGTTGGTCTCGGCAGCAACTTAATGTATGTATAGCTTATTTTATTTGCCCATCCATTATTAAATAATTTATTGCTGAGGCCGCATGTTTAGGTGGTGGTCATGTCAACCATCAGATTTAGTGTAGGCTTATTGTAAAAGTAAATGGCTTTGTTCGCTGTGATAACAACATCCAAGAAGAAAGAAGAAGCTAAACTGTATCACCACTAGAAAATAACAGTTTCATTCTGAAGAATAGACCGCAACCATTGTAGTAAGCTATTGAAGAACTGCCTACAGAAAAGTTGCCATTTCAGCATAAAATGCAACTATCATTCTAATATGCATGGTCTCTAAAACTAATAACAGAGAATTCAGTATAATCAATGATCATGAAAGCGTTAGAAAGCGTGCAAATATTCGTTGTACCAACAAGAAAAAATGAGTAGAATTTATTATATACGACGCTGAACGACGAGTCAAATCGAATAACAATCGCAATTACAACTGAAACACCACCAGATAGAACAATTCCACAAAGTTTTCAACCCAAATGTTTGATGAAACTATACTTTACGTGAATAAATTTGGAATTAAAAGATTACCATGACTTTACAGTGGGATCATAACCTTCATCAGAAATATCTATCAAATACCATGACCATCATCAACAGATTGCCATTGTGCTCTACATGAACATCGTACTAAAAAGATTTCGGCTCGAACATAGACTGCGAATCGCATACTTTTGGAGACGCTTCAGATAAAGCGTACACGTGTGTGGTTCCAAGCACAGTTCAATACCATCGTTACGATTATGTAGAGAAAACCATTACAAAAGTTACTGCGTCTATAATGGTTCCATTATTGCCATTGCCAATATGCCACGGGAACGTACCTACTTACGGCGTTCCATTTATGAATTTTCATTTAAACTGATTTTTGCGACACGTTTGACTATTATAAGTATCATGACCAAACAATACATGTGAATCTAATACCTAATATCAATGCAGAACGGATTTTAAACTGAAAAATAGTGTGAAAAGTGCTTTCTTGATAAGATATAACTATTGGAACGTTTTATGCCAATGGATTTATTGAACAAAGAAGACATCTGAAGACATAGCTAATCAAAGCCAATTAATAAGTAGATATTATTAGTTAGTGGGCTGGTGACAACACCAAATTAAAAAAAAAGTAAAGAAAAAAAATGAAAACAGAACAAAAAATTAAAAAAAAGAAGGAAAAACATAATAAAGAAAAAAAAAGAAAAAATATAAGAAATCCAAAAAAATAATAAAAGATAAGAAAACCAAAAAAAAAGGAAAAGAAACAAAAAAGAAACAAAAAAAAACAAAAAAAAGGAAACCAAAAAAAAAGAAAAGATAAGGAAAAAAAAGAAAAAAAAAATGAAAAAAAAAATTAAAAAGCTGTCATCGTTTTTAAATTCATAGCATATAAACAAACTCGTAGATTTCGAGCAATTATCACAATTTGTAATAAGTAGGTACTTAATTCAGTTAATATAACTTTATATAGTGCTAATTTTGTATTCATTCATATTTCAATTATTCGAGCAAAATTTGTATTATTTATTATTCTTATTCAGACTATGACTGGCATTATATGTCTCATATGGTTTCTGTTTCTAGCACTCATCAAATATCTTGAATAGTAAAAGTTGGCTTCAGCAGCAGCACACTGTCTAAGATTATAGTTGGTTAATTAAGCACATAAATCAATATACTTTGCGACGACGACCGGGTCTTTTCACCCCTAACATTGGGGGGAGAAGTGCGGGCCTTGAGGTATACCCTCTCTACCCGGGCATGAACTCACCGGATGTTGATCCGACGGTGAGATTGTACCCGCCTGCGATGCGGGATTTGGGAGTTGGGAAATTATGCAGGTCGGTACGTCCGTTTGGTGCACAGCTCAAACCCGCCGCTTAAGGCGACGGGGAGCGCAGCAACTCCCTCTGGAGGCGGTGGCCTTCCGGAGGGCGCGCGTGCAGGGGTGCGAGGTTGCGGAGATGAGCGTGCCTGCTGTTGTCGGCGCGGTCGAATAGTGATCGCGTCAACCTCAGCACGAACGCTTCGATCGACTCAACCCGCACATCGCGAGCGATGACGTCGTTACGAACGTACCGACCTGCACCGGTACAAATACGTAGGGCAATGTTCTGCTGCGCCTGCAGCTTGGCCCTCTGCCTCGTGGGGCAAAGCGAGTACCAAGTATAAATATACTTTGCAGCGACCAATGATCAGGGTGGTGGTGTTGAAATCAACCAAGATATAGAAGAGATCCTGAAAATTTGCTCAAATTCATGTATATTTTAATATAATTTGTAAACTAAATGGCTTGGTTAGCTATAATCGAGTCACCGATGAAGAAAGAAGACAATCTTGGCTTTTCCTCTAGTGTTTGTCTTATGAAAGCGCTCGATCGCTAATCGAAACTGCTGTATTGAGAGTTAGAATTGTTCATGACAACGACGACCTGTATTTCAGATGATCAAGACTACATGTTGACCTATTTGCATCAAAGATTTGATCAATGAGAAGAGAAATGATTAATGAAGTTTAACAATCATAATAACAATAGGACGATATCTTCATTAATACGGAATATCATCAATTCATTAGATATATGAATACCTCAAAAATATCGTTCTAATTCGTACAGATCTAAACCACATGAATATATAAGTTGTAAACGGTACGAACATAGACTGCAAACCGTATACTTTTGGAGACGCTTCAGATAAAGCGTACACGTGTATGGTTCCAAGCACAGTTCAATGCCGTCATTCAATACGATTGTTAAGAAGAAGATGAATACAAAATATATTCCGACTTTAACAGCTAAATGAAACATTACCACTCGATACACCAGCATTCGATTTATTAAGCTTATGCATGGATGAACTATTTTCAAATCTACTGGCAGAAATAATGACCATTTGCACACATAACACAAAGAACGCTTATGAAGCTGAGCTAAATCTGAAATATATAATAGCTTTCTGCATAGTTACTGCGAACATTGCGAGTCAAAACCAAAGGAATGACACGTATTATTGAAGAAAGTCGACGACGTCTGAAGAAACAGCTACACAAAGCCATTTAAGAATAGGTAATTATGAGACTGATGACAATCGAAAAAAAAATATATACAAAAAATGAGAAAAATACAAAAAAAAAATATACAATAAAAAAGTACAAAAAAAGAAAAAAAATTACCAATAAAAAAAGAAAAAAAACTAATATAATATCCAAAAAAGAAAAAAAAATTAAAAAAAGAAAAGAAAACGTAGTTTGTCATTGTCGTGTTAGGTAAATTTTAAATGAATATTGTAATATAATGAAATCAGCAGGTTCCGTGCTCAGACATTAGTATAATAATTAGGAAAATAAATGGAGATTACATAGGCTCCAATTCTGTAAATAAATGTACAGTATTAGTATAAGTATTTATTTTAATTTTTACAATACCTCGCGTTGAACGTAAATGTTCGTAACTTTAATTTGCAAATTTAATAATTTATTTAGACTCAGACTTGATAAGTAGATAAATATTTAGATGAATTGGAAATAGAAATAATTGTGTAAATATCTGTAATTAACCCAGGTTACGAAGCAAGAAAAATAATATATTAATTGAATTACGGGTAGATTTATATATTTTTGAAAACATTGATATATTTTAATATTTAGAATATTAAAATTTAGACTAACTTTGTGATTGGTAAAGTAAAGTTCCTATTTTAATATGATATTGTGTATTTGTATATATTGCTAATTAACAATATCTGGCTTGTAAAGTTAAGATTAGATTATATAAATAAATGAATAGATAATAATAATGTAATAAAAATTATGACAAATAAAAGTGAGGTGTAAAACGTGAGATTAGGTTTAATAAATTAAGAATAAAGTAATGATAATAATGACAATAAAAGTAAAGAATTGACTTGCAAAATACTAATTATAATATAATATTTACTTTGGAGAGCTAAATGACATAGAACTGACGATCGAAATAACACAGAATTTTTATAATAATAATTATTAGGATTGTTACTTAGTTTAAATACATTAAATAGTACCTAAAAATACTTAACAGGTAACTTTTATTAAAAATAGCCCCGAAATTTAGTGTTTATCAAATGAAATCAATTTTATTATAGGTCGTGACTTTCAAATTAAAAAATTTATATGTTAGTAATCTATATAAATATTATAAAACTTTCATCTCTCTGCCTCAGATGGATATACTTTATCTAATAATAATAATAATAAATAAATAAATAAATAAGTAAAAAACATATAAAAAATTTAAATAACTAAAAATGCAAAAAAAAAGATAAGTAAGTACAAATACCGACACATCACATAGTTATATATAATACATATTTAAAGTTTAAACCCCCTTAGCTTCATATAAGGATAGGTACAGAATCAGAATCATTTATTCACATTAATAGCCTTCCTAGATAATAATAATGGCTTTAAAGCTAGTAGAATAGAAAGTAATAAGTATGGGATTGCCATTTCCTTTCATCATCATCATCATCGGCCGTATCAGTCCACTGCTGGACATAGGCCTCTCCCAAAGCACGCCACTCAACCCTAATCTTGGCCCTCTGCATCCAGTCCCTGCCAGCCATACCTCCATCTGGTCGTGGCCATCGGTTTACGACAGATGTAACCAGCCCACTGCCACTTCAGTTTACTGATTCTATGAGCAATGTCAACTATGACTTTCGTCTTCTGGCGGATATACTAGTTTCTTATTCTATCTAACAAAGAAATGCCAAGCATAGTTATTTCCATAGCTCGCTAGCGGGTCTCACCGTCAATGTCCACGTTTCGGCTCCGTATGTCATCACTGGCAGGACGCACTGGTTGAAGACCTTTATCGTTAGCAAATGTCAATTACATACATATTTTTTTTCTATTCTACAAGCGTTAAGGAAAGTCACTACTACTTTACTATTTACAGTTTTTATTGACAACGTATATTGAGAACCAACAGCTTAGCATTATAATAATATTATCATTTAGACTTACATAGCTCCAGATACCTATATAGTTTCAGATTAAACACAATTTTCATATTAAATATGATTACGGATTTAATGGTCTTCAAAAACGTCCTTATTGATTAAACTTCCATCGTAAAACGTAATCATGGGAGTATTTTTTAAATTAACTTTGTTTGGTAGTTTTTGGTTTTGGATTATTTAATTAATGATCACTTACATTTTCATATTAATATTCGTCGACTGTATCATTATGAATAGAAATCCAGAGAGTTATTAAAAATGTCGAAGCAATTAGTGGACGTAAAAGTAATTTATTGCAATGTACAGTCGATTGCACCAGTTAATTATATCAAAATGTAAATGAATCTATCAAAAGTAAGTTTTTTATGGGAAAGAGGGGCAGACAAAGAGACGAATTACCCTGATGGTAAGAGGTCATCGTCGCCTTGACACTTAAAACATTTGATGGGTGTAAACCAAGTTTAAACCATAACAAGAAGCTCAACGTCACAAGAAACAGACGCCGACAATCACATGTTCTTGTCTGAAATATATATATAGGGTGTCCTTGAAATCATTCGACAAAAAGGGTTTTAAGTAAATCCAAATTGCATTTCTTTTAACTGTGTAAGTCACGTCCTTAGAAATTATAATAATTACCGCTAGGTCAAATTGCTATGAAAGAAATCATTGCAAAAAATTAAAACTAACTTAAAACATAAAAACTCCAAAGCACAGTAACGATGCACATCAAATTAATATTTTTTGATAGTTGAATTCATTGTAAATATTTCTTTTTTATTTCCCCAAATTGTTTAATTTACTTAAACGCTGTGCAGAATTAATGTATGTCACAAGCCGCTGTGCAGAATTCATGTATGTCACAAGCCGCTGTGCAGAATTAATGTATGTCACAATAACCATCCACTTAATTTTGTCGAATGAATTCAAACCCTGTACAGTCTTTAATAATAATTGATTACGCAAACAAGGATTCGGAAAACGGGTTCAGTACAGACAATTATTAATTAGATTCTTACTGACTGACTTATTGACTGTCTCACTGAGAGATAGCTAATCAACTGTAGGTCACATCTTGTGATTTAAGCATGGTATTTATTTAGTTTAATGATATCGTTATTTGCCGATAGAAGGGGTTCGTAGGCCAGTTGCGAGTACACGTTTAAAACGATCGTACAAGTAAGCAACGTTGGGCGAGGTCAGGACCTAGATGGGTGACCGATAGTGACACTTTCATCTGAGCCCCTTCGTGCCTCGGGGCGCACGTTAAGCAGTTGGTCCCGGTTGTTGTCGCTCGACAGCAGTCGTTAGGCCACGTCAAAGGCCTACGGGCGGTCTGAATAACTTTGACAAATAGGTTTGGTCACTAAACCACACGAGAAAAAGAAGAAAAAATGCCGATGTCTTTAAAGAGTAACATTATTCTACAGTAGTCTTCTTATCGTACTTCAGAGGAGTCGCCTAAAGTGACTGCTACCCTGGAAGTAGATCTGGAAACTCATGTTTAGGCTAAATGTAGCGGGACTCTTTTTTTCTAGCTCGAAACTCCAGATCTTGTGTATTCGAAAATTCTAATATACAGGGTCCTTGAATTAATTCGACAAATTGAAACTGGGGGTTTCTACTCATGATAAATATTAAATAGGTAAGGCTTTTTAGTAAATCAAAACTGCAAGAAATTTAACTAAGTACGTCACAAGTCACACAATAACTTTAGAAATGACCTTTAGGTCAAATTCCAGTGAAAAAATCGTTTCAAAAAATTAAAATACCTTAAATGAAAAAACTCCAAATCACAGTAACGATCCACATAAAATTAATAATTGTAACTTTTGAATTTATTGTAAGTAAATATTTTTATTTTTTATTTTTCCACATGTTGTTTAATTTACTTAAACGCTGTGCAGAAATAATGTATGTCACAAGCCTAACCATCCATTTAATTTTGTCGAATGAATTCAAGGAAACAATGTATAATATTGGTATTTCCAACATTTTCTGTTTAATTTAATTTAAGTTACATCAAAACCACCGTATAATTAAAATTAAGTATATTTATAAGCCTGCGAAGTGTCCTAATAGGCATACTAAGAAAATAGTTGGTAGTATTTCAAAATGAACTTCAAAAGTTAATACTGTAAAAAACACGTACGGCAATAAACCCAATTTTTATTTATTAATAAATGAGTATAATAGCAATTTAATACAACTTAAAACTAAAATATCCGGTAAACCTTCGTCAGTCAAATAACCCAAAATGGTTATTGAATCGTAATTTGTGTACATACTTAAATGAATAAAACAATCGATAAAGTAGTACCTCTAACTAAGTACCTTATTGATGAACATTATTTCGTTGACTATCGAAAAACTTTTGAGTCGTCTCGTCAACTAACCATCGATTTACAGTTGGTCACACAACTTATAGTCGGCAAAGAGTTCAACTCTAGAACTAGACAACAAAGTTATGTGATTTACAATTATTTTTCGTTAGCAAATTAGGTCAATTCCATACATTTTTCGTACCTAATTAATCCTTGGTTACTAATAATCTTCAAAGAACCTGAAACGTTGGTTTCAGAAGCAATATGCTTTTCTATATTCTTAGCCAATTTTATTGGCAAGGAACGCTGAGCCCTGTCTTCTAAAGTACAATTTAATATTAAAACTCGTAGACTAAAATTAATTAAGAAATGAAACGAAATATCAACAATTAAATTCCTGACATCTATAAGTTTGCTGTCGACTTTAAGTTAAGTTTAAAACACACTTTACATTTAATCTTACAAATTATAACTATATTATAAGTATTACTATAAATATTTTTAGTTTCGTTAGATATTATGTTGTGCACTACTCTCATGTGCAAAAATTCTGAAAGGCCACGATTCTGACTTTTTAAATTATTGGACTCTGCAATTCTATATCATTTGCCAATAAAAGTCTTTAAAAAATGTTAGTAAAGAGGCGGAGGCCTTGAATTTATTCGACAAAATTAAGTGGATGGTTTGTTTTGTGATATTCATAAAATCTGCACAGCGATTAAGTAAATTAAAATTTTTGGGGAAATATAAAAAGAAACATTTACAATAAATTCAACTTTATTTTTTTTTTCGATTTGATGTGCACAGTTACTGTTCTTTAAAGTTTAGATATTTTAAGGTAGTTTAAATTTCTTGCAATAATTTCTTACACTGGAATTTGACTTACTGGTAATTATAATAATTTCTAACGATGTGCCGTACTTAGTTAAATTTTTTTTGCAGTTTTGATTTACTAAAAAACCTTAGCAATTTGATATTTAATTTTATCATGAGTACAACCCCCAGTTTCAATTTGTCGAATGAATTCAAGGACACCCTGTAGATATACCCCCAGCCCCCTAGAGCCAGTGGTATAAGATAAATGTAGGGTATATACATTTGCTTATTCGTTCGCAAATGTTGATCCAATACATTTTGATTTCTATTCTACTAGCGACAACGAAAGTCAATGCAACCTTGGCTATGGGGGATTAGGGAATATGCCTGAAGCAACTGCAGCCCTGGGCGAAGGATATTTTTAACCGATTTCAAAAAAAGGAGGAGGTTATCAATTCGTCGAAATCTTTTTTTTTTTCTATTTTTCTTTCCTGATGATAATGACGGCTAAATTAAATAACCCAAGGATCACAAGAATCTTTCTAGCCCATGATGGCTGCATGTAGAAATATCGAGACATCAATAAAATAAATGTATAACATGGTAATTCCCTTTTTATCTAATTAATAAATATACAAACCGTGTATGTTTAAAAATAGATGGTCACAAGAATCCTTAAAGTGACCATTAACCGCGGTAACTAAGGCTTATTCCACCTTGGTCATAGTAGACTTAGGTCACACCTTGGAATGCTTCCACATACGTCACACCTATTAAAGATTAAAACATTACGAGTCGACTTTGGTCACCCCTATACATTTAGATTATAGTTTACGAATCACGAAATGAATGTGCAGCGTTTTGAATTTAAAAAGGACCCATAACCTATACCTGATAATATTTAAAATTAGAATCTTCACAAACGAAACAAGCGGTTTTACAAGCATACCGATTCAAAAGACATTGCCACATTTCAATGGAGCTTTGCCCCACCTACAAAACTACGGCACCATTTAAACTGTACCTATCATTTTGTTGGGGACTTATTACAGGTTTCATATTGCATAATCATAATCAATATCATTTTCTACTACTCTCGCAACTCCTATAGAAGAATAACAAAAACAATGAATAAATCGCTTCGATTTCTTACTATTTTCTGAATTCTTAATTAAGCTGGTGTTTTTTCGAATCGCAACTTGTTTAAACTCGCAGCTTAAATAAAAACGGAGATATTTTTACATTTATTCGTTATCTTGTACAACTTGCGGTTGATGGTGGGGCAGAATCTGGCATTGTCATTTAATCTTTGCGAACAGTGACATAATGGGTTGAATTTTAGATTTCTGTTTCATGCATAAATTAGTTTTATTTATATTTGCTAAAGTAGGTTAGCTCTAAATCTGAATTTTAATACTTTAAGACTTAGAAATAAACCCTAAATCTAGGTTTAAAAAATATTGACTTTTATACTGCTGCACGGCATTCTAAACGATATCTAAACATATATGAAAAACAGAATATGATTCTGAAAGGTATGTAGAAGGATCAGTGCGAGTTTTTGCGACCCCATTTACTTTACGATCGCGTTTGCGTTATTAAAAGTCGATGGGCGCCCCTGGCGGACGATAAGATAAGCTTCAAACTGGCCATAGAAATGACAGTTACTTTCTTGATGGTAGTATCGAATGACAGTCGATGTAAAGACTGTTCTGAACCACTCAACAGTTACGATTTTTCGTCGCAACCCCCTTGACAGAGCAATTAGTGCCATAGGAGATCTTTCCTGTGACATTATCACACGCTACAAGCTCGGGAGTGAGCGTGACTGTCGAGCTGCTTCGTCCAAAGTGACGACGCTACGGCGTCTCCTCTGGATGAAGACATGAAGACGCGGCTACCCAGGGTAAAGACGCTACTGCGACTCCCCTGGAGGAAGATAGAAGACTATTGAATATATTGAATTTTCTGTAACATGACATTGGCAAATGACGAACTGTCGAGACCATTAATAAAATAAATAAATAAATAAATTATCTCATACAAGAGATTGATCAGCTATCATACTAGAAATTACCTGTGGATTACCTCATTAGTACCACAAATTTAAATACGCAAAAACACCAAGCTCTTCGCAAGAGCATACTTTTCTAATGCACGATACATCCGAAACATCATACCAAGAAAAATTCGTCCGACAATCACTTACAATATTATCCGATAACACCTAGGCTGGTAGCCATAAATGTCATTTAAGTATTCAACTGACTCAATACTGAAAAGACTTTTGGACCCTTTCTAAAATGAGGTTAAACTATATGGCTAAAAGTCATGTCAAAGTCAAATTTCTTTATTGCAAGTAAGCACGTTGTGTACATTTTAGCACGTCAACATATTTTTGAATTTACATTTATACCACTTTGCAAGGAAAAGATTCCAACGCTGAGGAGAAAAAGTGACAAAAAAAACTCTCAGCAGCACATCTTTTAAAATAATATAATAATACACAATTACTTAATAACTAGGTATTACACAACTATTACTATTGTTAATAATCTACACTTTATCCCTCATGCGGTCTTTACTCTAATTCGAGGCTGGACAAACTACATTTAAGCTGGATTTTCAAATGACGAACTACCTACGTTATGTTTCAACTGATTTTAATTCTGTTTCCACCATTAATCTCCTATAAACAACTAGATTATTATTTGGTATCACGGTGTTGGTACACGCTCAAGGGTCACTGCGACCTCAAAGGTCTATTGTGGCCGCGCACCGAGTTCTTATATCTCGCTCCCAAGGCCAACGTCCCTCAGGAACCGTACAATGCATAAACAACTAGATATACAGTGGTCTTACTAAAACAATTTAAAAAACGTCCAAATAAGGGTCCATTGTTAACGTCCAAATAATGTCCAATAAAGCAAATGAGGGGACCATTCATCCGTTTGGACCTTCTTTGCGCTCGGACATTTTTTAAACACAGACTATGTATCTACTTGTTTATAGGAAATCAATGTTATCTACCCACAAATAAAATAATTCAAATTCCGAATATACAGACCGTCGACACATTAACATTGCAGTAGTAACTTACGCCTTAAATTATTATTTTGTATGGAATTATTATGTTTCATAAACCTAGACATATGTGAGCGCAACTTTAGTGTAATATCGCTGTCAACTGTGACAGATGTAAGCTGACGCTCAAATGCCATTGCCACATTTCAATGGAGCTTTGCCCCACCTACAAAACTACGTGACAATTTAAGCTGTCCCCTACATTTTGTTGGGGACTTATTACAGGTTTCATATTGCATAATCATAATCAGTATCATTTTCTACTACTCTCGCAACTCCTATAGAAGAATAACAAAAACATCGAATAATTCGCTTCGATTTCTTACTGTTTACTGAATTCTTAATTAAGCTGTTTTTTTCGACTCACAACTTGTATATAATAATTGAAATAAAAAACGGAGACTTTTACATTTATTCGTTATCTTGTACAACTTGCGGTTGATGGTGGGGCAGAATCTGGCATTATCATTTGTCCCACAATCTCAACTAAGTACTATGATGTTGGACTAGTATTCGTTAGCTACGCTTATTCTTAAGGTATCTGTGTTTAGCCCTCTCTGTTGCGTTCTGATGACAGGTCAGGCGTGGTCGGCAAGGCTTTGTGGGGTCACGTGACCGTGCCTCCAGATACAGGCGAGTTCCAGGCGTAATAGCGAGCATTGCAAGCACTCATGGCTTGTCTCATGACTTATCGTGAACAAATAGTTGTGCTACTTAACAGTAGGTTTAGCAAGGGTCGGCGTAGCGTCGTCCCATGCTAAACCTCCAACGCTTACGACGCACGTGGTTTTGAAAAACGAAGACTGACTGAGACCAGCCGAGTTTTTTGAGCGCAAGACAGTTTTGAGTGCAAGCTCAGCGTTAGCTCGCTCTTGCAAATGTCAAATATCACAAATTTGGCAGTGTAAGTGAGAGGTTACGCTATGGTTACGCTTAAATCGTGTCTTTCTCGGCCCCAGTCTGGCTTATTGAGTTAGTAGTGAGGAGCTGATATGGAAGAGGCTTAAACAAGGTCTCGGATATGCTACGATTTTAATTTTAATCTCAACTCTTGTTATTCATAATTTTTATTTTATTTTTTTACAATTAGCATGGAATATTAAACAGACGCATTTTTTTCTTAGTAATTAACATCCATATTACACTTGCAAGCCTTTTTTTTAAATGAAATTTCTTTTTTCAACTCTGATAAACTAACCGTTATGAAAGAAGAAGTTATTTTTACATATCAGACGATTGTTGTGTTGTTTTTAGGAATATACTGTAAGACTTTGAATAAAGAAATAATAATATATTTAAACTGAATTTTTATTTCAACTCCTGCACCTAATACCGCTCTTGGGCTGAGTTTCAGAGATAATTTTGAGCGCGAGTTTCATTTGAACTCGCTCTTATAATTGTCAATAATCACTATTGACAATTGTAAGAGCTAGCTCACACTAAACTCGTCCTCTTTGTCTTTGAATCACTGCCTTAGCTGAACCCTAAAACTCGTAGCGATAAACGTTACTTAAAGGCATACTTCAATGATTTTAAAGGCGTACGAAATCGGTTGTTCTGCAACTTTCAAATTAACCGCATTAAAGCAAGCAGTTTTTATCGCTACGAGCCATTGATCTTCTATAAACAACTAGATACATAAAGGTCTTACTAAAACAATTTAAAAAAACGTCCAAATAATGTCCTATAAAGCAAATGAGGGGTCCATTCATCCGTTTGGACCTTCTTTGCGCTCGGACATTTTTAGAAGGCAGACTGTGTCTAGTTGTTTATAGGAGATCAATGCTACGAGCCTAAAATATTTTCAACACAATTTCGAATCGCACAACTATTGACCTAGCCAAGTGACTTTGACAATCATTAACGCTAGTAGAATAGAAACAAAAATGTATGGGTTTTACATTTACATTTTCGTCAGCAAATGTCATGAAAGTCACAGCCACTTGGCTAATTGGGCTGAGATCACTACCAAAGTAAGGGTTGAAACACATTTAAAAAGCAACAGAAATGCAATGGCAATGGCGTGGTTATAATGTACCTATATAAAAGATGACAGACTGAACGCCGCGCCGTTGCCACTCTCGTGCTTTACCGCTGACGGCCCGTTGCTATGTACACTCTGTCATCTTTCATAGAGTGTCATACATTATAACCACGCTGTTGCCATTCCGCTGTTTTTAATATGTTTCAGTCTTAAGGCTGTCAAGTAGGGGAACAATCACATGGTTGAGTTTCATAGCTCAGTGCGGGGTTCGACTCAAGCGTCGATTTGGAGCACTGAGTCTACATCACATGATTTGAGGTGGCTTGAAGTCTGTACTCTGGAGTGTCTAAGTTTAAACATCCTTTCAACGTTGCAGTATTGATAATCTAAGGGTTAATTCGTGCTACATTAGAGTCGAAACGCAACGAAGTGTCAACTTAAAATTTAACATTTGTTCGCGCAGTTGATGGAATACGCGCGTCTACGCGCGACCAGCGTAATATGTATGTCGCAGTCAACTGGTTACTGCATACAACTGCATTATTAAAGTTTTAATACTGAAACATTATTTATTCACTGCAAAACAACTCTATAACTATCAGCTGTTGACGCCATCTTGTAAACAAAACGTAACTAGCGATCAAAGAATCAACACTACAGCGGCTTTTAAGTCAGCTGTGATGTTGAACGTTTTATGCGCCATAATGATTCTTCACAAAACTAGAGGTTTGCTTGAATGGCGTCGTTCAATTAAAGTGCTAGCTGTTCAATCAAACGTTTATTTTAACCAGTTGACTGCGACATGTGCATTACGTTATGAAGATAAGTGGCAACTTTTAATTTGACGCTTCGACGCGCTTCGACTTTGCTGTAGCATTGACCCTAAGAGTTAACTCTTTGATTGCCATTATTGCAACGTTGAAGGCATCTGGCTTGTTCCGTCTAATCATGCATTTAGTTTTACATGTATGACTATTTCGAAATAAAATATCAAATCAAATCAACTAGATAAGTAGGTATCCAGGTCTCAATAAGGTTGTGATTTTCTCAAAAAGTACTACGATACTGTGTGAATGTGACTCACTGGCTAGAAAGCGAATGAGTCTCCTGGGGTCGGCCTATCCGGAACCAGAAGACTACAGGCTCCTTCCCATGAGCTGCATAGCGGACCTACTGAGTTATATCTTTAGGGAGGAGGAAGGAGCATAAAGGAAAGTGGAGAGCACAAAAGATCCCAACGGGTCCAAGTGCCGCCACATTGGCACCCAATCAGGATAAGATAAGATGGTGTGTTTTCTAGCTCTGTTTGCTTCCAGACCTAGTCTCTCTCACACAGAGGTCTACTGGAAGAGAACTCTACTATTGTTAAGGCTTAAGCTCCCTGTATGCACATTGTATTTCATATTTAAAGGTAAGGGAACTGTCCCAATATCCGTCACTTTTTGAACTTTTCACTTTTGTTTTTATTATGTTAACTGATGTTTTACTGTATTGCAGAGAAAATGAAATAAACTACTATTTTCGTGAGATATTTGTACTTTAAGGGCAGTTGAGGGGTACATTGACGGGTATATGTACAGTTACCTTATAATAATTTTTGTGTAAATTAATAAATAATGTTTCCGCCAAAAAAAATGATATTATTTATTATGATGAAGTTTATAGAGATGATCGTACAATACTTATCTCTTTAATCATTTTCGAAATCTCTTTTGCAAAAAAAAATTCTTTTTACTTTTAAATGGGGTTGTTTTGATGTATGTACTAAGTTACCCACTAGGGCATGGGTTTAGAGATTTAGTTGATTGGCGGAATTTTTATTTTCGAATAGGGTCGGTCGGCAACCAAGCATCTACACCAGGGTATTGCAAGTTGCAAGGTATCATCCACCATTTTTTATTACAGAGGTTTTATTACGGATATTGACATTGTGTAAATCCAACAGTTTTACTTTCGTTAGAACGCTAGAGGAATAGAAATATGTATATGTAATTGATATTTGGTTTAAATGATAAATAGAGAAAAAAATTCATCACGACCGGGATTCGAACCCGGGACCTCGCCATTCCATTTCATTTTCTTTTCTCCATTTATCATTTAGATTTTCGTTTCGCATAGCGCATAATATGCAAGAAAATATCAAAAGATAATTGGTTTGTCGTAAGCAAATGTTAACCCATATATTTTTCTTTAGGTATGTCACTTGACCTTTGCCCAGCAGTGGGACAATTTATAGGTTTACAAAAAAAATGACACTTGAACTTACTTATTCAATAAATTGAAGAAGAATTCGTAACTTCCCAGAGGAGTAGCCAAGTGTTTTTTTTATTATTTATTAATTTTGTTAACGCTAGTGAAATAGCAATGTACGTACCTATAAGTAGTTGTTAGGTTACCATTTAAGGTCCGAGCACATTATGCCGGGCCGCAGCGTGTCGGGGCGCATCGTAAAAATCCGCTCAAATCGCTTTAATACAATTTGTATTAACTATCGCACACTGTGTCGGGCCGCAGCGGTTCGCATTATTGCGAGGCGGATTTGCGTCCGTGCGATGCGGCCCGCCCCACTGCGCCTCGACACAGTGTGCTATAGCAAGCGGATTGGAGTGCACGCGCGCCCGTGTTCATTTTACGATATCTGGCAGTACACTGTACTCAAAATCCGTGAATGCGCTGCGGCCCGGCATAGATACTTACACGTTCGCGGACGGAAACGCTATAGCGTTCGTTTTTTCTATCATTCCTGGACACGACTTCTATAGCATTCGAAAGTTGTTCACATTTTTTGGCTCAGAATGCATAGCAATACTTTCCATATCAATGTATTAAAGCTCTTGATTTACTGTCACATGTACTCGATCACGAAGTGTCTACTGTCCTATTATAAGATTAGCGCACACGCGAAGCTGCTATAACAGTTTCAAAAGACATTGCCACATTTCAATGGAGCTTTGCCCCACCTACAAAACTCCGTGACCATTTATGCTGTACCTATCAATTTGTTGAGGATTTATTACAGGTTTCATATTGCATAATCTAATCAGTATCATTTTCTACTACTCTCGCAACTCCTATAGAATAATAACAAAAACAATGAATAATTCGCTTCGATTTCTTACTATTTTCTGAATTCTAAAGGCTGTTTTTTTCGACTCGCTAGATGTATAAGACTTTGTTTTAAAGCAATAATTTTAATAAAAAACGGAGATATTTTTACATTTATTCGTTATCTTGTACATCTTGTGGTTGATGATGGGGCAGAATCTGGCATTGACATTTTTCATACAAATTTTTAGTGCGAAACATGGGTGACTTAGTGTCCGCGAACGTGTTGTGCGTGAAGCATGAAATCTGCCGTCGACTCCGAGTGCCGCCATTTTGTTTTAACGTAGCTGACAGCTGTGCAGCTCATTGGAAGGTGTGGTCCGTTTTACACGGTTGGCAACAGCTCTAACCGACTTAAGGTCATTATAGTCGGGGAGTTTGTTACCAACCGTGTCCAACAGGCTTGACGATCGGAAAACAAAGTCATCATGAAGACAGAATATGCTACTTTTTGTTATTGTACTGAATAGATTATCGTGATTCCCGGGCATATTACATGAGATCTATCGCAGTGCAATTTCAAAGGGTTAGCCAGACAACGGGGAAGCTAGCTCCTGGTCTACTGTGAAGACAGCAAATTAAAAATGGTTGGTTTAATTAGTTATGTATACCTACCGCAGCCCAAATCAAGTGTCTTATTTTGTAAACAAATATGATAGTTTTGATATTTTCTTGCATGCGCTATGCGAAACGAAAAAGACATCGCCACATTTCAATGGAGCTTTGCCCCACCTACAAAACTACGTGACCATTTTGTTGGGGACTTGTTACAGGTTTATTTGTAGAGATATTTTTACATTTATTCGTTATCTTGTACAACTTGCGGTTAATGGTGGGGCAGAATCTGGCATTGTCATTTTCATCACGACCGGGATTCGAACCCGGGATATCTTACCCAGATCGTGAAATTTGTCTCCATATTCTCGTCTTAGGGCCGGTAGCGACATCTATCCAGTAATTGTGCAATTACTCAAATTCATGTCTAACATTGCAGTTAGAAATCATGTAGGTATTTAATTAATGACGCGATGTTTATTATAATAAGACTGTAAAAAAGTTGTGTCTGTACATTGGATATTTTTTGAAAAGAATAATTGTAATGTGTTTTAGGATCGATACTGATGCCAAAACACTAATTTTTAGAATTTTTGTCTGTTTGTCTGTGACTTTGTGCAAGTATCACGCCATAACTACTGAAGGGATTTTGATAGGAGTTCGACTAGGAGATAGCTGAAATATCCGGACAGCTCATAGTCTATAAGCCATGGCGATATGTCATGTGGAAACAAGGATCCAGAGAGGAAGATCTGCCTCCTTATCTCCTCCATCCTCCTCCTCTACGCAAACGAAGAACAGCTAGTGTAATATAAGAATTCTATTTTATTCTGAAGACAATTTTATCAGAACAAAGACATAGTTTGTTTACACGGCTGCGGCGCGAGTGAGGATCCGCCGGTAATTCCCCGGGTATGCGGTAATTCCCCGGGTATGCGGTAAGGTGGCACCGAACGCTTCAATTTGTCACCCGGATCGCTCATTAATCAACATCAAAGGACGCCTGTCGCCCCGGGAAACATAAAACACCCATGAGAAATATTAAATAAACATTAGAAAAATATCATATACGATATCCCATTATTATAGTTAAACATCAGTTATCCAGGTCCTACCGCAGATCACTACCGAAAACTAGCAGTAAAGGGGGAGGGGCATGTGATTCAACTGTCCGCAGGCCGCCTGTGTGTGTGTCAAGCTTTAAGCCACGGTTTATCAGTTTGTATCACCGAGCCTAGGCTTCGTATGCGCGTATTTTCATTTTTTCTACGAAGGCTACGGCACTAACTACTCAAATTGTCTGAAAAAGTATATAGCAATCTTGGGGTGTGTATTTAGAGACTGATGAATACCGATACACGATTGGACAAACTTCGCTCGATAGAACATACCCTTTCCATGTCTTTTAAATGTAAATTATATCTAAACCGAAGTATTATATTGGGGGTGTTGTAATTTCAAATTTACAATTTCGGATATTTTTCTTTTCTTATGCTATAATTCAATTCAATTCATTTATTACAATTTCATTACAGATTAAGTTCCAAAGCGAAATTGTATCCATACAATAGTAATAAAATATTTAGTCAAAAACTAATCTAACATAATCAATTATTAAATTGTATCAATGTCAAAAACAATAAAAATTAATTATTAAATAAAATTACAATACAATCAAAATACAGTTCATATACCAATATAATAATATGATGTATATAAAATATAAAATTATCACAAATACAAACAATGTCAGTTACTCAGATTTATACAAATCTATGACATAAACATGTGATACGCTAGGTGGTAAGTCAACTACTAGTACAGTTGGCATATCTCAAAATATGCTTTCTTCAGAAATATGCCAACTGTATCAGCGAATACGTCTATGTCCCCGCGCCGAGCGATCAGGGTGCAGAGCAGTTCCTAAGACCTACAAACAAAAATACAAAATAATATATTTTATTATTTTATTTTCATTTTATTCTCACAGGAAAACCAACAGCAAAACTATGACAGAATACATAAACTACACTAGTAACACAAAGTCAATTACAGTTACCGCCACTGAATTGAAAAAGACCGTCGAAATCGGTCGAAACTGTCGGTCTAATTGCCGACTTTAGCAATATAAGTGAGTGATATACCCACTGAACATATTGAAATCATATCAATCTATATTTAAACTTTTGGATATCATTATTTGTTACCTTAACTAACTGTATACCTAACAACCTGTAACTTAAACCATAAAAATCCGTCGTTCTGTAACTGTAATTCTTTTAGAATCCCACGGGACAGGCTTAGCCTAGTGTGGCCTTCACTGATTAATAAGTTAATGTAAAGTACTGTATGGTAAATAAACATTTCATTTTCATTTTTCATTTTCATTTTCATATCCGTTTATATACAGGGTGTAACGTAAAGGGTATATGAAGCCGAAGGGATAGTGTTCAGTATCGGTAACTGAACAACTTTTGTTTTACGACTTTTCGATTTTCGCGGATTTATTTTTTGACTTTTCATACATTTCGTACCGGTCAGCTGATCGATTTGTATGAGACATTAATTTATTTTTATTTTTTAATCGAAAAGTCGTAGAACAAAAGTTGTTCAGTTACCGATATTGAACACCCTCCTTTCGGCTTCATATACCCTTTACGTTACACCCTGTATAATAATTTGTAGTAATGGCTCACTATAGTTTTAATACAATTTATTCACCATATTATTACATTGTTACCCAGAACAAAAACCACCGGATAAAATGTATGTTGAAACCGGTTCCATTTCTTTATTTTAAGTTTAATTCGTGAACCCCGTTCATATTAATAAAGGCAGTGTCGGATTTCACTCAGTCCTAAAAAAATATTATGAAAAAAGTCACGCTTTTACACATCATAATGAACCTTTGCGAGTCGCAACTTTTCCAGCCCTCATTTTTCTCTAATTTAAAATACAACGCTCCCTTTTCACTTTAATAAAAAAAAAATCGTACTGGCTGTATATGAATTACAAACGCCGTCTGACTGCAAACGAGAAAAATAAAAGACATTGCCACATTTCAATGGAGCTTTGCCCCACCTACAAAACTACGTGACCATTTAAGCTGTAGGGGAGCGAGGGGCTTGTTGTAACATTTTTTAAAAACAATCATATATCTTGAGATATATTGGCTAAATTACCACTAACTAAACTTTGATCGGTACTTTAACTATTCTTTAATTAATTATAATTGGAAAAATATCAAGTCTATGTCTAATTTCTTCAGAATTAATTTTTTTATAAAAAGAGGGAAGTGTTACATTATACCCCGTGCTTGGGGCTTGTTGTAACATCTATTGGGGCATGTAGTAACAACAATAAAAAACGAGAATGTGACACCTTCAATCATTTATTATCTTCACAATTAGCTTTGTTTTCAACATATAATTAGGTATTCAACAAAAATATTGAGGTACTTCTATAAAATGAATCATCTACCAAATAATCAACTGAAACATACTTTTTCTATGAGTAATCAACACTTGTTTTCTAAAACTTCAGCTGCAGCTAACTCGTATACCCCCTGGCTTTGTGTTCCCCGCTCCGTCTTTGTCTTATACAGTCTCATTAAAAAAAAAAATAATAAGGTATATTGCATTTTCAATCACATACCTACAGCAATATGGGGGCAAGTTGTAACATGTTACAACATACCCCAAGATTTTGTTACAACTAGCCCCAAGGCATAATTTTTAATATTTATAACGATAACTATTAAATAAACTTAGTAATCTCAAAAACTGTTACACGACATCATACATAGATAAATTTAACATCAAATAAAACACAGAAAGCTCCAATTAGTCGATTATAATAAAGTCAATCGAAAGTTTACGAAAGCAAAATAATACATTACCTGGCGACAACGGAGGGCTTGCACACACCCACTCAATACGCCACCTGGCGGAACTCTGACTGTGATGACGTGGCGTGGCGCGTTATAACGATAAGATAAAGTCAAAGAAATACGTTAATAAAGTTTAAATTCCTAGTGAAAAAGCCCTGTTACTACTTACCCCTGTTACATCTAGCCCCTTGCTCCCCTACCTATTTTGTTGGGGACTTATTACAGGTTTCACTTTGCATAATCATAATCAGTATCATTTTCTACTACTCTCGCAACTCCTATAGAAGACTAACAAAGACAATGAATAAATCGCTTCGATTTGTTACTATTTTCTGAATTCTTAAGTAAGCTGTTTTTTTTCGAATCGCAACTTGTACAAAACTTTATTTTAAACCAATATTTTTATAAAAAACGGAGATATTTTTACATATATTCGTTATCTTGTACAACTTGCGGTTGATGGTGGGGCAGAATCTGGCATTGTCATTTAAAAAAAGATCCCGTTTAACCTCTAAAAAAAATTTCATGGACTCGACAGTTATTGTCATTTGCCAATGGCAACTTAAAAAGTAATAATATTCTATCGTAGTCTTCTAGCGACTGCACCCCTGGACTAAGCAGCTCAGCAGTCACGTTCACTATTGTACAGTCGACAGCAGATCAATTGTAACACTTTTTACTTTTGACAGTTCTTATTATTTGCGTCGTAAGACTTGAAATCGTACTGCAAGTGTTACCATTGATCTGCTGTCGACTGTACTATGTAGCGGAACCTTTGAATTTAGCACAAAACTGCAGATCTCGCTCTTAATTCGAAAATACATATTGATAAACGCGAACCTTTTCTAATTAGTTTAACTTGACATTAAACACAAAACAACTACTGTATAGTAAGTACTTACTTACAATTAAATTAAAATATTTAAATAATTTACTAACTTTCACGTTCCCGCTATTTTAATTAGTTGTTTTTTTGTAAGATTCTTCCCAAAGGGAAAGGCAAAGCCAACTAGGGCATACAGCCTGGTCTGATGTTAGTAGAATTATGTCTGAATTCTTATAAATTTTCATGAATAACTTTTTAGTTTGAAGTCTCTATATGGACTTGCGAAAATGGCGGTAATGTAAATGGACGATTGTAAGATTATTTGATAATTTTGATGTTATTGTGTTAAATGTCTCATTTAATTAGTCAGAAAAGGTTAGCGAATATCATTAAGTTAGTTTTCGAATAATTATAAATAAGTGAAGTCCTGTGCCCCCAATTTAATCACCAAATCAAAATATTGTAGTAAATATTCTCCAGAATCGAATTTAGGTTAGGTTTACGTTAGATTAGGTTTCTAAAACAATGGTGTTTAAAACACTACAATGTTTCACCATAGGCAGTCTGTATACCGTACAAAATATAATGTTTAATAAACATTTATCGAGCTCCATATTTATCATCGAAAACAATGTTACTGCTGAGCTGATTATATTATAATGTATGTATAAATTATATGAAGCTTTTTAAAATCTCGAATCGCGAAAAGTATATGTCATATTTTCCCACGATCCTATCTTAACAGATCTTGAAAATATTCACATTTTGTTAATTAAATTGTGAGCTTACGAATACAGTCTTAAAATAAAAGTTACTTACATGAGTAGGTACGAAAAAAATCTCAACAATAAAGGAATTAATTTATGATTATTTAAATATAATATAAGATTAAAATAATTATTACGTAGCAATTCTGTAAAGCGTTTTCTATTATTAAAAAAAATATTTCGATTAATTGATAACCTCCTCCTTTTTTTGAAGTCGGTTAAATATACTATTTCTAAAAGTAAATAATAACTTTAGAGTAGGATGCAGCATTTTAGGCTTGACATTTACCTAGTTTTTTTTTTTACGCACGCCTTAAATCCCATACCATTGTTCACCTTAATTCAAACAGGTAAACTCGCAGCGTTTCCATTTTCAAAACAAATGACGCGCGCATTCACGAAATGCCCAGATACGACCAGCCAGTGTTACGAGACCCTAGAATTTTTGGCAAGACCCACCTTTTTGGCCGTGTTTAGGGTGTGTGTGGGGGCAGAGGAAGGTCCTCAAAAGTTGGGGGTGCGTTACTTAAGGCACGTGCCTGGTGAGTTAACCTGCGCACAAGTTGGTGAATCAATCAACGTGGTAAGAGTGCCCGGCAATCGTTGGGCATTGCGCATGCTTCGACTAGTGATGGCAGTGTCGATGTTTTTTCGGAAAAGTATCGTACTGTTTTGAGACGCAGCGAGTGAAGTAGCGGCACGGTATTTTGAACTTAATCGACTAAAATATTACTGTACGTAATTTAATTTGTTTATTACATAAAATATATATGCTACCAGAATAAACATATTATATCTATATTATTGCGTGGCAATAAAGTTACTTAAATTAATCATGGTGCCATTTTTGGTGTTTAATTATCACAAACAAACAAAAAATTATGTTGTCTATAGGTAATCTTCTTAGGGTTTTGTTAAAGATATTATTTTGCATAAATACCTCATGAAAATTTTATTTAAGTAATTGTAAGTAGATTATTTTTCTGCCAGGCATTTTATTTGGGGTTGGCCCTTCTGGTCTTCCTTCTCCAGGACGGCCTATCCTGGGTCATTTCAGGTATCATATCCTGATCTTTCAAGTCTTTCCTATTCTAAGTACATATTGATAATAATTAATTAGATTCGTAACCGGGGTTACTAACCCCGGGGTTAGTACACATCCGTACTATACTACAGTTACAACCTTATAGTAAAAACACTACGCCAATTCGAGAATGCTCACGTGCTAAAACATAACATTTCCAAACATAATACTAACTTGCAACATTGTTCTTATTTTAAAACATTCCTTCACACCTTGCTTTTCAAAATAATGGTATGTTATGACGTATAAAATACAATGTTGTTTCCTTACACTAAAATATGGCTCGGGAAACTGATATTGACATTGTAAGTTTGCTTTACGCTGTTTACACAACTGCGTATTTTAATTCCTGCCGATTAGACAATACGCATCGTCGTTATTTTTAATTAAGTACTTGGTTACTTAGATAATTGGCAAAGCTTTAGAAAATATGACCTGCCGATACACTTTTATCGACATATCGCGTGTCTATCGACGATAAAAACGTCACTGATCACGGAGAATCCCGCGAAAACTCGCTCAGTTGACAGTAGTAGCGCGCAACCGGTGTGTGCGGTCGTTTCCAATGCCTCCCGCGTATTCCCGCCATCCGGACAACGGACAAGGTACGTCACTAAAACTTAAATTCTATATTTAATTCCGGAAATTAAATTCTACGCTCTAAAAAAATATTCACGAATACCTAACATATTTAATAAAAGCGCATTAAGACGAGCCGTTTTACGTTTCGGTAATTTATTTCCGACGACAGCCGAAAATTAGGATGTTTACTTTTTTTCTTTTATCAGGGGCAAAGGGCTTCTTGTCTATAGATTCTACTTTGCGTAATATCAGTGAGTTTTATAATACTTATAAAAGTTAAAGTTCGTAATAAAGTTTGATTAAAGTCGAGTTGTTTGTGGAATGAGACAATTGTAATTAATGCCTTATTCGAACAATCTTCAAAATAATAGCGTATTCGCGTGAATTTATTAAAATATTACTTATGTAAGTTGGTTAAGGTGCGTGACTTTTTTATGACCTTTAGATTTAAGTTTTGTCAATCTGGGATCGCGAAAAATACTGGATTTTCTTCAATTTCTATCTTGCCTTGTAATAAATACTTACAGCGGACGACTCAATGAAAATTAATAGCAATAATAAATAAAAAACGGTCAGAAATTAGTTTTGTATTCTTCAATTTTCACTATTTCCGTACTTAAATAAAAACTTTTTTTTTTAAGAAATATGTCGGTACTGAATTTTACTGTGATTTACAGTGCCTTGTTATTTTAAAAAGCTACCAAATAAAAAAAAATTTAATAGGTAATAATATAATAGTAATAATTTAATAGGTACGGTGGAACATAGAAAATGCTGTAGGTACAGGATAGTTTTTAAGGTTGAGATTTTCTCAAAAACTACTTGACCTATTGCAAACATTATTTCACTGTTTGATAGATAAAAGTTAAAACTATGTAACTGTAAATGAATTATTAAATTCGGCCCAGTAGTTTTTGAGAAAATCTCAAACTTATTGAGGCCCCCTGTATAGTTATCTCTGTCTTCGACTGTAACTAGTAATTTTTAAGTGTTAATGAAAAAAAATTACAAAGTATTTAATTAATTTTACTCGACACCCTTTACAACTTTGTTGCTTTTGGTGTCGAGACCCTCGGCCCGTGGGGTCCCGGCGCTTGGTCGCTTTATAAAGAGCTTAGCAAACGAGTAGTAGATGCCACTGGTGACCCAAGAGCTGGCAGCTACCTCGCGCAACGGATTAGCATCGCGATCCAGCGAGGTAACGCTGCCAGTGTCTTGCGTACTCTTCCTGTAACTAATTTTTCTTTAAATAGTTTAGATTAGGTTTTTTCAATATTGAATGGTTCTTTTTTATTTTATATTGTACCTTTTTGAAATAAACACAAATTTTACTGGTTAATATTATATAAATCGACCCCAGCCAATCTCTTTCACTATGAATACTTGAGTACCTACTTAAGATTATATTGTAAAGCTCGATTAGAATTTTCTTACAGAGGGCAAAATAAAATATCCTTAAAAATAAATAATTCAAAACATTTTACGCGCAAAAATGTACTACGAAATCTAAAATTATACTTTCTGCACATAAAGTTATGTTGTTATCATCTCCAAGCTTTGCAATAAAGACGACGATTTTAGACGTATTAAAACAAGCTATTTCATAACAATTCCGTATTTTAATATATTAACATTAATTTTAAATAAGTTGAAAAAAATGGCGATGTCTTGAAAAAGGGTCAAGTACGGTCTACTAAAAACCGACGAGCATGCGTGAAGAGATTGATGAATGAGGAGGAGGCAGTGATGATTGAAACGAGTCAAAATGTCTACCACTTGCAAACGATAGCCGTATTAGAGTCACAGTGGAACACAGAGAAAGGTGTACAGGACAGTTTTTAAGGTTGAGATTTTCTCAAAAACTACTTGACCTATTGCAAAAATTCTTTCACTGTTTGATAGATAAAAGTTAAAACTATTCAAATTCAAATCTTTTATTTCAGACATATTGTGTCCATATGGGTTAGTTACAATAAAACTTACAACTATGTTAGAATGTTACAATCTAAATAAGTACAGTAAGTACATGTAGAATATCGATGTAACCTACCTACTTTTAGAGGCTACTTGGCTTTACTATGTAACTGTAAAATAATTATTAAATTCGGTCCAGTTATTTTTGAGAAAATCTCAACCTTATTGAGGCCCCTGTCTTCGACTGTACTACCGGAGACATAATCATCTCGCTGCGGGAAACAGCCACTAGAACGTTGTACCTATATTCAATACGAACATTCTCACGTATATATATATAGCCGTAGTGACTCGCGTGTTGTGTCTGCGATAGAGGCATTGTGAAAAGTTTGCTTTTCAAAACATTGCGTTGCAGCCTGTTATTAAACATTGCCGTTGCTGTGATGACAATGGCTTGCACCCATTGGTCACTGTCTTAAAGGCTTCGTATGCGCGTATTTTCAGTCTACGAAGGCTACGGCATTAACTGCTAAAATTAAACGCCTGAAAAAAAATATATAGCAATCTTGGGGTGTATATTTAGAGACTGATGAATACCGATACACGATTGGACAAACTTCGCTCGATAGAAAAAAATCGCATACATACCACTCCATGTCTTTTAAAATCAAAATTATATCTAAACTGAAATAGTTATTAATACAAAATATATATCAAAATGTAGGGTACCTACTACAAATACAAGAGCTTGTTGTAAAAAAAAATTTCGTATTTTTATTTCCCTGCCAAAATTCATCAAAAATTCATATAAAATACGATTATCGAGGCACTGCCCCGTGCTCTTTACTCCGCCGTAGCGGGGCATCTTGTGTCTCACTCATGCTTTTGACAACTATAGAGTCGGCTGTGGGCCTCGTGCCCCGAGGGTTCAGTACAACTTCACCATAACATTTGCTCTAACGAATAGATAAACTAGATTTAGGGACAAACTTATCTTTGCGTTTAGAAACTGATGACTTCATACATCGACCAGGCGTCATCTGCAAATATAAGTTTGTAGTAACAAAAAAAATATATGTTTCATTATAGAATTCAAGAATTTCAAATTTACAGTTTTCGGATTTATTCCTTTACTTGTGCTATAAGACCTAGCTTCTTGCCAAATTTCATGATTCTAGGTCAACGGGAAGTACCCTATAGGTTTTGGTTTTCTTGCATTTTCATACAAATATGCGAGAAAATGCGACATAAACAGCGATATCTTTTGATTGCGTTGACGTAGAATGTTGCTTTTTTCACGACTGCATGGGATTGCAGACCCTCGTATTTGGTATTAATTTCAACTTGATCTGTTCACGCGTTTCTGAGATATAGGTCTTGACAGACGTACAGACAGACGGATGGACAACAACGTGATCCTATAAGGGTCTTCGTCGTGATCCTGTAAGGAATTTTGTCATTTTGAGGCTTGGAACCCTAAATAGAATTCATAATTAAATTATTCCTTGCTTTATGTGGTAACATGGTTCTTAGATAGTACAGGAAGTGTTCACATAAACCCTGTAAGGGCACCGCAACATCAGACACTTAAACATTAAAAATTCAAATTTGTCAGTCAGTCAGTCAGTCAATAATACAAATAAAGATTCAAGTAAATATAATAATTAAGAAGTATTTCTTATCCATATAATAAATGAATAGAATAGATAAATACGCCTCATAATTCAGCGATGGTATAAACTATCGTTCATAAGAGCTGTGTCGACGATGCTTACGCTCGGCATAACAAAACTAAGTATAGTATGTCTAGTTCTAAGAAATCTTATTAACGTTGTAGGCACAATACAATAAATATCCTTGCCGTGGGCAGGACTTGAACCTGCGACCTTGTCATTCCGTGACACGCTCTTACCAACTGAGCCACCACCACGCCCACCGAAAATCTTTTTTTCCATCATGTTCTAATTTATTCACCGAGCATGGATAATGCGTAATTCAAATTCTGAGTGGACAATAAATATCTACAAGGAAACAGACAGACATAGGGACTAACTCTTCTATAGATCTATGATATAGGAATGTTTCTACAATAGTATTATCCAGCAGTTACTATTAAAGTTCTAACGTCACGTCACATTCAAAATGAATACCTCCTAACCGCTGTCTACTGTTAAGTTATCTCGTTCCGTCGACTCATAGTGCCTCAGGGAATAATATAACTAGGTTATAATATAATACAAACCCAGAACATTTAATATAGGTTAGAAATGATAATAAGATTGTGCCTAGTACAGTCGACAGAGCTTTTAAAGTATTTTTTAGTACAGTAAAATATACCGAATGTCTCATTCATAAGGTTGTAATTTTCTCTCTTAAAAACTACTTGACCGATTATAAAGAAATATTTTACTAGAAGCTTAGAGCACGGACTTGTACAAAACTTTATTTTAAACCAATAATTTTAATAAAAAATGGAGATATTTTTGCATTTATTCGTTATCTTGTACAACTTGCGGTTGATGGTGGGGCAGAATCTGGCATTGTCATTTTTTGCGAAGTTTTAATAATCTTGAATGTTTTATGTTGTGACATTTAATCTATTTTAATTTTATTTTTGCGATAATTGCCATAAAGTATATGTAATTATAATTCAAAAGACTTTCACAAAATTTGTACGCTTTCGGGCTGAAGATAGTGGTACGGTGGAACACAGAGAAAGGTGTACAGGAGAGTTTTTAAGAATGGAATTTTCTCAAAAACTAGTTGACCTATTGCAAAAATTCTTTCACTGTTTGATAGATAAAAGTTAAAACTATGTAACTGTAAAATAATTAATAAATTCGGTCCAGTAGTTTTTGAGAAAATCTCAACCTTATTGAGGCCCCCTCTATACTTATCTCTGTCTTCGACTGTACTAAGACACAAATATGATATCTGCATTGTTTGTTTGCACCCATATTTACAAATAAATGACATTTCTATTTCTTTCTACTGAAAATCTGGGTAGCTTTAGATATATTCACAAAGTTATTTCTGAAAATATACTTTTCGAATTTGAAATAACCCTGTAAGTAGGTACATAAATTCCAAACAATAAATAGAGATTAATTTGAGTTCCGAGTTCTTTTACAACTTTTAACATGTCAAACTTTATAATTGGGCAAGTTCGTACATAGTACTTAATGGAGGCGAATTGGGCCGCCCCTTAAAAACTGTTATCGATCTAAAATCTACGGCATTTATTGATAAACTCTTATGGTTGGAGGAATTTAGAAAGAATGGAATGAAAGTTGTAAACAAGACGAAAGTCTTGATTATTGAAAGAGAGGTAGAATGCAGTATAGGTTTATTGATAAACCCTAAAACACTAAAATATGAATTAAAGATCTTCAAGCTCTGAAACCTATGTATTACAACAACAAAAAACCAAATTCTTTATTTTTAATTTACAGTAATTGATCTTACATATTAAACGGTGAGAGCTCGGTGGCTCAGTGGTTAGGTCAATGGACTTGCAATACGGAGGTCCCAGGTTCGATTTCCAGCCAGGGCAGCCATGTACCAATGAGTTATCGTCGGTTTTTTCGACGGAAAAACTTACGTACATTTACCGAGTGCTCTCAAAACGGTGAAGGAAAACATCGTGATGAAACCTACATGCTGTAGAAGAAAAAAAAATCTAAGGCATGTGAAATCCGCCAACCCGCACTGGGCCCGCGTGGTGGATCATGGCCCCAGCTCCCTCGATGTAAGGGAAGGTCTGTGCCCGAGCAGTGGGGCAATGTAAATAGACTGATGATGATTAAACGGTGAAGGAAAACATCGTGATGAAACCTGCATGCCGTAGAAGAAAAATAAATCTATGGCATGTGAAATCCGCAGTGGGCCCGCGCCGCGTGGCGCACCCTCCCTCGATGTAAGGGAAGGTCTGTGCCCGAGCAGTGGGGCAATATAAATAGACTGATGATGAACTTACATAATAATTATTAATATTTGATCAAGTTTTACGCTATATTTCGTGACGTCATTGATAAGGCTGTAAGATGAATAAATAATAAACTAATCCCTGTAAAATATCTCAAACATGAAGCGTTTTCAAGAGGCGCTTTACAATACAACTGACTGCTATGAGTATATCCGGAACCCAGGCTCCGTCAGCGGTAAAGCACAGTTTGGTGTTGTTATTGTAACAATAACCATACTTTGGCAGATACGAAATAATAATAAACTTTAGCATGTTTAAGACGTCCGTGTATAAGACAGTGAAGGTGTTAGTGTGTTAAATAGTGAAGGCGTTCGTGTAATCAGACAGTAAAAGTATTCGTGTGTTACACAGTGAAGATGATCGTGTATTAGATAGTGAAGGTGTTCGTGTATAAGATAGTGAAGGTGTTCGTGTATTACATAGAGAAGGTGTTCGTGTATAAGATAGTGAAGGTGTTTGTATTAGATAGTGAAAGTGGTCGTGTATAAGATAGTGAAGGTTTTCGTGTATTACACAGTGAAGATGATCGTGTATTAGATAGTGAAAGTGTTCGTGTATTACATAGAGACGGTGTTCGTGTATTAGATAGTGAAAGTGCTCGTGTATAAGAGTCGGTTTTCGTGTATTAAACAATGAAGATGTTTGTGTAATTAGACAGTAAAGGTGTTCATGTAATTAGACAGTAAAGGTGTCAAAGTCAAATTTCTTTATTGCAAGTAAGCACGTTGTGTACATTTTTGCACGTCAAAATATTTTTGAACTTACATTTACACCACTTTGCAAGGAAAAGGTGCCAACGCTGAGGAGAAAAAGTGGCTCTGGTGTTCGTGTATTAGGTAGTGAAGATGATCGTGTATTAGATAGTGAGGATATTAATGTATTAGATAGTGAAGACGTTCGTGTAACGACTAGTGAAGGTGTTCGTATAGACAGTAAAGGTATTCGTGTAATTAGACAGTAAAGGTGTTCGTGTATTAGATAGTGAAGGTGTTCCCTGTTTGATCTATAAATTTGTAATGCGAATGAAGAGTATTTAATGTCCGATACTTATCACAACTTGCAGCAGGCCAGTCACGCAATTGTAACAACAGTGGTTTCGCTAACAATACCTGTGTTTCTTCCACGGCGGAGGGTGGTTGGCCCGATCTCCGGTCGTTGCTCGTGACCCAATAAATCAGACTCGGCGCCGCGGTTCTGCACGCGGTACGCTTCCGCTATTGGAAACAACTTTCCTCTCAGTTTTAAAACTTTGTAGGTACTTGTTTTGTATTAAAGGGGCGCGAGCTGTCGCCGCATACAAGATATTTCCCCAAAAAATTTACACTACAAAAATATTTCAATGCTCTTCTAGAACTTTAGAATTAAAACTATAGTGAGCCATTACTACAAATTATTATATATAAACGGATATCACTCACTTATATTGTTAAAGTCGGCAATTAGACCGACAGTTTCGACCGATTTCGACGGTCTTTTTCAAGGTGAGCGCGCCACGCCCGCTTTGCATTGCCGACTTTAACAATATAAGTGAGTGATATCCGTTTATATATCATCAGCTCTTTTAGAACATCAATTTTTTTATGAACAAGTCTTTCGACCCCTCGTTAATAGGGTCTAATTTGTTGCAAACCGCCTCATGTCCGGAATTTTATCACGCTAGCAAACGCTTTGACGTAAGCTCACTGGATAAAGGAAGTACCGGGTTCAATTCCCACCGAAGTGAGCAAATTCCTTTACTACTTTCATCATTCAGAAAAAAACCAAGATCATACGTTTCATCCTACAATGGCTTCATGGTCCGGGTGACAGAGAGGGGTCTCCTGTCCATCGACTCGGGAATACACGCACTTTTGAGCAATTACTCGCTTAGCGGAGTTTGTACCGGAACCTACGCTTGACGGGCAATTCCGGCTAGCCTGGCTTCCGGTAGCCTTGTTTGTTGAGCTCTTCGCTTTGTGATACATGCACGTCTACCTTGTATGAGTTGCCGGGAATTCACTACCTAACACTGCAATTTCATCATTTGTGCTAGGCACCAAATATACTAAAAATAAATCAAGATGCAGAGTATAATTAAGAATATAATGGATTACAATAAATTTATTTAAATGAATATTAAATTGAAATAAATTTATTGTAATCCATTATAGGTATTCTTAATTTTTTTGGGTCGCCGCTAAGTTACACCAACGTTTACCTATTAGCCAATTTGATACTACATATTTAAATATGGACGCATCATTAGATAGCTGCCTGCCTATTCTTCGATAATAAGTACCTAGTTATACTTATTAATATATTTCATCCAAATGACATTGCCACATTTCAATGGAGCTTTGCCCCACCTACAAAACTACGTGACCATTTAAACAGACCTATCATTTTGCTGGTGACTTATTACAGGTTTCATATTGCATAATCATAATCAGTATCATTTTCTACTACTCTCGCAACTCCTATAGAAGAATAACAAAAACAATGAATAATTCGCTTCGATTTCTTACTATTTTCTAAATTCTTAATTAAGCTGTTTTATTCGACTCGCAACTTGTACAAAACTTTATTTTACACCAATAATTTTAATAAAAGACGGAGATATTTTTACATTTATTCGTTATCTTGTACATCTAGCGGTTGATGGTGGGGCAGAATCTGGCATGGTCATTTTGATTCCTATTGAAGCTATGCTACTATAGAGGATCCGCCATCATGATTTTTGATTTTTTGTTCGTTTACTTAATTTTCTATTTACTTACAAGAATACTCTAAAAAACTTGACATTGGCGAAATTATCTCTTGAATAAGAGTAGAAGCCTTTCAAATAAAAATAGAATAGAATATGTTACTATAAATACGTTAATAATTCATAATATCATTACATTAAATTAAGATTAAATTAACTCTTAGTTAAGTATGGAAAATCACTTAATACTAAATTACACAATACCTCCATCCCCGGAGGCTGTGTTTGCCGAGGGGTGGTGTTTGTGCGTTGCCAGCGTGCCCGCCGGATAATATTGTCTTTATGGTTTATACAGGCGGCTTGTAGCACAAACATTGCGACAGACTATAGAACTATAGCTACGTATATTAACGTCGCTGAGCTAACAATAATAAAGGATCTCTATCAAGGTTTTATGCCACATCAAATGACCAGTCCATTGGCAATTTGTAGTTTCCAAAATGTACAATGTAGTTAGATGGTGTGGTTCGGCGCTTTACGAAGTGTCTAGCCGGGCCCGTCTGACTGCGACATATGTACACATAGTAGTTAAGTGAGTGCAAATGTTCGCCAACAAATTGTTATGCAATTTGGCGAAACTTAGAACTAAGTAAAATGTGTAAAATTATTGTTGAGTAAATAAATTTAAAAAAAAAGTACTTACATTGAGTGCTTCGGGAGAGGCTTAGATGTTAATCAGTCTACTGGGCCCAATATACATTAGTGTCTTACAACGTGTAAAAATATTTCAGTAATATCTCGATATGCAACACAAAATATGCCAAAAACATTGATCTCCTATAAACAACTAGTTACACAAAGGTCTTATTAAAACAATTTAAAAAAACGTCCAAATAAGGGTCCATTGTTAACGTCCAAATAATGTCCAATAAAGCAAATGAGGGTCCATTCATCCGTTTGGACCTTCTTTGCGCTCGGACATTTTTAGAAGGCAGACTGTGTATCTAGTTGTTTATAGGAGATCAATGTAGGTAGGTAATAATTTTCTAAAGAATACAAATTACCTAATAAGCTAACTAAGAAAATGTAACTAAATTGCCTGATAGAAAGTGTGTAGCAAAATTAACGTGAGACTTCTGACTTTGACAATCGTTTAGGAGCTCGACAGATTATGCTATAATTTTTTCCGTAGGCGTTTCTTTTTGAATAAGTTTATTGAATGATTCCCACTTCTGACCCAAAATGAGGCAGTAGGCTCCCGAAAAATTACGGGATAAAACTTATAAAATCGAGATAAATCTATCCGTACATGACTGTCTCTCCCTGAAACAAAAAATAAAAAAAATTATGTATAGCGTCCATGTATCAAATGAAAATAATAACAAACTATTCAAGGCCTCTACCCTGATACTGGCTAATGACGATGGCATTCAGTGGTATCTATTTGGACATATTAGACAATTATTTATTTGTCTACGTCAGGGAATTACGTCTAATTGCCACCACTAGGTATGGTTTGACCCTGTGTGGGCTACCAAATATGCTATTATTACAAGGAAGCACAAAAACAGCACTCTGGCACACTCATGAGCTGTAACTCATGACGACAGTGTACGCAATAGCGGCCAGGTACAAACCACCCGTAATTTGTCGGGAGCCTGCTGCCTAATTTTGGGTCAGAAGAGGGAATCATTCAATAAACTTATACAAAAAGAAACGCCTACGGAAAAAATTATAGCATAATCTGTCTAGCTCCTAAACGATTATCAAAGTCAGAAGTCTAACGTTAATTTTGCTATTCACTTTCTATCAGGCAATTTAGTTACATTTTCTTAGTTAGCTTATCAGGTAATTTGTATTCTTTAGAAAATTATTACCTACCTACATTGATCTCCTATAAACAATTAGATACACAGCCTGCCTTCTAAAAATGTTCGAGCGCAAAGAAGGTCCAAACGGATGAATAGAACCCTCATTTGTTTTATTGGACATTATTTGGACGTTAAAAATGGACCCTTATTTGGACGGTTTTTAAATTGTTTTAGTAAGACCTTTGTGTATCTAATTGTTTAAGTAACCTACTAGAAATATGCTATATACCTATACTTACCTAATATATTATATTTAAAACCACCTTAAAATGCTTTAAAACCAAGAGATAGGTTAGGAGTAATCCCCAACGCAACGACTTAATTTTAAATAAACCTCAGCCTTAAACTGAAATTATATTATATATTTAATCTAGAACGAACTTTTCTTGAAATAAGAACATTTCTGGAAACCCAAATAAATTAAACTTTTTAACTCCATATTTAAAATGTAGGTGTAAGTACTTATTTAACTTTCACTATTGCTTCGTTGGACTTGTATGGCGAAGTTTTAATTTGTTTTATAAAGTTTGTTTTATTAAAATTCTTCGGATGATTTCTAGGCTTTACTTAAAGCTTTCTGTTTGTGTAAGCCTTTTCATTTCAAGTACCGGCAATTAAAATATATTGTACACATAAAATAATATTAGGGTATTTCAGGTATGAGAATTAGTGTAGGTATTTTGTAGTACTGAGTAATTTATTTTTCATTATAAACATTAGATTAAAAATAATAGATTATATGTGAGTAATTTATTATACAATGATCAACATACCTACCTAATGCACATACATAGGTTACATAATCCAGATATTAATAAATCATTGATCTCCTATAAACAACTAGATACACAAAGGTCTTACTAAAACAATTTAAAAAAACGTCCAAACAAGGTCCCATTGTTAACGTCCAAATAATGTCCAATAAAGCAAATGAGGGTCCATTCATCCGTGTGGACCTTCTTTGCGCTCGGACATGTTTAGAAGGCAGACTGTGTATCTGTGTAGTTGTTTATAGGAGATCAATGTAGGTAGGTAATAATTTTCTAAAGAATACAAATTACCTAATAAGCTAACTAAGAAAATGTAACTAAATTGCCTGATAGAAAGTGTATAGCAAAATTAACGTTAGACTTCTGACTTTGACAAATGTATTAAATATAACTTGTGAATATTTTTGCACTAAGCCCAAAGTTATCCTTGACTACTGTACTATAAGTTCCAACACAGTTTTTATGACTAAAGTAAAACGGGTGTCTCCTGAGCTACCATTATTTATGTACTACTTACCCGGGTCAGGGGTAATTACCCATAAAATGGGCATTTTTACCCGACCAAACGGCAGGTGCCTAGTTGCCGGTAGATTACAGGCTGGGTTACCACGAGTACTAAACTCATATATATCTCACTTGCTTTACAAGGACATTTAAACGTTGAACTTACAACCCTTACTCATTTATTAAGATCGTAGGAACACTTCGGTACACTTGATCACGTTAGTAAACTAGCAATACACTTAAGTATACAAATAAAAATCCTGTAAGAGGTCAGGTATGAAACGAATAGATGCCGGAGATCCATGTGAGGCGATATGGCAGATTAGATACGTATAGGTACATTATAAACCCTTCATCATCAGTCTATTTATATTGCCCCACTGTTCGGGCACAGACCTTCCCTTACATCGAGGGAGCTGGGGCCATAATCCACCACGCGGGCCCACTGCGGGTTGGCGGATTTCACATGCCTTAGATTTTTTTCTTCTTCTACGACATGCAGGTTTCATCACGATGTTTTCCTTCACCGTTTTGAGAGCACTCGGTAAATGTACGTAAGTTTTTCCGTCGAAAAAACCGAGGATAACTCATTGGTACATGGCTGCCCTAGCTGGGAATCGAACCTGGGACCTCCATATTGCAAGTCCATTGACCCAACCACGCTCTCGTCCCTTAAAAATTATCCTGTATACCTTTCTATATGATCCACCGGTAAGTATCTCAAAATAAAACATTTTAGTCGTAAACCACTCGCGTAACGAAAAGCATTGCAATACTGCGAGACACCTCGTTCATCACCATCGCTTACCATCAGGTAAGATTAAAGCCAGTCATGCGTAAAAAGAATCTGCAAGAGTTTTTCGAACATGATTTTGCAAATTAATTTATATGTTGACAATTTTAATTTCAATTTTAATTTTTTATTTAATGGATAAGAATTACTTCCTAATTATTATATTTATTTGTATTATTGACTGACTGACTGACAAAATTGAATTTTGAATTTTGAATTTTTTATGTTTAAGTGTATAATGTTGCGGTGCCCTTACAGGGTTTATGTGAGCACTTACTGTACTACCGAAGAACCATGTTACCACATAAAGCAAGGAATAAATGAATTATGAATTATGGCTACCATTTTAAGTCTACGTAGCTGCCGGTGTTTGTATATTCAAAAATTCAAATTCAAATTCATTTATTTACACTAAACAGATACATAGATACTACACTTAGGTAATGTACGCAAAGTCTATACAAAACAATACTACTTTTAAATATACTTAGATAAATAACTTAGATACTATAGCGCTATTTATACATATAGGTATACTTAGATAAATAACTTAAATACTATAGCAATATTTATTTATACATAGTAAAAGGTGCATCCATTCATCTTACCTAGTTCCTGACACCTACACTGGCTATTTAGCCGTCTCGTAGAGTGCCAGTCTAAAAATATAGTAATTTACGATATAGTTATATACTATGAGTCATACATAATTGTGATGCAGGTTAGGGTGAGTGTGTGTGAGAGAGGGTGAGAGTGTGTGTGTGAGAGAGATACAGCTTCGGAGGATGATAAGCTTGTATATCCACTGCAGCTTCGATATGTTTCTTAACCTCCACTCTCCTTACAAATGAATCGCATTTCCAACTCTAAACGAATTACTTCATCAATCGACGTTCATTAGAGAACTTCGAGATGCATTCGCTATTGACTCGGACGAATCTATAGCTCCAACCGACTGATCGGAACATTCGCAGACGTTCCCTGACGTTCATGGACAGTGGCGGCATATGCCGTACTTTGAGTATTCGGAAAATGACAGTACGGCGTATGACGTAGTATTTTGATGCATTTAAAAAGACACAACGGCATTTCCCGCGGCGTTCGTAGGCGGTTTTCTTTGTGGAGCGGTCCCACTGTCATTCTGTGTAGAAAATAGGTATGTGTCTGTCAAAATAAAGGTTGTAGGTACATTTTTGTCGGTCTTGACACGCACATACTTAGAATCCCCCACGGTTATGACAGTAGTTGAGAATTTTCACTGTCATTTCGTAATTTCTACTGGCCATGAACGTGTTAACTCAACGTCACCGCTAAACTGAATCAAATTGGCGCCGGACGTTTGGGTAGCGGGCCTTGTAAGCTAAAAGCCCGCACTAAAAGCGGTCTACCATAATATTACTGAGAGTGCAGACCAAAATATAGGCTCCCATAACCAAGGTAGACGGCGCTTTGACTATGTTCAATTCCAGAAATGTACTATGAATCCACACGGTGAGGCACAATGGAAATAATAATTTTCTTGCATATGCGCTATGCGAAACGAAAATCTAAATGATAAATGGAGAAAAATTATAATTAAATTTTAATTTTTTTTATTACCTGAATTTTTTTTTTTTAATCAATTAAAAAAAAAATTTATTTAAAAAGAATTATTAAATTAAAATTTTTTATTATTAGGTATAATTAAAAAGAAATATTATTTTTAAAAAACTTATTAAATTTAAAAAAAAAATTATAAATCGTTTTTTTAAATTTTAGATTAGATGTGGTTATTAACCTTTTGAACGTCATAGACTATTACTACTAGGTACTTATTACGACTAATTTTTAGAACAATCTCTAAAACGATCACGTAAGACCTTACATTGAACTCTTCTAACAGTATTACTTCAATAATACTTTGTTATTTCGTACCATGCCGTCCTTAAAGTAAGCTTCTTATAATACTAGGTACTGCGGTTTTGTTTTCTTAGACGTTTTGTGACGTCATCGCAAAAGCATTCACTCAATTTTGTATGAGAATTCGTACCTTGAGCTAATTTTTACAATACAGCTTCAGAACTATAGAGTTACTACGAAACCATAGCATGTTCATGGTTTGGCCTGTTTTTGAGGATACAAGAGAGGGTAGAAATACTCCCCCCCCCCCCCCATTAAATACTTCCTTCGTTACCAAAAACGGTCAATTTCGAAAGTGAAGCAACCGCTGTTTCCTCCTATTTTATCCCAATAGAATGTCGTCTATGGTCGACCTTGTACTTTCCAAGGGATCCGGGTACTACTAGAGCTCTGCCACGGAAGGTATGAGCACCTCTCAGAACCTCGGTGGTCATTCTCTGGTCGTCCCCAAGCTCGCTCTTACAATGGACTTGCAAAGACACTACTTTTCTCAAGGGGGTTGAGATTTTCTCAAAAACTACTGGACAGAATTTAATAATTCTTTCACAGTTACATAGTTTTACCTTTTATCTATCAAACAGTGAAAGAATTTTTGCAATAGGTCAAGTAGTTTTTGAGAAAATCTTAATTTTAAAAACTCTCCAGCGCTTTTAAGAGCTTGCTTTAAGGTCGTCATTATACGAAGTAACAAAGTATTATGGAAGTAATACTGCTATAAGACTTCAAGGTAAGGGGGCTGTACACCTTTCTCTGTGTTCCACCAGGCAGTATTCTTCGCCTGTGACTATTGTGGTTATGATGTAGCGTAACGACAGTCGTTATCTTAACGACAGCACACTGCGGTTCCTCGTGGTACAGGAGTTTACGAGCACGCCGAGGAACCCAAACTTTTATCCTTGGGTCGCCCTTTGACGACTACGGTCGCCATTTTACGACGTAACTTGGCCGCTCGGCCGGAATAAAACACGTTAAAATTCACATTTTATGCACAGACAAGAATAAGACTCTCGAAAAGTTCGTAAAAATCAGGTCACTGTACGAAAATACGAAAATATTACAGTCACAATTTAAGATCGAATTTTAATATTATTATTGTGAATCCATTAAAAACTTGCTCTAAATTGTAAAACATTGACAAGGCCTCTTTACAGCCGCAATTAGTTCATATCCCATGGGTCGGTTCTTTGCCCTGTTTCTCTGTTCGTGCATCCAGCCGTAACCTAGTTTGTATTCTGTACCTTATATTATTGTAAATTATTATATTATGTATGACATAACCAAGTGTTCCCTAGAGCTCCTAAGGTTGAATAAATGAAGTATTGAAGTAATCTCTTGGATAAAAATTACACAATGGCTAGTATAAAAATGTTACTACTCATAAACGAATATTTCATTGATAAGAACAAATAGCTACTGAGGCTGGCGCGGCGGCCGAGAAGAGTAAAGCTCTAAAATACAGGGGTCTCGACACCCTTTACAACTTTGTTGCTTTTGGTGTGGAGATCCTCGGCCCGTGGGGTCCCGGCGCTTGGTCGCTTTATAAAGAGCTAAGCAAACGAGTAGTAGATGCCACTGGTGACCCAAGAGCTGGCAGCTACCTCGCGTAACGGATTAGCATCGCGATCCAGCGAGGTAACGCTGCCAGTGTCTTGGGTAGTCTTTCTGTAACTAAATTTTTTAAAAATAGTTTAATTTAGGTATTTTAAATATTGAATGGTTCGTAGGTACAACTTGCGGTTGATGGTGGGGCAGAATCTGGCATGGTCATTTTCATTTCTCTAATGCCCCTTCTCTGCTAAAGGGCCTGTTCAGATTTCACTTAGATCTTATATAAAAGATGGAAGATTTACGAATGACAATAATTCCCCGGATCATCCAATTAATTCTGCCTCTGTTGCCGGGGAAAAATCTTCAACAGCCGTTCCAGGGGAGGCTCGTCATTTATCACTGCTTCAGATGTATTGATTATCAGTCGCTGTACAGAGGGTCTGAACAAGTCCTTACCAGGGCCGGGTTGTTGCTTACATATTTTGCTATTTGTATTGGTACAGTCAAAGACAGAGATAAGTATACAGGGGGGGCCTTAATAAGGTTGAGATTTTGTCAAAAACTCATCATCATCAGCCCGTATCAGTCCACTGCTGGACGTAGGCCTCTCCCAAAGCGCGCCAATCAGCCCTACTCTCGGCCCTCTGCATCCAGTCCCTGACAGCCATCTTGCGAAGGTCATCCCTCCATCTGGTCGGGGGGCGTCCCACACTACGTTTACCCGTTCGTGGCCTCCATTCGAGAACTCGTCTCCCCCATCGGTTATCGGTTCTACGACAGATGTGACCAGCCCACTGACACTTCAGTTTACTGATTCTATGAGCAATGTCAACCACTTTTGTCTTCTGGCGGATATACTCGTTTGTCAAAAACTACTCGACCGAAATTAATAATTCTTTTACAGCTACATAGTTTTAACTTTTATCTATCAAACACTGAATTTTTTTTGCAATAGATCAAGTAGTTTTTGAGAAAATCTCAACCTTAAAAACTCTCCTGTACACCTTTCTCTGTGTTCCACCGTACAGTCGACAGCAGATCAATGGTAGTACGATTTCAAGTCTTACGACGCAAATAATAAGTACTGTCAAAAGTAAAAAGTGTTACCATTGATCTGCTGTCGACTGTATGAGAAAATCCTGTAGTAACTATAGTACGTACGCGTTAAGAAAATAGTGAAAAAAAGAGCACGTCTATCCACGGTTGACAAATTAGATGACTTAGACAAATGTGCCATAAGAAGGAAAGTTGCAAAAAAATATTATTGAACTTTCCTTCTTATGGCACATTTGTCTAAGTCATCTAATTTGTCAACCGTGGATAGACGTGCTCTTTTTTCACTATTTTCTTAACGCGTACGTACTATAGTACCAAAACATATGGCAGAATACTTCTTAATTTTGTCATTATCAGTCGGTATCAGTCCACTGCTGGACGTAAGATCTCTCAAGGTGCATCATTAAACCCGATTTTTTTGCTTTTGGCATCCAGTCCCTGATACAGTGCGCGAGGCGTAAGCTTAGGTTTGCATTTGTGTGAGTGCACACAGATAGTGTAGAGTGATATTCGGCCTGAGGCGCGTCGCGTCCTACGCATACAAAAGATATTGCCACATTTCAATGGAGCTTTGCCCCACCTACAAAACTACGTGACATTTTAAGCTGTACCTATCATTTTGTTGGGGACTTATTACAGGTTTCATATTGCATAATCATAATCAGTATCATTTTCTACTACTCTCGCAACTCCTATAGAATAATAACAAAAACAATGAATAAATCGCTTCGATTTCTTACTATTTTCTGAATTCTTAATTAAACTGTTTTTTTTCGAATCGCAACTTGTACAAAACTTTATTTTAAACCAATAATTTTAATAAAAAAACTGAGATATTTTTACATTAATTCGTTATCTTGTACAACTTGCGGTTGATGGTGGGGCAGAATCTGGCATTGTCATTTATACACAGCGGGACGCTACCCTGCCGCGCACGCACCGCACTTCACCTCTTGTACCGCTAGCGATTGGCGATGACTCACACAAATGTAAACCTGAGCTTACGCCTCGCGCACTGTAGTCCTTACATAGGTCATCCCACCTTGTGGTCAGGTCTCGGGACTACACAATACGTTAATCTCTTGTGTCGTCACATTGTTCGTCTGAACAGCCCCCTTACCTTGAAGTCTTATAGCAGTATTACTTCCATAATACTTTGTTACTTCGTACAATGACGACCTTAAAGAGCTTACTTTAAGGTCGTCATTGTACCAAGTAACAAAGTATTATGGAAGTAATACTGCTATAAGAGTTAAAGGTAAGGGGGCTGAGCTTACGCCTCGCGCACTGTAGTCCTTACATAGGTCATCCCACCTTGTGGTCAGGTCTCGGGACTACACAATACCTTAATCTCTTGTGTCACTGCTCAACAAGCTACCTATTCATACGCCGAATTCTCTACCCAAAGGTTGTCTGGAAGAGATCGCTTTGAGCGATAAGACCGCCAATTGTAATACTAACTGTATTAGCCTATTTCTTTTGTGTAATACTTTTTATTTTTTTGCAATAAAGAATATTTATCTTATCTTATCACATTGTTCGTCTGAACAGTGCTATCAGCGACGCGGATAAAGTAGGCTACAGGCGGTTCAACTCGAGCATAAATTCCTTTATTGCAATGGATCCTTTGATACGTCTACATTCTCAATTTCGAATATTCAATATTCCAGATAGCACGCTCGGATTCACCACTCGAGATGCCTGTATTGTCTCTCTGTGTATTCTTCGCTTGAGTATTATTTCCTATAATGAAATGCAGTTTAACACGTTCATGGACAGTAGAAATTACCATCCATAAAATCAGTGTAACACCCCCCCCCCCCCCCCCCCCCCCACCCCCATCATACCTAACACAAAAGCACACAATGTGGATTCTATTAGAACCATAAAAGATCCTAATGGAAACTCTTATATTTGAAAGTTAACTTCTCTGTAATTCATTAGTACAGAATTTACTTTATAATGTTAGCTGAAACTGAAACAATATTATTTAATCCCGCATTTCAACGTGGTTGAGCTCAGAAATATCAGTCAGATGTCACAATAAATTCGTGCAACCATTTTACAAATCCAATTATTAACCCTAAATTTAACACGTTCATGGACAGTAGAAATTACGAAATGACAGTGAAAATTCTCAACTACTGTCATAACCGTGGGGGATTCTAAGTATGTGCGTGTCAAGACCGACAAAAATGTACCTACAACCTTTATTTTGACAGTACACATACCTATTTTCTACACAGAATGACAGTGGGACCGCTCCACAAAGAAAACCGCCTACGAACGCCGCGGGAGATGCCGTTGTGTCTTTTTAAATGCATCAAAATACTACGTCATACGCCGTACTGTCATTTTCCGAATACTCAAAGTACGGCCTATGCCGCCACTGTCCATGAACGTGAAATGCCAGATTCTGCCCCACCATCAACCGCAAGTTGTACAAGATAACGAATAAATGTAAAAATATCTCCGTTTTTTTTATTAAATATTGGTTTAAAACAAAGTCTTGTACATCTAGCTGAAAAACAGCTTAATTAAGAATTCAGAAAATAGTAAGAAATCGGGGCGAATTATTCATTGTTTTTGTTATTCTTCTATAGGAGTTGCGAGAATAGTAGAAAATGATACTGATTATGATTATGCAATTGATGGTAGGGCAGAATCTGGCATGGTCATTTGAGTAAAACAGGTTGTGTGTGACGCTATTTTACTAAGTGTGAGCGGAACAGAAATCATTTCCAGGTAGGCAAAGGCCACCAGGAGGCCATTACAGTTGTGACTCATTGCTATTTATTTAAGATTAGGATTGGTTTTATTTTTAAGACTTTTAAGAATAATACATCCATTATCACATTACAAAAAATTATTAAAATTAAATGTTCAAATTGCCTTCCTTCAGCCGCAAAACACGCTCAGCATCTTACTTAGTAAAAAAAATCTAAACCCATTAGATTTTACTGGGGAACCATAAAAGAAAAGGTATACTCAAAACCTAAGAATTGAAAGACATTGCCACATTTCAATGGAGCTTTGCCCCACCTAGAAAACTACGTGACCATTTAAGCTGTACGTATCATTTTGTTGGGGACAGGTTTCATATTGCATAATCATAATCAGTAACATTTTCTACTACTCTCGCAACTCCTATAGAAGAATAACAAAAACAATGAATTAATCGCTTCGATTTCTTACTATTTTCAGAAATCTTAATTAAGCTGTTTTTTTTTCGAATCGCAACTTATACAAAACTTTATTTAAAAAAAAAATAATAAAAAACGGAGGTATTTTTACATTTATTCGTTATCTTGTACATGCGGTTGATGGTGGGGCAGAATCTAGCATTGTCATTTAGCCGAGCTTCGCCAGAGACTAACGGATGCAGCTGAATTTGTTAATAATGGGAATTTCTGTCGATCCTTTGTAAGAATACTTACATAGATAATGATGGTATTCCGTAGTATCCTTACCTGTAGGGATGTAGGACCCGCATTATGAACGGGGCAGACGCTGTACTAAGTACATAAGCCGATCGTCACCTAAACAAAGGACGCTAATCACAGCGTCGTAACTTCAGAAACTCATTACCAACTCGCTCAAAAGTCTTGCACACTCGCAGAGTACTCGCGTAATGATTCAGCTATTTTGTCAACAAACACGCACAGTCGAGTCGCGGCGTTCAAAAATTAATTTCACGTGTGCTTCATTCCGCGTGTCGACGCAAAATATATTAGAACCCCTACCATGCATTTCTAACATGTGATTATCAAATCAAATATTATTTATTGCATAGAAACAATTTTATTTTTTATGTTAACCTATAAATTGTCCCACTGCTGGGCAAAGGTCTCCCCCTCCTCTTCCATCCATCCCTGTCCTGAGCCTCTTCCAGCCACCCATCCAAACGATATCGTCTCTCCGCCTACGCCGAACAAACATAGAAACAAATACATACTTATAAAAAGCAGAGCCTGCGCCTGGGTGCACCGACGAATGTCCCCCACTCCTGCCGTTACGGTGGTGCTGTTGACCAGCTCGGCCACCATGGTCTGTCGTGCAGCAGAAGTGCAGGCCGCATTCCCAGACACGCCGATCTTAACGATATCATCCGTCCTTGCCACTGCCGGAGCGCCGGCCGTTCTAGAACCGAACGGCCTGGCGCGCGACGATGTGTAAGAGCCAGGATTCACATTGAATGTAGTCTCTGTAATTTTACGAAATATACAATTTTTCATTTTCATTTTTATTATAGGTAATCTAACATTTTTCTAACTACTCTGAGAAACCTATATTTTCGTATAAAAATACTCAACATTAAAAGCCAAATATGTATTATCTGTAGTTAAATAATGTAATTTTAATTGATGCCATCATTGGAATTCTAAAATTATACTTGGCAATACCTTACAACTCAAAAATATAAGTTTTTTTTTGACGTTGGCAAGAGGCCTGATGGCATGACTCTCATGTCCTGGACAATTGGACGGCCTTTGGTATGGGATAGGTTTAGGGATTGGTATTTCGATATTAATTGTGCAATCAGGACGCATATTTTGGACTGCGACTAGCTCACCACCATAGAATTTAATTTTTGTACTAATTATGTCAATATATGTTTTGTGTCTTTAAATAATAATAAAAAAACCTACCTAAATGAAATCATTGCAATTTAGGACACTGAATAAAGTTCAATAAAGTTCATTATTCAAGCCGGTCCCAATTAGCGATTATTGGTCAATTGCGTTGCGACTTTTGCGACGATCGTGACCACGCAACCGTGTACCGTTCGAGTTTTGATAGTAGGGATGTGTTAATCACTGATTATTAATTAACGAACTGAGAACTGCTACTGTTCAAAAATATATTACCACATTTCAATGGAGCTTTGCCCCACCTACAACACTACGTGACCATTTAAGCTGTACCTATAATTTTGTTGGGGACTTATTACAGGTTTCATATTGCATAATCACAATCAGTATCATTTTCTACTACTCTCGCGACTCCTATAGAAGAATAACAAAAACATTGAATAATTCGCTTCGATTTCTGAATTCTTAATTAAGCTGTTTCTTTCGAATCGCAACTTGTACAAAACTTTATTTTAAACCAATAATTTTAATAAAAAGCGGAGATAGTTTTACATTTATTCGTTATTTTGTACAACTAGCGGTTGATGGTGAGGCAGAATCTGGCATTGTCATTTCCAAATAATTCGCGACAATGGGTTATTATTTAGAGTGTTTTAACTCAATAAGTTTTTAACGGTATTAGACATTGAACAGTAAATATTTTTATGCATGAGGTCAGTTTAAAAAAAAAATCTCATCCTTAAAAACTCTCCTGTATCTGTGTTAGACGGTATTCAAAACTGTCTATGTTGTCTGTCAGTGTTACATCACAACAGGTAATTAGACGATCATATTTGTTTACAAAATAAGCCACTTGATTTGGGCTTCGGTATACAGTCCTTGAATTCAATCGACAAATTGAACTGGTGGTTGTACTCATGATAAATATTAAATTGGTAAGGTTTTTTAGTAAATCAAAACTGCAAAAAATTTTGAATAAGTACGTCACAAGTCACATAATGACCTTAGAAATGACCATTAAGTCAAATTCCAGTGAAAGAAATCGTTGACAAAAATTAAAAATACCTTTTAATGTAAAAAAAAATCCAAAGCACAGTAACGATGCACATCGAATTAATAATTTCTTTGATAGTTGAATTTATTGTAAATCATTTTTGATTTTTCACTAAAAAGTTTAATTTAATTAAACGCTGTGCAGAATTAATGTATGTCACAAGCCTTCATTTAATTTTGTCCAATGAATTCAAGGCCACCCTGTCTAGCTGCATCAAAAGTTTTTTCAGCACTGAAACTGTGGTTATGTTATTAAAATGTTCTCCGACTATTAAGGGCCTTCCATGAGCCAACTAGCGCCGCCAATCTTAAAAAAATAATCTTCCAATATAATCAATTTTATTAAAAAAGCTATTTACAAAATGTTTATTACGATAAATACTATTTTTTAAATGCTTATTTATAACGTGATTCAATGTGAACTACAACTTAGCTTGTTGCACATGGCACAGTGAGCCTCAATAAGGTTGAGATTTTCTCAAAAACTGCTGGACCGAATTTAATAATTATTTTACAGTTACATAGTTATAAATTTTATCTATCAAACAGTGAAATAACTTTTGCAATAGGTCAAGTCGTTTTTGAGAAAATCTCAACCTTTAAAACTCTCCTGTACCTTTCTCTCTGTTCCACCGTACATTGAAAAATAGTATTCATCCTAATAAACATTTCGTAAATAGCTTTTTTTAATAAAATTTATTAAATTGGATGATATTATTTTTTCAAGATTGGCGGCGCTAGTTGGCTCATGGAAGGCCCTTAATGCCTACGACGAGTAATGTTTGATTTCCAGCAGTTTGTGTAGGAAATGCCCCGCCATCATTAGTATAAGTGGGCATATTAGATGTTTGCTTGAGACAGCCCGGAGCTTGCTAGAAACGTTTGAGTGTTTTACCTGCATTATTTACTTAGACTCGTGAAGGTTTATTTAGAACTTTGTGAACTATTGCAATTAAAAAGAATTTTAACATTCAACTAATAATAACAAACTAATAATAAAAAATTAAAATTAAACATTAAAAACCTGCCCCAGGTCCCCCACTATAGGCAGCGTGCCCAAAAGGCTGGCAGCGTTGCCCCGCTGTATCGCGAGGCTGATACAAAGTCAAAGTCAAGTCAAAGTCAAATTTCTTTATTGCAAGTAAGCACGTTGTGTACATTTTTGCACGTCAAAATATTTTTGAATTTACATTTACACCACTTTGCAAGGAAAAGGTGCCAACGCTGAGGAGAAAAAGTGGCAAAAAACTCTCAGCAGCACATCTTTTAAAATAATATAATACTTACACAATTACTTAATAACTAGGTATTACACAACTATTACTATTGTTAGTAATCTAGACTTTATCCCTCATGCGGAACCGGCGACACACACCATGCATGTTCATCGTTTAAATAGTCATCTATCCTGTAATACGCCTTCTTAACAAGTGTTCCTTTAATGAAATTTTTAAATTTCCTCTCTGTCAACGTCGTGACACTTTCTGGCAACTTGTTATAAAAGCGAATACAGTGCCCCATGAAGGATGTACTAACCTTACGTAGTCTGAATCCTGGAAATGCAAGTTTATCCCTATTTCTTGTATTATAACTATGTGTGTCTTATAACTACGTTGTGCGAAGTAGCTGCCAGCCTTTTGGTCACGCGATGCCTCGACCAGGCGCCGCCTTCTGTAGCGATGCGGTGTGCTCCCGGCCCCCAGGGTCCCAGCGTCTCCACCCCAAACGGCTCAAATATGTAGCCATCGCCGATAGCTGCATATTTGCGCCGTTTGAGGTTTTCGGCTGTGGTGGCCGCAGCGCCGACCTTGCTGGACGGCAAAGAATTTTATGAATTTGACTAATTGCATAATTACTGGATAGATGTCGCTACCGTCCCTAAGACGAATATGGAGACAATATTCGCGACCTAAGTACGATATCACGGTGGCTATGTTGGAATAGAGCGTACCACGGAATGGCGAGGTCACTGGTTCGAATTCCAGTCGGGATGAAAAATTTACTCCATTTATCATTTAGATTTTCGTATCGCATAGCGCATTTGCAAGAAAATATCAAAACTTATTGCAATTAAACTTTCATAATTACACGTTATGAACATTTATGCTGTTAGTTTTAAAACTAAAAGCTATTTCATGCTTTAAGCCTTCTAACGAAGTGTGAAAGTCAAACGAATCACTACGAGAACTCATAAACCTAGTTTAAGAGCCTTCATAGAGCCAACTAGCGCCGCCAATCTTAAAAAAATAATATCTTCCAATATGATCAATTTTATTAAAAAAGCTAATTTTTTTTGTTAACCTATAAATTGTCCCACTGCTGGACAAATGTCTCCCCCCTCCTCCTCCATCCATCCCTGTCCTGAGCCTCTTCCAGCCACCCATCCCCGTATCCAATGATATCGTCTCTCCACCTACGCCGAGGTCTGCCCCGACGCCGGCGACCGTCCGATGGCACCCATTCTGTGACAAAAAAGCTATTTACAAAATGTTTAGGTATTACGATAAATACTACTTCTCTTAAACCATGTTTTTGTCACTTTCACTCTTAGTTAAAAATGTTAAGGTAGGAAAGGGGCTTAAACCGTGGAATAAGTAACAGCGATTGAACTCAATGATTACTGAATGCTTTTATTCAGCTGTGTAGGTACAGACAACAGCAGATCAATGGTAACACTTGCAGTACGATTTCAACTCTTACGACGCAGATAATAAGAACGGTCCGAAGTCCAAAGTGTTACTTAATCTGCTGTTAGCGTGCAGGCGCAAAATAATAACTTCGCAAAATGGCTACCATGTGCAAAACGTCGATTTCTCATAATGTGTATTTCGCAAAACATCCCCTTCACTAAACTTCGCCTTTTCTCCTCCTAAATTTATCTATATAGTTTTCAAATAAAATAAAATGACAATGCCAGATTCTGCCCCACCATCAACCGCAAGTTGTACAAGATAACGAATAAATATAAAAATATCTCCGTTTTTTATTAAAATTATTGGTTTAAAATAAAGTTTGGTACAAGTTGCGATTCGTAAAAAACACTTAATTAAGAATTCAGAAAATAGTACGAAATCGAAGCGATTTATTCATTGTTTTTGTTATTATTCTATAGGAGTTGCGAGAATAGTAGAAAATGATACTGATTATGATTATGCAATATGAAACCTGTAATAAGTCCCCAGCAAAATGATAGGTAAAGGTTAAATCGTCACGTAGTTTTGTAGGTGGGGCAAACCTCCATTGAAATGTCTTTTTAAAAAAAAATGGAAAAATTGTTTGAACTAACGTAGTTTGCTTAATGTTCTTTTGGCGCACTCAAACTGAGTTTCGATTTCATAAAATTTTGGCAGTTGTTAGTGCGAGCTCACGCTGAGTTCGATCTCTACTCACTATCGGCCATAGTGTCGATGTTTCAGCGACGCCGCTCATCTCTAACCTAACCTAACCTAACCCAATAACGGAATAACACCTAGTCAAGTGCATGTCGAGGCAAGCTAGCAGGATTAATTTCCGATGTTGAATCACCTGTTAGATTAAGCTCATGGTTTGCTTCGGAAATTTGCTCCACGACGTCGTGGAATAAATACCTAGTCTGCAGAACATGGAATTCTAATTAAATGCCTTCCATGAGCCAACTAGCGCCGCCAATCTTAAAAAAATAATATCTTCCAATTCCAAATTTGATTTGATTAAAAAAGCTATTTACGAAATGTTTATTACGATAAATACTATTTTTTAAATGCTTATTTATAACGTGATTCAATGTCGGTAAGTTGTAGTTATAATTGCGAAAAACGGCCGTTTTTGGCACATTTGTAAACTACAACTTAGCTTGTCGCAATTATGTCATGTATTGTATATTGAAAAATAGTATTCATCCTAATAAACATTTTGTAAACAGATTGTCATGCAAGAGAACATTAATAAGACTCCTAGGAGTCTGCGATGTAAATATGGCTAACTACAATTAATGTTCTACGCTTGTTAATTCCCCTATTATTAGATGACTATTTAAACGATGAACATGTATGGTGTGTGTCGCCGGTTCCGCATGAGGGATAAAGTCTAGATTACTAACAATAGTAATAGTTGTGTAATACTTAGTTATTAAGTAATTGTGTATTATTATTATATTATTTTAAAAGATGTGCTGCTGAGAGTTTTTTGCCACTTTTTCTCCTCAGCGTTGGCACCTTTTCCTTGCAAAGTGGTGTAAATGTAAATTCAAAAATATTTTGACGTGCAAAAATGTACACAACGTGCTTACTTGCAATAAAGAAATTTGACTTTGACTTTATTATAAGACCTATAAATCGAAGGTATATTAAGGGCCTTCCATGAGCCAATCTTGAAAAAATTATATCTTCCAATTTAATAAATTTTAATCAAATTGATTAAATTGGAAGATATTATTTCTTCAAGATTGGCGGCGCTAGTTGGCTCTATGAAGGCTCTTAAGTCATCTATTCCTCAACATATTTTCAGTCAGAACATATCATTTTATAGGTCCTGACTCTTCCCTGACTTGTGACGTTTCAAATATAGCTGCTACCTCAAGACAGCCCCCTTACCTTTAACTCTTATAGCAGTATTACTTTCATAATACTTTGTTACTTCGTACAATGACGACCTTAAAGTAAGCTTATTAAGGTCGACATTGTACGAAGTAACAAAGTATTATGAAAGTAATACTGCTATAAGAGTTAAAGGTAAGGGGGCAGGTACAATTTTCATTACGGAGTGGGCTTCGACCCTTTTCACTGAAGGCGGCGCTGTCAGTCGCTACGGCTGACTCGGGAACTAATAACCGCGTCAAATTGTTATTAATGATTCACTGGAATGTAATTTTAGTTGGATATTCGATGCTCTGCTTTCCAGATATGAAATCAGAGAGTTAATTTGTAATTAATTGTACTAACTTCTCGCATATTTACTGTCTTCTGTACCTACATACAAAATCAAAAGACATTGCCACATTTCAATGGAGCTTTGCCCCACCTACAAAACTACGTGACCATTTAAGCTGTACCTATCATTTTGCTGGGGTCTTATTACAGGTTTCATATTGCATAATCATAATCAGTATCATTTTCTACTACTCTCGCATCTCTTGTAGAAGAATAACAAAAACAATGAATAAATCGCTTCGATTTCTACTATTTTCTGAATTCTTATTAAGCTGTTTTTTTTCGAATCGCAACTTGTACATAACTTTGTTTTAAACCGATACGTACGTAGTTCATTTTATTGCAGATTTGATTTACTAAAAATACTTTACGAATTTAATATTTATCATGAGTACAACCCCCAGATTCAATTTGTCGAATCAATTCAAGGACAGCCCATTTCATAATTTCATTTGGACAGGTCTCGAGTGCCGATTAGGGTACCTACCTAGTAATAATAAACCTAAATATAAATTGTTTTCTTTCGACGACATTGAGGCGAAACATTTCGTACGGCTCAAGGCGCTTTTCGTCTTCAATTATCTCAGTTATCATATTTTCATTCCTTTTTCTCTTTTTCTATTCCCTGGGGCATCGTAAAATCTGTGTACGTTGTATAGTCGACGGCGCATAAATGACAATGCCAGATTCTGCCCCACCATCAACCGCATGATGATGATGATGATGTTACAGGTCGTGGTTTGGGTACATTAAACAATGTAATTAGGTACTTATTTAAATTCATGTAATTAGGTACATATTTAAATTCATGTAATTAGGTACATATTTAAATTCATGAACAAGATAACGAATAAATGTAAAAATATCTCCGTTTTTTATTAAAAATATTGGTTTAAAATCAAGTTTTGTACAAGTTGCGCGTCGAAAAATCAATTTTAAAAGTTTTTGTACGATTCACTCTTAGTTTTTCCGCTAATCATTCATTGTAACGTGACATTTTTTTTTTATTGTGGGCCTCAGACAATGTAACATGAGCGTTAAACATTAAGAAATCGAGGCGAATTATTCATTATTTTTGATATCATTTTCTACTACTCTCGCAACTCTTACTGTTTATGATTATGCAATATGAAATCAGCAGTTCCCAACAAAATGGTACAGCTTCAATGTAAACGCAGTTTTGTATAGGTGGGGCAAAGCTCCATTGAAATCTGGCAATGTCATTTGCTATTGCAAACCAGGCCGTATTACCGTCGCATAGTGACACACTTGACGTATCTCGACTGTAGGCTCGGCAAAAGAAATTACGTTCACTCTTGAAAATTTTATTATGTGGGGAGGAAATATTTGACCTAGTGGCCTAGTTAGTATTGTACCAGCCTTCTGTTCAAGGGTTCTGGGTTGGATTCCCGGTTATAAAAGGCTTTGTTACCTTAAGTTTCCCCTAAGTAAATAAATATAAGGTGTTAAATAATTATAAAAATAATTTATACAAAAGTAACTTTAAAAAATAAAAATAAAAGAATATCGGTATAACTAAACTAAACTATAGGTACAGGTTGATTGGAAATTCGATACATTCCTTGAAAGGGGTGATACTAGAGGTCGTTTGCAACTTAGGCCCTATTAACGAGGGGTCGAAAATGATAGCAAAAAAAATCAAACCTCGTAATTTATGACCTTTTATTTTTGCGTTAAGGGGAATTTTAGGCATGCATTTTTTAAGGTAATCTCTACTTTATCAGCTTTCAGAAAAGTATTATTTCAATGCTCAGAGTGGAGCAGTTTTTTAACGTTGTTTAAGAACTGTCAAAAGCTGACAAAAACTGTCAAAATCTGACAAGAACTGTCAAAAACTGTCAAAATCTGACAAGAACTGTCAAAAATCTGACAAGTACTGTCAAAATCGGACAAGAACTGTCAAAAGATGTCACTTTAGCAAAGGAGACATTTCAAGTACAACTCAAATCAGTTCGTCTCGTAGAGCTCGTTCCTACGTCCTACTCGTACAAACTCATTAAAATATTTCAGTCTGTGCATTCAATTTTCCTTCTCGCAAGAACCCAGCGTGGGGAATGCGTTCCGAAACAAGTTGTGGTACCTTGTTACGCTGATATGTGTGCTTCAGCCTTTGTATTGTACCTTTAGTTCGTTGAAGCCTTAGATGTGGTATTTGTTAACCACTAGAATATTTTGCAGCTGAAATTTAATTATACAGAATGGTTTTCCTTTGTTTGGCTTCGATAAAGAAAGCGTTTGTTGATGCTTTCAATGAACCGATCGTTCAACCGTGTTTTCTCTGTAAAATATTCGTATTATGAACATGTTCATGGTTTCTATAATTAAAATTAAATCGTGCAACGTTTACCTCTATCGGAATGGAAGAACTAGGAACTAGTTTATATTGATGACGCTATGATAGGCTATGATACTCAATACTCAATCAATCAATCAATACATTTATTTGTTAGAATACACAGAATACGAGATGTTATACAATTTAATAATAAAGTCATGGTAGTCAGCCTGTTAAGAGGCGTACAAATGTTATACACACTGATAACGGTCACTGAACTCCTTGACACTGTAAAACATATTTTGTAAGAGCCACCTAGACAACTCCGTTTTAAATGGCCTGCCTTCTAACAACCTCATAAAAAAATTGACCCCCCCCCCCCCCCAGAAATTATAAAAATATATCCAGCAACTGCAAAGCACCCAAAGTCCTTAGTCAGGTACTGGGAAGGCGATGAGGCGAGAGCGAGCGGGGAGAGGAGAGTATTACTGTCTCTCCTATTCAGTCCGCGCGGCCGCGTATCCCTGAGGTAGGCTTAACTACCGTGGTCTTCCATCAATCACGCTTTTACGATTCCAAAGTGGAGTTTACAAAGAGTTGGTAAATAGAGTTTACGGTGGAAGGCTTGAGGGTTCCGTGTAAGGGTGGCGGTAACAAAGGCCCAGTTTCACGAGTTCCCGGCCATTGTACGGGGCGATTAAATTTTTACGCATTAATCACGGCCTGTCACTGTTTATGTGAAGATTTCCCTCTAAAATTGTGGTCCGCCATTTTGAGCGTGACTTTTGTTTTTGGCTCGAGTTGTGAAAAACGAGAGTTGTGGTCCCTTTGTAACCGACTTCCAAAAATAGGAGGAGGTTATCAATTCGTCGAAATCTTTTTTTTTATGTATGTTACCTGATTACTCGAAGACGCTTGGTTTAGATAATTATCAAGTAATTTGGTTCTATCCTATTTTAGTGTGGCTAAGGCCCGTATTAATAAATCACTCTCAGCTCATAAGTGAATCTTGAGAACGACCTCAAGATGGCGTTCCTATTAATAAACGTAACTTAGGTGTGCGTTTAGGATTCGGGTATCATTGTGAGTAACTAGAATTAGTCCGTAAAGTCTTTCCCACATAGGCGCAATCTGCATGCGCCTTGCGGCCAATTGAAGCGTATGCCCCGCCCCATTATCTCCCGTCGTTAACGTCCAGTAGGTAGCGGATTACGGCATAGGCCTCAGATCGCCTACAATAATGACGTAGGTATATTTCACGGCATTTTAGCTGAGCCAACTTCAGGGCCAGCTAAAATGATGTTCTCGCTTTTTTTTAAATGACAATGTAAGAATCTGCCCCACTATCAACTGCAAGTTGTACAAGATTAAAAATAAATGTAAAAATATCCGTTTTTTATTAAAATTAATTGGTTTAAAATAAAGTTTTGTACAAGTTGCGATTCGAAAAAAAAACAGCTTAATTATAAGAGAAAGATGGCCTACTTACATCTTTCTCCAATCACAAACGGACAGACAGAAGATGGGTACATCTTTCTCCAATCCAAATAATTCTCTTTAGGCACCCCTCGAGGGAGTTTGTCGAAAGATTAGGAAATCTCGTAAAACAATGGATAAGTTAATAAAAAAGTTACCATAAAAAGTTATGTGAGTCCCATGGAGGCCTGTCGTTTACCTGAATATTGTAATATGCGCCGCGTATGTAATGCCAATCGGGCACTACACACGGCTGCCGCGAATGATAAGCTATGGATGAAAACAACAAAAATATTAAGGCGCGTTTTTCTACGAAGACTACGGCACTAACTACTAAAATTAAACGTCTGAAAAAACTACATAGCAATCTTGGGTAACTACATAAAATCATTGCAGTTTTGTGTTCAGGCTTAGATTTAGCTCATAATTATTTACTTTAACCTTAGGTACACTAGGAACACTTGGTTACGTCATAATTGTAATATCATACATTTTTAAAGCTTCGTATGCGCGTATTTTCAGTTTTTCTACGAAGGCTATGGCACTAACTACTAAAATTAAACGTCTGAAAAAAATATATAGCAATCTTGGGGTGTATATTTAGAGACTGATGAATACACGATTGGACATACTTCGCTCGAAAAAAAATCGCAAACATACCCCTTCCATGTCTTTTAATATGAAAATTAAATCAGAAAAGGTCCGCGAATGACAGTATGGTGAATTTTATGGATAATTTGAGCAAGATTTGAAGGTTAAAGCTACTATCAAGAGTTCCCGCTACAAGTTCGGGAGTGAACGTGACTGTCGACCTGCTTCGTCCAGAGTGATGACGCTACGGCGACTCCTCTGGATGAAGACATGAAGACGCGGCTACCCAGGATGAAGACGCTACTGCGACTCCTCTGGAGGAAGATAGAAGACTATTATATATTGAATTTTCTGTAACATGACATTGATAATAAATGATGAACTGTCGAGTCCATTAATAAAATAAATAAACTATTATTACTCACCCATTGGAACGTTATTTATTTGTTATACGTAATATTCTATTTTTGTAGTTAAGTTAGTATGCAAGTATTTTAGTAATTTTTTTCTCTCTCTCTTTCAATATGTTATGTTAAGCACCTAGTTTATTTTTATTCATGATTTTTTATTTATTATTACTGTGTTCCGTTCTCCTCACTTTATTCTTAAACAGATGAACTTCTTTATTGGCTTATTATGTGTTGATTTTGTATTTATTTGTAATATTATGTATATGGTTGTGAAGTTTACCAATAAATATAAATAAATAAATTATGTCTGTCGGCTTGTCCAGTCGTGTGTCCCGCTCAGCAAACAAGCGTCTCAACGGGTCTGTGTCCCGTCTTATCCGGAGTTATTGCTGGAATGAGCGGGATTAGTCGCGGCCAGACCAATATTGTGATATTGGCTTCACGTAACACACTACAATATCAATCTTCTAATGCCTGCGATTGTTTGGTGAACGAACATACTTCAAAGAAATTGCTCTGAGCGGCTGCCCAGGGTGATGACGCTACGGCAACTCCCCTGGAGGAAGATTGAAGACTATTATACATTGAATTTTCTGTAACATGACATTGGCGAGTGACGAACTGTCGAGTCCATTAATAAAATAAATAAATAAATAAAATTGAATTTTTATTGCTCATAACTCAACTTTTCAAATGACAATGCCAGATTCTGCCCCACTTGACGTGTAAACTTTTTTACGAATAAATGAATCTGAATCTGTAACATGACATTGGCAAATGACGTACTGTCGGGTCCATTAATAAAATAAATAAATTGGAATAAAAGTTCCGTAGAAAATCCCATCGACGCCATTTTATATCTTCGCCAAAACGTTCTACGATCTCTTGTATCGCAAAGAAAATTTGTGGCCACTTAAGTAATTGCTTTACAAATAACCTGCACGCGATGTTATTTATGTGTTAGGGGTGCTTCCGCCCGGCGAAGGCTTTGGGGGTATTGTGTTACGAGGTACGTACATTTTTCAAGTAAAAAAACCGCCCAAGTGTGAATCGGCTGTTGGACTGCATCATCATCATCATCATCAGCCCGTATCAGTCCACTGCTGGACGTAGGCCTCTCCCAAAGCGCGCCAATCAACCCTACTCTCGGCCCTCTGCATCCAGTCCCTGCCAGCCATTTTGCGAAGGTCATCCCTCCATCTGGTCGGGGGACCGGACCGGGGGATCGGACTGCGAACCGAGGGTTTCGTGCAACGCAACTTAACCCAAGATAAACTCGATACACTAGACCAACTTATCTTTGCCGTTCGTATAATAATATGCCCATACATCGACATAACTCCCCGGCTACTTGTCCAACTGAGAAAAAAATATTTTTTTAGGTAAGTCTTGATGTAACTACAAAGACATTGCCACATTTCAATGGAGCTTTGCCCCACCTATATAAAACTGCGTGTACATTGAAGCTGTACCTATCATTTTGTTGGGGACTGATTGCAGATTTCATATTGCATAATCACAATCATTAGGAGTTGCGAGAGTAGTAGAAAATGATAACAAAAACAATGAATAATTCGCTTCGATTTCGTACTATTTTCTGAATTCTTAATTAAGCTGTTTTTTCGACTCGTACAAAACTTTATTTTAAACCAATAATTTTAATAAAAAACTGAGATATTTTTACATTTATTCGTTATCTTGTTCATCATGCGGTTGATGGTGGGGCAGAATCTGGCATTGTCATTTTATGATCCTAGATCAACGGGAAGTACGTTTTGGTTCCATTGCGTTTTCATACAAAAAATGCGACATAAACGGCCATATCTTTTGATTGCGTTGATGAAGAAGGTTGATTTTTTCACGGCTGCATGAGGTTGCAGACCTAAGTATTTGGTATTAATTACTCATTTCTGACTAAAAGGTCTTGACAGATAGACGGACAACAAAGTAATCCTATAATGGTTCCTTTTATATTAACATATTATGTTTAAATAACATTGACAAGGCCTCTTTACAGCCGCAATTAGTTCATATCCCATGGGTCGGTTCTTTGCCCTGTTTCTCTGTTCGTACATCCAGCCATAACCTAGTTTGTATTCTGTACCTTATATTACTGTAAATTATTATATTATGTATGACATAACTAAGTGTTCCCTAGAGCTCCTAAGGTTGAATAAATGAAGTATTGAAGAAGTATTGAAGTATTTTACCTCTCGAGGTACGGAACCCTAAAACGAAACCGACGTCTACATACCTCCAAAAAAGATTTAAGCAAGCGATGAACTATCAATATTATATCGCCGAGCGAGTATCGCTGCGTCTCTTTTATTTACACGGAATGTAGTATCTATTGTACGTTTCTTGCGCGAGAAAATAGCTGATAGCTACTCGCTTACTCGCCGACGGTGGTACAACTGCCTAAAGTCACCTTTTCTTCTGGGGTTGTCTCCACCGATACCGGGATCCGTTTGGATTGGAAACGGATCCCGGCAGTTTGTCTCCACCGATACCGGGATCGGTTTCCAACACAAAAAAACAATTAATGTTTGTATCCACCGATCCCGGTATCCGTGGCTACAAGAAATAAATTATATTAATTGTGGAAACGGATCACGGTGTACAGAGATAAGAAAGGAATAATATTATTTTTCCAAAAAAAATCTTTTCTACTAATTTTCCAAACAATAGGAAGTTATAAATAAAACATATTAATTAATTTCATGAAGTTATACAGAGTGTTGTTTTGATTAACGACGAGCGACTAAGGGGTGGTAGTCTAAATAATCTTAGTTCCAAAAATTGTGTTCATATTATATTTCATCAACATAATTACTTTTAGAATTAAAACTATAGTGATACGTTACGATCCGTTTATATATGATAATTTGTAGTAATGGCTTTCCTTCTTCCCCTTTCTTCTTCTACACACATACAATTGCTGCAAAGTTGTCCGCTCGACAAGTGATCGGGTGGTATTTTGCCCCACAGTGCCGTGGCCATTGAGGCTCGACATGGACCCCTGGCGCGTGTTACGCTCATACAACCTAGGAAATGCTAGGTCTGTTTCGAGTTTTCTTAAATGACATTGCCAAATTCTGCCCCACCATCAACCCCAAGATGTACAAGATAACGAATAAATGAAAAATGTCTTCGTTTTTTATTAAAATTATTGGTTTAAAACAAAGTTTTGTACAAGTTGCGATTCGAAAAAAAAAGCTTAGTTAAGAATTTAGAAAATAGTAAGAAATCGAAGCGATTTTTATTCATATAATCAAAGGCGCTATATGGTTGTCAAAAGCAAGTGTGAGACAGAAGATGCCCCGCAGCGGCGGAGTGAAGAGCACGGCGCAGTAAAAATACGCCATCAAAATTGTTTTTTTTTTAAACAAACTCTCGTATTTATTGTACCCTACATTTTGATATATATTTTGTATGAATAACTATTTCGGTTTAGATATCTAAAATGATAATTATATAATTATCATTTTAAAAGACATGGAAGGGGTATGTTTGCGATTGTTTTCTATCGAGCGAAGTTTGTCCAATCGTGTATTCATCAGTCTCTAAATATACACCCCAAGATTGCTATATATTTTTTTCAGACGTTTAATTTTAGTAATTAGTGCCGTAGCCTTCGTAGAAAAACTTAAAATACGCGCATACGAAACCTTAAAAATGTATTATATTACAATTATGACGTAACCAAGTGTTCCTAGTGTACCTAAGGTTAAAGTAAATAATTATGAGCTAAATCTAAGCCTGAACACAAAACTGCATATGATTTTCGGCCTAAGAATCAAAACGAATTGATAATAGTAAAACTTCTGGCTTCCCGCGATTAAAGTTCCTACATCTATAAGATTCCATGATCAGTGGCATGAGAAGAGGCAGAGATGTATAAGGGTTCTTACACACCAAGCCAGGCGGAACGTGGTACGCTCAGCCGTGACCGTACGCTCCGCTGTGTTGCCAAGTATAATTGTGGAATTATGTTAAGTGCAGCACTCCATATACTATGTGAAAATTCCGTGAGGTATCGAAGTAAGGATTTCCATATAATAATAATAATATAATAAATTATTTACAAAATTATCGTAAATAATAGGTACTTAATATCATAAAAATATAACAAAATTAAGAAATATCAATTAAAAAGAAACTATCACAAATTGTCACATGCATAATGTGATTTATTTATTTTGTATAGTCTTTTTAATTTGTTTGCTGCGACCGGGATTCGAATCAGAAGACCTCGACATTTCGTGGCACGATCTTACCATTAGAGCTAATGGAAACTATTTTGTGAGTTAGAATGTAATGTAACCGCGAAAAAAAATCACAGGATAATTTAAGACATGGTTTATGGAAATCTACGTTTCTGTTATTCTTCTATAGGAGTTGCGAGAGTAGTAGAAAATGATACTGATTATGATTATGCAATATGAAAACTGTAATAAGTCCCCAACAAAATGATAGGTACAGCTTAAATGGTCACGTAGTTTTGTAGGTGGGGCAAAGCTCCATTGAAATGTGGCAATGTCTTTTCATGATAATAAATTTACTTGATAGAAAAATGTGTTTAGACTCTGTCAATCTGTCATCGCTTAGAAAATACATTAGCTGTCAGACGCGAAATCCATTCACACCTCATCCCAATCCGCTATATCTAACCGGAACTCTTTCGCACTGGCAACACTCGCGCCCCGAGGCGAAGTGCAGAGAGCAGCGTTTTAGCCCCACTATTACCCCGCTCCGTGCAGTACATTGCTTCATTTCAGCGCAATGTGTTTTATTTATTGCTGCTGCCTGACATGTACTGGGTAGAACAACAGACGGATCGTGTCGGCGGCAACCCTCAACGTAAATATGTTTGGAAACCATTGCATATAATATATATATGACATCAATAGGATTGTTTACATTTTTCTGTAATCGGAGTCTCCTTTTAGGCTTTTATGCCTGTGCCAGGAGGCTCCGCTCTTCGTTAGCCATAACAATAATGTGCACAATAGGTACTTACAAATATATATGTTATATAAATGTCTTAAAACTATTATTAGTAATTATATTATTATTAATAAATAAATAAATAAATAAATAATAAATAAATTAGTGTCAAATTTTAGTTTCCCATTTTTAACCGACTTCCAACATAAAATATTCCAAATAAAAAGTATAAACTCTGACTTTTGAAAATGGCAGAGACGTGACCGTGGTTTTCTGAGCCAAGTGACATTAACTTTCGTTAAGGCGCTACCGTCTGTCAAACTCAAGCGTGAGACAGAAGAGTAAGGAGTAAAGAGCACGGCACAGTGACTCAATATTTGTATTTTTATGAATTTTGGCAGGGAAATAAAAATACGCCAACAAAAATCAGATTTTTTTTAAACGAACACTCGTTTTGATATATATTTTGTAGATATGAATAACTATTTCAGTTTACACATAGTAAGTTTCATTTTAAAAGACTATAATAAATAAAATCCGCGCATACCCAGCCTTAGCTCTCCTCAGCGTTGGCACCTTTTCCTTACAAAGTGGTGTAAATGTAAATTAAAAAATATGTTGACGTGCAAAAATGTACACAACGTGCTTACTTGCAATAAACTTTTGACTTTGACTTAACTCTGTTAAAAAAAGGAAAATGTATGGGATTGACATGTGCTAGCCAAAATCTTATGTCAAACCCATAAAAAAAATTCTTTATATTCTACTACTAACGAAAGTCACAGTTACTTAGCGGAGCGGGGCCGGGGGGAGATATTATTTTCCTAGCTAGTTTGATTGGTTATAATTATTTGCTGTACGATTTTAGATATTACGACGCAGAAAATAAGAACGGTGTTAACTGTACTACTGCCAATACTAACTACGCGTGTTAATAAGACAGGTAACTCAATTAGTCTGCTGTAGGCACAGACAGGCTGCTTAGGGATTCAATCGGCATTAAACCACTTCACTAATTTATGGTCTGCGTCTGTGAGAGTGCGAACCAAGTCAGTTTTCTTTCAGACAACGTATTTACAATAGACGAAATGAAAATGACAATTTATACCGCAGCCCAAATCAAGTGTCTTATTTAATAATAATTAACTGCAATAGTTTATGCACCTGACATGAAGATGCTTAGATGGGCCGGTGGGGTTACACGTCTGGATAAAGTCCGCAACGAATATGTCAGAGGCTCATTCAAAGTAGCGCCCATTGCAGAAAAGCTCTCGGAGAACAGGCTTAGGTGGCATGGACACGTGATGCGTAGGAATGAAACTTACGCCGTAAAGAAGGCACTAAACATACCAACTAAGCCTAGGGGCAGAGACAGACCACCTGCTACGTGGTGGTCCAGTATCGAGAGAGAGATGAAGGCTCGAGAACTCCCACAGTCGACAACTCAGGCGCTGGCGCAGAAGTACGAGGAGGCCCGACCCCAGATAAACTGGGAAGGGGGCACGGCAAAGAAGAAGAAGTTTATGCACCTGACGGGGTCTGTCATTGAGTGCATTCAGATGCGCTCAGAGACGGGTCCCGCTAGGTGCATCACATATCCCTTCAAATTAAAGTTCTCTAAGGGGCCTCTACGCGTTGGACCTATGTCTCCGTGCAAGCCTTTCAAAGGACCGGGTTTTCTTAAACCCGTGAAACCTAGAGAGGTACATAATAATAATAATAATTTATTTGGTATCGAAATAAAAAGTTCCAGTTTTGTAAACAAATATGATCTAATCATCTGTTGTGATGTAACACTGAAGGAACTAAATTAATCGAAATGCGTCGTTGTACTGAACTATCAAGACATTAAATGATCGTTTGGTTAGTTCAGGATTCGTCTGCGTGGATTTTCAGTTTTTCTATGAAGGCTACGGCACTAACTACTAAAATTAAACGTCTGAAAAAATGTATAGCAATCTTGGGGTGTCTATTTAGAGACTGATGAATACCGATACACGATTGGACAAACTTCGCTCGAAAAAAAATCGCAAACATGGGTATTAATTCGTGATAGAACTTCAAATTTACAGTTTTCAGATTTTTTCCTTTACTTGTGATATAAGACCTAGCTTCTTGTGAAATTTTATGATTCTAGGTCAACGGGACGTACCCTACAGGTTTTGGTTTTCTTGCATTTTAATAATGAGAGAAAATGCGACATAAACAGCGATATCTCTAGATTGCGTTGACTTAGAAGGTTAATTTTTTCACGGCAGCACGAGGTTGCAGACGTGAGTATTTGATATTAATTTCAACTTAATCCGTCCACGCGTTTCTGAGATATAGGTCTATACAGACGGACAGACAGACGGATGGACAACAACGTGATCCTAAAAGGGTCTTCGTCGTGATCCTATAAGGAATTTTGTCGTTTTGATGCTTGGAACCCTAAAAATAATCATCATCATCATCATCAGTTTATTTATATTGCCCCACTGCTCGGGCACAGACCTTCCCTTACATCGAGGGAGCTGGGCCATAATCCACTACGCAGGCCCAGTGCGGGTTGGCGGATTTCACATGCCTTAGACTTTTTTTTTCTTCTACTACATGCAGGTTTCATCACGATGTTTTCCTTCACCGTTTTTGAGAGCACTCGGTAAATGTACGTAAGTTTTTCCATCGAAAAAACCGAGGATAACTCATTGGTACATGGCTGCCCTAGCTGGGAATCGAACCTGGGACCTCCATATTGCAAGTCCATTGACCCAACCACTGAGCCACCGAGCTCTATCCGATGCTTACGCTCGGCATAACAAAACTAATAGTATGTCTAGTTCTAAGAAATCTTATTTTCGTTGTAGGCACAATACAATAAATATCTACAAGGAAAACAAACAAACTCATTAGAGTCAATAGCACGAGATACAAAACTGACTGATATCGATTCGTGCGTCGAATGATATCGAGACGTGATCCTTCACAACAAAATATTACAACTAATAACATGCTATGTGATTATTTGTATCACGAATTGCCTTTTTCAAATGCTTAATTATCTAATAAATATTATATTATAGGTCCTGGTGTCACGAAATACAGGTTAAATCCTATTTCTGACACTAGTCTTCACTTAAAGTATTATTTTGGATTGATATAATTATAGGTACATGGTAATTATATGTAAGAAATATCTCCGTTTTTTATTAAAATTATTGGTTTAAAATAAAGTTTTGTATAAGTTGCGATTGGAAAAAAACAGCTTAATTAAGAATTCAGAAAATAGTAAGAAATCGAAGCGAATTATTCATTGTTTTCGTTATTCTTCTATAGGAGATGCGAGAGTAGTAGAAAATGATACTGATTATGATTATGCAATATGAAACCTGTAATAAGTCCCCAACAAAATGATAGCTTAAATGGTCACGTAGTTTTATAGGTGGGGCAAAGCTCCATGGAAATGGCAATGTCATTTAACGCCCAAAGAACATTGATCATTAAATCCATCCCAAGGGCCATGAAATGGGGAATTTTAATGATTCTCTCCTAATTAACCGTCGGCCGCCGCTGACAGTTATTCCCAAATTACGAATTTTCTGGGGAAAATAACAAATTGTAACAGAAAACGTCTTATTCCGTCCTTATTGAGCGTCGCCCGCTTCTTATTGAGTCCGTAATGCTGGTGCCACCCTCGCTGTGTTTATTCTGGCTCTATTCAAGGAGGGTAGATAGAAAATATCTTCGTTTCATTCCAAAAAACATTGCTACGTTTCAATTGAACTTTGCCCCACCTACAAAACTACATGCCCATTTAAGCTGTACCTATCATTTTGTTGGGGACTTATTACAGGTTTCATATTGCATAATCATAATTAGTATCATTTACTACTACTCTCGCAACTCCTATAGATAGAAGAATAACAAAAACAATGAATAAATCGCTTCGTTTTCTTACTATTTTCTGAATTCTGTACAAAACTTTATTTTAAACCAATAATTTTAATAAAAACCGGAGATATTTTTACATTTATTCGTTATCTTGTACAACTCGCGGTTTTTGGTGGGGCAGAATCTGGCATTGTCATTTAATCTATTTACGTTACTTACTTTATTGTTCTGAAGTTTAGACCGGGATTTGAAAAGCGCGCCAAACGCCATTAGCTACTTTTTTGTGGAAATTCTAATTAAATAGTTTCCGTAGTGTAATTCCGTAAGTAATTTAGTGATTAATGATCACGTTAAGTTAATCAGGAGATGTCCGCGAACGTTTGAACTCGTGTTTGTGAAGCTTTGTGCTCTTTGCAAGGTTTCCTTGCTCTATGATTGCGTGGATCGTTGAGTTGGGATGTCCTTCCCGGGACATGTAAGTAATTAATTCTCCATCCAAAAATGAAACCAGATTTAAGTATTTATTTTATTTTTAATCCAAGCCTCAAAGGCTCTGGCACCTGTAGCTGGAGGTCCTCAAAGAGGCTCAATAAATCTCGTCCTCAAGCCGTCTCGATATTCCCGCCGGCGACGAAGCCTCCCTATGTTAACACCACCTTTATTGAATCCCTCACCCTTCTCTTCGCTTAGTTTTATCGTCTCGTTTCACTGTATTTTCATGGCGTGACTGATGAATATGTTCTAAAGATCTCGCAGCGTCTCGAATAGAAACACTGTAGTCATTGTAACAATAGGGTAGAACAAGTATCGAAAATTAAGGCTTTTCAGTTTTTCTACAAAGGCTACGGCACTAACTACTAAAATTAAACGTCTGAAAAAAATATATAGCAATCTTGGGGTGTCTATTTAGAGACTGATGAATACCGATACACGATTGGACAAACTTCGCTCGATAGAATCATACCCTTTCAATGTCTTTTAAAATGAAAATTATGTCTAAACCGAAATAGTTATTGATACAAAATATCAAAATGTAGGGTATTATAAATACGACAACTTCTATAAAAAAATCTGATATTTATTGGCGTATTTTTATTTTCCTGCCAAAATTCATCCAAAATTAATAAAAATACAAATATTAAGTCACTGTGCCGTGCTCTTCACTCCGCTGCTGCAGGACAGCTGGCAGCCCCCTAAAATGTTTTTCAATAACATTACAAAACTAGGTGTTGCATGGTGCGCAGGCCGCGCGCGGCCCGCGACCTATTTGTTTTCGTGTTGTAGGCGCCGCAACTAAATAAACATTATCCGGATTGTTCGCTGTGCAAATAATTCGTGCAAGTCCATCCAAACCTCTGTGGAAAACATTTATTTCGATAAAATTTTGCTCATTTAAAGTAGGTTATTGTTGTGATTTTTAAAGCAAGCAACGCTCGAAATGCCCGTATGCCAGAAACTTAAAGAACGTTTTCAAAAGCCAAAAGTTGCTAGCTGTACACAATTTCCATAACTTTGTACATAATTCGAAAGGCAAGGGCATCTTTCAGCCTTTGGTAGTGTGGGGACGCTCCGGGCTTCGCCCTCCGCGGAGCTCGGCCTGTGGCCTCGCAGCTTGTCAATTTTAGAACAGAATTGAAATCAGTTCAAAAATAAAGACCCAGACTTTTGGTAATCAGACAAAATAGCTAAGGGACATTGAATAGTAGAATAGGAAAAAAAATGTATGAGATTGAGGATGACCATCACCTGACCACCATGAGTTTGCGGCGCTTGCCGTGGAAACGATGGGCCCGTGGTCCTCTGACACCAAAAAAATAGTACATGCTATCTCGACCAGGCTGATCCACGCCTCCGGCGACCTGAGGGCTGGCGCATACCTCTCGCAAAGGCTTAGCCTGGCCATACAGAGAGGTAATGCAGCCAGCGTCCTCGGCACGATGCTCTGTGGAGGGGAGCTGCACGACGACGTGTACCTTTTGTAATATTCTATTTACCCCATTTTAATTATTTTAAATTGTATGAGATTGACATTTGCTTTTTCGTTAGCATATGTCAATCTCACACCTTGCTATTCTACTAGGGTTAACGAAAATCAATGTCACTTGGCTAAGCGTGACTGTCCTCGAATAGGCTGAACGCATTGTATCCAAAGAATTGAAACAACAGTTGTAACAATACCGATACGCGAATATGTTCCCCAGCATGAAGGCACTGAACTCGTCTCAAAGTTTTGCCACACTATTTTCGGGTTCAACTCTTTGAGTGGAACAGTGAGGGATATCTTTATTCCTTTTTAACTGACTTCCAGTCTTTTTACTCGACTGCGAAAGAAGGAGCGTTAAGTTTTTCGAGCGTATGTGAGTATCTAATTCTTTGGCGCGCTACAGCCTAAACGGCTTGATGGATTTTAACTGAGGTTAGATTCGGCTTGATTGTAGAAGTGACATATGCTATAAAAATTTAATCAAAGCGGGCTAAATGACAATGCCGGATTCTGCCCCACCATCAACCGTAAGTTGTACAAGATAACGAATAAATGTAAAATATCTCCGTTTATTTTAAATAGTTTTTGAGAAAATCTCAAGAGCCTTCAATGAGCCAACTAGCGCCTAAACTAGCTATTATGAAGGCCCTTAATGTTACTTATTATCCAGTTTCAAGATAAACACTGCCAGACTGTCCCTGTATATTCATACGAATTCAATAGGTATTAAACGTTCCGCTTTTGTATAGGAAGAAAGGACTTTAAAAGTCACCTTTTGTACGATCGTTGTTCCAAACCCCAGTCCCTAGCTCCCCTAAGTGGTATTTCAATATTCCTAACAGAACGACGTAGTCTCTTTTCCATTTGGCCCGTTAGCACAATGCACTCTAGTTGGACATCGATCGTTTCTGAATGCAAAGTGCAGCCCATTCCGTAGCCTCCACTCGATCGCTCCTCGATATTGGAGTATAATTCACGTCGCCAATGTTTGAAAAGCAGTCACGGAACTAGATTTTGCGCGCTCTCTTCTCTATGCACGATTTACTCACAGTACCGCCATCTGTGCCCGATGGGATCATTTCTTGGATGGATGTCCTCCTCCCTAATAGTTGCCTCAGTGCTGAGAATAGTGACCCTCAACAGCATGTATGAACTGGCGCCAGGAGACACGGTTTTGTGCTCTTCTCACAGCCTCTTCAAAAGGCACGCCGAGGATTCTGCCAACCACATCAGTCTAGCGGGCTGGTCTCCGGCTACGTGGTCTAGACCCCTCAACTTTGCCGAGCTGTATAGTTCTCTCCAAGTTGGAAGGGTCCATTCTTATGACATGGCCGAAGTACCGCAACACATTTCGGGTAACCGTTACCGATAATCTGTCTCTACGGTTCAATTCAGAGATTATCGACTCATTAGTTCAGCGTGCAGTCCACGGTATCCTAAGCATACGTCGCCAACACCACATCTCAAAGGATGGATGTCACAGGACGCGAAATGATCAAAAAATGTATGAGAACCGAATCAACCAGTATTGAGGGGAGATGTAAGATCGAGCCATCTCAGTGGGAGGTATGTGCGAGAAATCGACCGGAATGGAGGCGCTTGGTGCAACGGAGTGTGTTTGAGTTTGAGGCAACCAGAAGATCTGATCTGGATGCAAAGCGAGACGAACTGAAAGCCAGATCACCTGTGGCTATATTCTATAATTACAGAGATGGTGTCCTCACATGTCAGCATTGTGCGAAGCAGTTTACCAATAAGATTGGCCACATTAGTCACCAGAGGGCGCACCAGAGGGCAGACCAGCGAAGTCCCCAGCCCTGATAAAACTACGTCGTCAAGCGGTCGCTGTCGCCGAAATAGGCTGGGACGACATCATCATCATCATTGAGGGGAGGAATTCCTACCCGATCAAAACGCAAATGTCGGGAAATGTCGGCCGAAGTGAAGAGCACGGCGCAGTGCCTCAATATTAGTATTTTTATGAATTTTGGCAGGGAAATAAAAATACGCCAACAAAAATCAGATTTTTGTTAAAAAAGCTCTCGTATTTATAGTGCCCTACATTTTGATATATATTTTGTATGAATAACTATTTCGGTTTAGATATAATTTTCATTTTAAAAGACATGAAAGACACCTTTATAGATTTTTTTCTATCGAGCGTAGTTTGTCCATTCGTGTATCGGTATTCATCAGTCTCTAAATAGACACCCCAAGATTGCTATATATTTTTTCAGACGTTTAATTTTAGTACTTAGTACCGTAGCCTTCGTAGAAAAACTGAAAATACGCGCATACGAAGCCTTAAGACATCTTTTATAACACTATTAAGTTACAGAGACGATTTATATTTATTTAGTTGACATGAACTGACATTATGGATTAGTTGATGCTACATCATCAAAATCGGCGCGACATAGCGGGAACGCACTGTTACGGGAGTTGCGGTAACGAGAGTTGCGGTAATGGGAAAGCGACGTAAAGAGAGTTGCGGTAACGGGAAAGCGACGTAAAGAGAGTTGCGGTAACGGGAAAGCGACGTAAAGAGAGTTGCGGTAACGGGAAAGCGACGTAAAGAGAGTTGCGGTAACGGGAAAGCGACGTAAAGAGAGTTGCGATTACGGGAAACCGAGGTTACGGGAATGAATCTTATTATTTAGGTAGGATAACATTTTCAAAAATTTATCATTATACAAGGTATATGTACTTACATATAATTTTTCCATGCCAAAATTGGCGAAACATGTGCACTTTATTATTTATAACACTTCAATATGACCTAATTTACCATGTTTCTTGCAAATAAATATATTTCATTTCGATATAAAAAGGTACCTACCCATATCTTTCAGTGTAATGTCACGTCGTGTATTGAGTTATCCGAAAATCTATAGCCGTAGGTTGTTAAGACTGGCCCAGAATAGACTGAAGGTGAAGTGGAACGCGAATTTGAGTTCGGATTCCGGCCTCTTCGTGCCTTCAATACGCGCCTAATGAACCTCCAATCGATCGAGAGCTCGGTGGCTCAGTGGTTAGGTCAATGGACTTGCAATACGGAGGTCCCAGGTTCGATTCCCAGCCAGGGCAGCATGTAGCAATGAGTTAACGTCGGTTTTTTCGACGGAAAAACTTACGTACATTTACCGAGTGCTCTCAAAACGGCGAAGGAAAACATCGTGATGAAACCTACATGCTGTAGAAGAAGAAAAAAAATCTAAGGCATGTGAAATCCGCTAATCCGCAGTGGGCCCGCGTGGTGGATTATGGCCCCAGCTCCCTCGATGTAAGGGAAGGTCTGTGCCCGAGCAGTGGGGCAATATAAATAGACTGATGATGATGATGATGATGAACCTCCAATTGAGATGCCGCACAGGATTGATGCCCAACATTTCCATTTAGGCCCGTATTAATAGTCTGAGCTCAATCCCGCCCTCAAGAGCGAATTCAGCTGATACACTCTCAAAACATGATCACCATCTCAACTATGTCATTTATTAATAAACCAATCTTGATACGCCCTATCACGTGATGTCTTTCTCAAGTCGCTGTTCGCCTGCAATCAGCAAATACGTGAGTTTGACAGTTCTCTTGAGAACTGAGTTTTGTTTATTAATACGGCGTTACTCACGTGATACCCGATTCCTAAACGCGTACCTAAGTTACGTTTATTAATAGGAACGCCATCTTGAGGTTATTCTCAATATTGACTTTTGATCTGAGAGTGATTTATTAACACGGGCCTTAGGTACAGTGCGCGAGGCGTAAGCTCAGGTTTGCATTTGTGTGAGTGCACACAGATAGTGTAGAGTGATATTTGGCCTGAGGCGCGGCGCGTCCTACGCATACAAAAGACATTGCCACATTTCAATGGAGCTTTGCCCAACCTAAAAAACTACGTGACCATTTAAGCTGTACCTATCATTTTGTTGGGGACTTGTTACAGGTTTCATATTGCATAATCATAATCAGTATCATTTTCTACTACTCTCGCAACTCCTATAGAATAATAACAAAAACAATGAATAATTCGTTTCGATTTCTTACTATTTTCTGAATTCTTAATTAAGCTGATTTTTCGACTCGCAACTTGTACAAAACTGTATTTTAAACCAATAATTTTAATAAAAAACGGAGATATTTTTACATTTATTCATTATCTTGTACATATAGCGGTTGATGGTGGGGCAGAATCTGGCATTGTCATTTATACACAGCGGGACGCCACCCTGCCGCGCACGCACCGCACTTCACCTCTTGTACCGCTAGCAGCTTGGCGATCACTCACACAAATGTAAACCTGATCTTACGCCTCGCGCACTGTACTACATGGCGTAACACACCAATTTATTGATAGGTCCTAACTAGTTAGAGTCTAGATTGTGTTGTTCCTTAGGCGTCTTGTTAGGGACGGCAATTAGACGTACGTCGAACACAGGACAGCAATCCTGGACTCCAGGCTCGTTCGGTTCAGTCGGCCGGCAAATTGAACGACATAAGCTGCTGTGTAGTTTGACTGTATAGAGAGCCTAGCCATGTGACTTTGACCTTTGTTACTACTAGTAGAATAGAAAGAAAAATGTATGGGATTGACATTGGGGTTTTCGTTAGCAAATGTTAATCCCATACATGTTCCTTGTCAAAGCCACTTGGTGTTAAGGCCCAGAGCCCTTTTGATACTGGTAAATGGGAGTTCTGGACTGATGATTAAAACTGTAGACTGTATTACAAACTCAGTATATTTAATGTAAAAATATATAACGTGGAGGCACTGCTCGAACGTTAGTTCAAATATTGAAGGTCATTCTTAACAGTTACTTTTTAACTTAGCAGTTGACAATTTGAATGCGTTTACAAAGCCGTTTCCAAAAAGATTATTTTAAAAATATTGTAACTTAGATAAATAAGTAATAATAAAGTAATGTAAATATATAAAATTATGGATTATTTAACACTTGGCCTTGGCCACTTGGTCTAAGGATGATTTTCTCAAAAACTATTTAATTTATTATAAAAATAGATAGTTTAGCAAGCATACTATTTATGTAATTTATGTAACTGCAAAATAATCTTAGAAATGACATTACCACATTTCAATGGAGCTTTGCCCCACCTACAAAACTACGAGACCATTGAAGCTGTAGGTACCTATCATTTTGTTGGGGACTTATTACATACAGGTTTTATATAGGTATTGCATAATTACAATCAGTAGGAGTTGCGAGAGTAGTAGAAAATTATAACAAAAACAATGAATAGTTCGCTTCGATTTCATACTATTTTCTGAATTCCTAATTAAGCTGTTTTTTCGACTCGCAACTTTATTTTAAACCAATAATTTTAATAGAAAACGGAGATATTTTTACATTTATTCGTTATCTTGTTCATCATGCGGTTGATGGTGGGGCAGAATCTGGCATTGTCATTTCTCATATTATAGTTTTTGAGATAATTTCAACATTAATGACTATTTTAATAATTTACTACAATTTGACATTGATCTAGGATTATTCAGTTGCCTAGAAATACACGAACGCCCACAAAAACTTGCGGGCAGTGTCACGCGCACGCTATATCACAATAAAGTGCTGGCGACCTTCTGATTTCCTTTGGGGCCTCATTTCGGGCAAAGAAACGCAACATTTATTTCGCCAGGAGACAGTAGCACTAAACAGGGCCGCTCTAGTCCAATTATTTATAACCGACCCCTGTTTTGTGGCCTTTCTGAAATGTCGCCTCGAATTTCAAATGTAGCTCAGACAATAATATCAGAAAAGTTACACGTTCATGGACAGTGGCGGCATATGCCGTACTTTAAGTATTCGGAAAATGACAGTACGGCGTATGACGTAGTATTTTGATGCATTTAAAAAGACACAACGGCATCTCCCGCGGCGTTCGTAGGCGGTTTTCTTTGTGGAGCGGTCCCACTGTCATTCTGTGTAGAAAATAGGTATGTGTACTGTCAAAATAAAGGTTGTAGGTACATTTTTGTCGGTCTTGACACGCACATACTTAGAATCCCCCACGGTTATGGCAGTAGTTGAGAATTTTCACTGTCATTTCGTAATTTCTACTGTCCATGAACGTGCAAAATTAATAAATAAATAAAATAAAATAAGCCTTTATTGCTGTTTAAGTATTTTTTACAATACTGCCGTATATCTATATCTAGTTACTTAAGTCTAAATTTGGAATATTTTTCAGTTATCGGCAAAGGAGTCTACTTCATGATAGCTTGTCCTTCGACAAAGGCCTCCTCTAAAGACTTCCATTTTGTCCTGTCCTTTGGTGTTCGGCTCCATACAGGGCCGGCTACTTTTTTTTATTATATTACAAAATTAATAAGAATAAATTAATAAAATGTAGCACGGACGTTGACAGGTAGGGAGAATTGCAGTTTACATAACTTTTATAAATCAGAATTGAAGGTTACAGTGGAAACAATTGACAATAGTTGAAAAATAAAATAATGAAAATCAGATATTAAATAATAATATAGTAAGAAGTGTGATTATTGTAATTTCAATTTTGTTAGTTTTAATTTTATATTCTGATTGTTTTGTTAATTTCGGTGACAGCTTTTAATAAAATATGTAGATTAGTAACGTGTGACTATATTTTTTTTCTTTATATTATTGTGACAATTTCTTTTTCGAAGCGGCGCGGGCAGTAAATTCAATTATGATTAATTTTAAAGATCGGGACAACGGACAAAGGGAATTAAGTATAAAAAGTTGTGTCACTGTCGACCACTGGGGGACAAGCGAGTGGGGCCCATCGGGACTAAACCTTTCTAAAAAAGGGATGAGGCACGACTTTAACCATTAACATCTTTAGCGTAAAGACTAATTTCAGATATACTTTCAGCACGTTTCTGTAGGTACTTGATTTTTGTAAAACAATATTATTGAATATAACGTTATATTCTACTAGCGTTAATAAAAGTCGATGGCACTTAGGTAGGGCGCGGATCAATAATCAAATTACAGACACTAATTGTCGTAAATTAACAGCTAATAAATTAATTACTGGCCTACTTACACTCTCTCTCGGCACGGGGGGAATGACTCGCTCTCGCCAAAATATCGTGGAGTAATTAATGGGATAAAAGGAACTTTTTATCGCGACTTCTTGTCACCTCTCCTCGAGGAAAGGGAAGGCACAGACGCGGACTTAGAAATTGGGGGCCCTGTGGGTCCACAAAACGATCAAAATGATATCATGTCATGGCGTGACAGAGACCGCGCTGATATAATTTTTATTTTCTTTATTAGGGAAAACTACAGCTATTATCAAGTAATAAGTCTTAAAAATATAATTACAACTAAGAAGAGCCAATTACAGTTTTCCACGAATTTGCAAGAGCAAGATGTATAATAATATATCGTTTATTTCAGGCACAAGGGACCCATATTTTACAATTCAATTTAATTATAACGGCGTCTCTGTTCAGCACGTCATGTTATGGCTAATGTGGATAAATAATACTCATACTTGTGAAACTAAATGAAGGTATGACTAGATGGAACAAGCCTACGTCACCATAATTTTATGGTTCGTTGTTGGGATGGTATTTACTTACTTGGTAACGGGTGACCTTGCATTAATAATCCTGTAACTCTTGGTCCATCGATAATATTGAAGGGCCCCAAATCAGTCCCACAATCGTTCAATTGAAGTTACTTAGCCCATCAGATCAAATGACTCCACTCCTGTTGACAACTTTTATAAATCTAGGCGGCATTATCGAACACTCATCTTGTAGTTTTAATAACGGGGGCCCCTATATATCCTTGAGTTCAGTAGCAGTTTCTGTGGCCCCCAAATGCGTTCCCTTCTCTCTGATAGTCCGTCACTGGCCGAGGAAAGGGAAGGTATCTATTCCCTAATCTTGTGCAATTAATTAAAAAAAGTCTTCCTTCGCAGGTAGAACGGTGAGGAGGAAAATTAGGCTGCCCAACTTCATAAGAGGCGGTAAGTACCTTTGATAGTATATAATTACTTTCCTGATAATTTTTCGTGTAATTAGTAGACGCCGGTGGAAGTAGCCACATTACCTTCCTAGCAAGGGGTTTCCGTTGCGATTCTCGCTGTGATTCTTGTGGCAATGGAATTCGCATCTACTCCCCTATTACGGTTCTCAAAACGACGAAATCATACCATGTCATAACGCGCCGAACAGAGACGCCGCTACACCGACACAATAGCACTGTCCCTGTCATGCGCGCTATGACATGGTATGATTTGATCGTTTTGAGAACCGTTACAGGGTTGGAAAGCACAGCAAAACTAAACAAAATGCTTAGGTATTAAATGGCGCTTATATAAAAATCACTTTTGTTTTTAACGGATAGCGACGATGATAATTGAATTTAAGTTTCTTTTTGATACTCCAATGATGGTTTAATGTGTAAATTTTTTAATGTTACTAATGAAACACAGCAATGAAACTCAAAAATTAACTTCATCATTCAAGAACACAATATAACTTTTATTTAACGACGTCCAAAAAGGAGAAGGTTCGGAAGTTGTCTGCCCCCCTTACCATGAATTTGTAGCAGGATTACTTCAATAATACTTCGTTATTTCGTACCATGACGTCCTTAATAAGCTTACTTTAATATCGTCATGGTACGAAATAACTAAGTATTATTGAAGTAATATTGCTAAAAGACTGGTAAGGTTTTTATATTTGTTAAATCCCAACCCTGATCGGAAACCCTTTGAATAGACCCAAATTCATTGGATCTATTTACGAACTCAATACTTATGTATTATTCAAAGGACCTCTGTTAGGAACTGAAATTCATATATGTTATTTCCTCCGTCCGAAGTTTACTTTGACTACTTAATATGAAAAGAATGAGTATTTCTTTGATGAAAAATATTTTCCTTTTCGGACAATAAAAAGGGACCGACACTAATCCGACCCTGTCATTGTAGCTCGAACTATTTTAGACTAAAGCGATTACGATCAAAAGCTTTCTTTACCGGATACAGAACAGACAACATATACCTACAGGGTGGAGCTTGAATTCACTTAGTCAAAATTAAGTGGATGGTTAGGCTTGTGACATACATTAATTCTGCACGGCGTTTAAGTAAATTAAACAATTTGGGGAAAAATAAAAATAAAATATTCACAATAACTATCAAAAAAAATATTAATATTGTGATCTGCATCGATACTGTGCTTTGGAATTTTCATATTTTAAGTTAATTTTTTTTTCATTGGAATTTGACCTAATTATCAATTCTAAGGTCACTTTGTGACGTAGGTAGGTACTTAGTTAAAAATGGCAGTTTTGATTTACTAAAAAAACCATTTTTCAATTTGTCGAATGAATTCTAGGACACCCTGTATTTATAGCCAAATATCTACCTTCAGCTAGTTCGAATCCATCAGATCATGAAGTAAAAACTTCGCTGAGCTCCATAGGGAGCCTAAAGTAAACGAGTATTGTGTATGGGGACAGCCCCCTTACCTTTAACTCTTATAGCAGTATTACTTTCATAATACTTTGTTACTTCATACAATGACGACCTTAAAGTAAGCTTATTAAGGTCGACATTGTACGGAGTAACAAAGTATTATGAAAGTAATACTGCTATAAGAGTTAAAGGTAAGGGGGCAGGTCTCCGCCATTGTTGACACTTTCACTCTCATACGTCAGAAAGAGACTTCTATTTTTTGGATCCGCCATTAATGGCGGATAGATTTTTTAATATTTGTTTTATTTTCTATTTAGGTACATGAATACTCTAAACCGAGGCCCAAATCAAGTATCTTATTTTGTAAACAAAAACTACCGTCCCCCATACATTATAAGCTATTCTGTGGTTATTGTATAGTTATTTATACATTATTAGATCGGATTACTTTATTTTCACAATGATGAACAAATTCAATCAATCAGTTCCTTCAGTTTTATATCACAACAGGAACAGGTAATTAGACGATTATATTTGTTTACAAAATAAGACATCCATTAAATAAAAATAGACTAGACTTTTGTTTTATATGCTCGAGTCGTTTGGAAAATTCAAACAATAGAAAAAAAGGTAGTGTCAGAGACGCGTACAATTGTTTTTGAAGAGCGGAGTTTGCGATGTAAATATGGCTAATTCCATCGTCGGTTCTTTGCCCCATGCATCAGATACACATCAATAGCAGCTTGCCCCGGGCTTAGCCGTCAATACAAGCGTTTGTAAGACAGCCATTGTCCCGGAACGATGTCCAAACGATCCACTTTGAGAAACGCTTCATTGATGTCAACAAATAAAGAGGTTTAGATTAATTGGGTGGCAATTCCAAAGATATCTATACATTTTATTTATTTATTTTATTAATGGACTCGACAGTTCGTCATTTGCCAATGTCATGCTACAGAAAATTCAATATATAATAGTCTTCTATCTTCCTCCAGGGGAGTCGCAGTAGCGTCTTCACCCTGGGTAGCCGCGTCTTCTTGTCTTCATCCAGAGGAGACGCCGTAGCGTCAATCACTGTGGACGAAGCAGCTCGACAGTCACGTTCCCTCCCAAGCTCGTGGGAACTCTTGATAAAAACTTGAAACTTTAGATCTTGCATAAATAATCCAATAACTTCACCGTACATAAAAAACCGTGGGGGAAGATAGAAATAGAAATAGAAATAGTTTATTTAGATCTATTATGGGTACATTACACAGTTGATCGAGTTGTAAGATACAAGTACCTATACAGTTGTAAGATACAAGACTATTGAATATATTGAATTTTCTGTAACATGACATTGGCAAATGACGAACTGTCGAGTCCATTAATAAAATAAATAAAGTTACGCCAACGTTTAGGCCCCCTGTCCCTTACTATCTTAACTTTTTTTGCCGAAGTGTGAAAGGGATAGTAGCACGATTTAAGAGAAGCACATAAGTTCGAAGTTCGTTAAAAAAATAGACCTGGCTTTTAGCGAACGAACCAATATGAGAAGTGTACGTTTTGAGCATAGTAGAAGTACCTACGAAGTTGCTAAGTGAACGTTCTACTTGAGTCCTCTGTGTTGCTTCTCAATAGACGGCCTAACTTAATTGTTAATTACTGCAACATTGAGATTGCGATATGTGGCTAGTCTAGGTATAATAATTGTGTTCGGAGACGCAATTGTCCTCAACTACCATTCTCCTTGTGCGTGTGCGTCTATCTGGCTGGCCATTAGTTCAGGGCCCTTACCATGAACTCTTATAGCAGGATTACTTCAATAATACTTTGTTATTTCGTACCATGACGTCCTTAATAACCTTATTTTAATGTCATGGTACGAATTATTATTGAACGAACGAAAGTATTATTGAAGTAATCCTGCTATTAGAGTTCATGGTAAGGGCCCTGGACGTGTACTCAATTCGGTATGATTGATCAATGCTGTGACCTATGTACTCCTTGCCCTAAGAAGATTAATAATTAAGAATTAAGAAAAACTTACGTACATTTACCGAGTGCTCTCAAAACGGTGAAGGAAAACATCGTGATAAAAACTGCATGCCGTAGAAGAAAACAAAATCTAAGGCATGTGTAATCCGCCAATTCGCACTGGGCCCGCGTGGTGGATCATGGTCCGAGTTCCCTCGATGTAAGGGAAGGTCTGTAGGGGAGCGAGGGGCTTGTTGTAACATTTTTTAAAAACAATCATATATCTTGAGATATATTGGCTAAATTACCACTAACTAAACTTTGATCGGTACTCTAACCATTCTTTAATTAATTCTAATTGAAAAAATATCAAATCTATATCTAATTTCTTCAGAATTAATTTTTTTATAAAAAGAGGGAAGTGTTACATCTTACCCCGTGCTTGGGGCTTGTTGTAACATCTATTGGGGCATGAAGTAACAACAATAAAAAACGAGAATGTGACACCTTCAATCATTTATTATCTTCATATTTAGCTTTGTTTTCAACATATCATTAGGTATTTAACAAAAATATTGAGGTACTTCTATAAAATGAATCATCTGTCAAATAATCAACTGAAACATACTTTTTCTATGAGTAATCAACACTTGTTTTCTATAACTTCAGCTGCAGCTAACTCGTATACCTCCTGGCTTTGTGTTCCCCGCTCTGTCTTTGTCTTATACAGTCTCATTAAAAAAAATAAAAATAAGGTATATTGCATTTTCAATCACATACATACAGCAATATGGGGGCAAGTTGTAACATGTTACAACATACCCCAAGATTTTGTTACAACTAGCCCCAAGGCATAATTTTAAATATTTATAACGATAACTATTAAATCAACTTAGTAATCTCGAAAACTGTTACACGACATCGTACATATATAAATTTAACATCAAATAAAACACGGAAAGCTCCAATTAGTCGATTATAATAAAGCCAATCGAAAGTTTACGAAAGCAAAATAATACATAACCTGGCGACAACGGAGGGCTTGCACACACCCACTCAATACGCCACCTGGCGGAACTCTGACTTTGATGACGTGGCGTGGCGCATTATAACGATAAGATTGAGTCAAAGAAATATGTTAATAAAGTTTAAATTCCTAGTGAAAAAGCCCTGTTACTACTTACCCCTGTTACATCTAGCCCCTTGCTCCCCTACCTGAGCTGTGGGGACGTATAAATAGACTGATGATGAGACGTCTAACTAAATCAGTCTAACGGGGATCGATTGAACTATCTGTAATGTTAAGCCATTCAGATAGTTCAACCGACCTATTGTACACATAGTTTTTAGTTTAGTTTATATTTTTTAGTTTAATATTATAATAGTATTTTTAATCAGAATTTGAATTACGCATTATCCATGCTCGGTGAATTAATTAGAACATGATGAAAAAATTCTTGCCGTGAGCAGGACTTGTCACAGAATGACAAGGTCGCAGGTTCAAGTCCTGCCCACGGCAAGAATTTTTTCATCATGTTCTGAAGTATTTTTAATCTTTATTGTTTTATGAATCCTCTTATCAGTTGTCGTATATTTGTGCTATATAGTATATATTTAGTATATATTTTATGTAAATAATATGTATGATCGTATGTATTACTATATGTATAATTGTATATGTATTAAAATTAATTAAGTATTATATTATTTTTATATTCTTCTTTTACATGTATACCTACTTAGTATATTATGTGGTGTCTCATGTTTTATTTGTGTTTACTTTTTGTGCACCTATCTATCCTCCTCTGTTTTATCTCATTCTTTTCGTAATGGGTCAGCTGGAAGAAATCTCTTTAGAGATAAGTGCGCCCTTTGTACAAATTTTATGTTTATGTTTTTATTTGTCATGTTGTGTACAATAAAGTGTACAAGTTCAAGGAACTGTCGTCGCGCCTAATTGACTCGTCGGGTGACCAAAGGGCTGGCGCTTACCTCGGCCAGCGTATATCGCTGGCTATACAACGAGGTAACGTCGCCAGCCTTTTGGGCACTCTCCCACAGGGTAGCGAATTGTCGTCCATTTTTTATTTATAAGTATTTTTTATTATTAAACCCTGTACAGTATTAATTGCTTTAAATTGAATAAATAAAGTGTTAAATAAATGAAAAATACCTTATAATAATCAAAAAAAAATCAGTCGGTCAGATACATTGCCACTGTGCGTTTTCGTCGGTCATCTATTCAATCATCTCGGGGGATCCCCGCTGTAACTAAGCTATACCGATGTCATATAAGATCGATGAACTTGGTCACGTCCGTTGAATATCAAGCGTTCGCTTAAATTGGATTAGTTCGACGGAATGTCCCGTCTCTACGGGAGTTCCCTTGATGCTAATCAGCATCGAAGAATGGATGCTCGATTATTCTGGATCAATTTTGTAATCATACCTATTCAAGAGTAATTGGGTCAAAGACATTGCCACATTTCAATGGAGCTTTGCCCCACCTACAAAACTACGTGACCATTTAAACTGTACCTATCATTTTGTTGGGGACTTATTACAGGTGTCATATTGCATAATCATAATCAGTATCATTTTCTACTACTCTCGCAACTCCTATAGAAGAATAACAAAGACAATGAATAAATCGCTTCGATTTCTTACTATTTTCTGAATTCTTAATTAAGCTGTTTTTTTCGAATCGCAACTTGTACAAAACTTTATTTTAAACCAATAATTTTAATAAAAAACGGAGATATTTTTACATTTATTCGTTATCTAGTACATCTTGCTGTTGATGGTGGGGCAGAATCTGGCATTGTCATTTCGTCGTCCATAAATATTAGTAATTGATGATTATCCGTCAGAATATTTATGATTTAAAATAAATAGTAACAGAAATACGGACTCAACGAAATGAGATCCTGGTAGGTTCTGTGAGCGCTAGCAACAATGTTGCCAAAGTTTAATATTAAAACTTCTTGGTATATTTTAATGCTGAGTACCCTCGCAAGTTTACAGTACAGGTCAAGAGGTGGCGCTTACTTGAGCGAAGTAGCAACAAACTCCCAACTCCCAACTTGGGCACAACTCAATGAATATTACAAAAGCGCCGAACCGCAGTAAGGGTCGGTTCAGACCACTTCTGGCATTATCATTTGTACCGATTTCATGTCTATTGGGTGTAGACATGAAATCGGTACAAATGACAATGCCAGATTCAGCCTCGCCATCAACCGCATGATGAACAAGATAACGAATAAATGTAAAAATATCTCCGTTTTTTTATTAAAATTATTGGTTTAAAATAAAGTTTTGTATAACATGCGAGTCGAAAAAACAGCTTAATTAAGAATTCAGATAATAGTAAGAAATCGAAGCGAATTATTCATTGTTTTTGTTTATCATTTTCTACTACTCTCGCAACTCCTACTGATTGTGATTATGCAATATAAAACCTATAATAAGTCCCCAACAAAATGATCCAGCTTCAATGGTCTCGTAGTTTTGTAGGTGGGGCAAAGCTCCATTGAAATGTGGCAATGTCATTTGCAAGCGAAAAATTCTGTCAATGTAATGTTAGAGTAAATGTTATGTTATGGTGAAAAAGAGAAAAGTTGGGTATCTAGGACACATATTCCGGAACGACAGATACCAACTTCTCCAACTGATTATGATGGGCAAAATAGCGGGCAGACGGGGCCCTGGACATCGGAAAAAATCTTGGCTCCGTAATATTCGTGACTGAACAGCTGTTCAGCGCTCGCGATGAGCGCTGAACAGCTGTTCCGGCTCGCTCAAGACAGGGACAAGTACGCAGAGCTGATAGCCGACCTCCGTTAGCGGAGAGGCACTTCAAGAAGAAGAAGAATGGTGAAGTTGCACGGAACCCTTCGTGCGCGAGTTCGACAGCAGACTCGCACTTGACCGTTTTTTTTTTCTACGAAGGCTACGGCATTAACTAGGTACTAAAATTAAACGTCTGAAAAAAATTTAAGTATAGAATTTTTGGGGTGTCTATTTAGAGGCTGATGATTCTTACACTGTTTGATAGATAGATTAAAACTATGTAATTGTAAAAAAAATTTTTAATTCGGTCCAGTAGTTTTTGAGACAATCTCAACCTTATTGAGGCCTCCTGTATACTTCGACTGTACACCATTTCGTTTCTTCCAGTTTCATTAATCACGTTGTATGGTCGTTTTCATACAGTTTTTAAGGCCTCGTATGCGCGTAGTTTCAGTTTTTCGATGAAGGCTACGGCACTAACTACTACAATTAGACGTCTGAAAAAAATATATAGCAATCTTGGGGTGTCTATTTAGAGACTGATGAATACCGATACACGATTGGACAAACTTCGGTCGATAGAAAAAATCGCCAACATATTCAATGTCTTTTAAAATGAAAATTATATCTAAACCGAAATAGTTATTCATACAAAATATATATCAAAATGTAGGGTACTATAAATACGAGAGCTTGTTTAAAAAAATCTGATTTTTGTTGGCGTACTTTTATTTCCCTGCCAGAATTCATCCAAAATCCATAAAATACGAATATCGAGGCACTGCGCCGTGCTCTTCACTCCGCCGCTGCGGGGCATCTTGTGTCCCTCTCTTGCTTTTGACAACCATATAGCGCCTTAATGACAGACAATGTCACTTCGCTACTGGTTGGTGTCAGATTGATCGCGTGTGAAGGCGCCTTTATAGTTTTATTCAGGCGCTTCCCGGCTTCCTGTTGAAGGCGGTTATCTGTTTAGACTTTAGAGTTAAAGTTTTCACCGAATAAGACCTAAACTTGCCCCAAGACAGGCAATCGCATTAGCGGTATACCTAATATTGTGTAAATACTTAAGGCGCTATATGGTTGTCAAAAGCAAGAGTGAGACACAAGATGCCTCGCCGGTGGAGTGAAGATCACGGCGCAGTGCCTCGATATTCGTATTTTTTATGAATTTTGGATGAATTTTGGCAGGGAAATAAAAGTACTCCAACAAAAATCAGTATTTTTTAAAACAATCTCTCGTATTTATAGTACCCTACATTTTGATATATATTTTGTATGAATAAATATATCGGTTTATATATAATTTCCATTTTAAAAGACATGGATTTTTTTTTCTATCGAGCGAAGTTTGTCCAATCGTGTATTCATCAGTCTCTAAATAGATACCCCAAGATTGCTATATATTTTTGTCAGACGTTTAATTTTAGTAGTTAATGCCGTACCCTTCGTAGAAAAACAGAAAATACCTACGCTTTAAAACGCAACAAGTCTCATCATCAGCCCGTTTGAGGAGCCCGTAGTCCAGTTGCGAGTACACGTGGATAACGATCATACAAGTTAAGCAACGTTGGTCGAGGCCAGTACCTGGATGGGTGACCGCTAGTGATATCTTCATCGTTAGGTAGGTACTGTTCTTTGGAGTTTTCATTTTTAATGAGGTACTTAGTTTTAATTTTTGTCAATGATTTCTTTCACCGGAGTTTGACCTAATTATCATTTCTAAGGTCCTTGTGTGACGTACTTAATTTAAAAAAATTACAGTTTTGATTTTAAAATGACCTTACCAATTGAACATTTATCATGAGTAAAAAAGTTTCTCGAATTTAAAAGAGAAAAGTAATTAAAAAAATATTGTTTCAAAAATCTTTTCAATAATTAATTGGAAATGAAATGTTAATCGTTTTTAAATATACAACTCCCCCCAATTTCAATTTGTCGAAAGAATTCAAGACCACCCTGTAGTTAGTACGTACGAGAAGCTAAGCTATAGTATGACCGTCTAAATCAGTCTTGGCCTGCGCGGTACAGGGATGCGGGGGAAGGCGACAACGGGGACCGAGAGAGGTGCGGGAAGGGGGGGGGGGGACAGAAATGCGCCTGGCGCCCGCACCTCTCTCGGTCCCCGTTGTCTGTCGCCTTCCCCCGCATCCCTGTACCGCGCAGGCGAAGACTGATTTAGACGGTCATACTATAGTTAGGGGTGTAACGAGACGCTGCATACAAATGGCGAATCATCCCTTGTTATCTGCGCCTATCTTCCCTGCCGGAACCTGTCGGATGTGACCTAAATCCTATTTATTAGGTCATGTTATGTGACACATAAGTTCAATATTTACAAGCTAACAGCATCAAGGTGGAACAATTTGGACTTTCATTCATGTTACCTGCGCCACAAGATTTAAAATCGTGCTCATGTTATTGTTTATTTATTTTATTAATGGTCTCGACGGTTCGTCATTGCCAATGTCATGAATTGTCATGTTACAGAAAATTCAAGAGGAGTCGCCGTAGCGTCATCACTCTGGACGAAGCAGCTCGACAGTCACGTTCATTCCCGAGCTCGTACCGGGATCTTCATAAAAGCTTGAAACTTCAGATCTTGCTCAAATTATCCAATAAATTCACCGTTGTCATTCGCGAAAATTTTCTGATTAATTTAACGTGATATTAAACACAAAATAGTCCCTGTAGACATTAAAAGGAAAATTATCAAATAATTTCGCAACCGTCGTTTCCCGCCATTTTCAAGAGAACCCACGTTACAATTGATTTGTTGTCGAGAGCATTTGGTTTATTCCACTTTGCTCACCTGGGTGAATAAAATGGAGTTTTTAGTGTCCATATTGCCTTGGAATCATTTCACCCAGGCGTCCGGATATATTATAATTGCGTAGGTATACGCACATAACCGGAACCGGGTGCGGAATCCGAAACGAATTAGGATCCGGAATTAGAACCGGAATTCTAAAACAAACAGAAATTATTTCAGAAAACATTGATCTCCTATAAACAACTAGAGACACAAAGGTCTTACTAAAACAATTTAAAAAAACGTCCAAATAAGGATCCATTGTTAACGTCCAAATAATGTCGAATAAAGCAAATGAGGGTCCATTCATCCGTTTGGACCTTCTTTGCGCTCGAACATTTTTAGAAGGCAGACTGTGTATCTAGTTGTTTATAGGAGATCAATGTCAGAAAACAAAAAAAAACGGGTAAAGTACGCAAAAATCGTACACACTTATCAAAAAAATATCAAACACACAAATCATCCCAAAACAAATTGTGTTCCCAGCATGCATATGACATTTATTAACCCCACTATCCCCCCCCCCCCCCCCCCCCCCCTTCTCCCTCCGTCTCCCCACGCTCACGTACAGGTCCTAAACCCGAATTAGCATTTCAATTTGTCGAGTTAGGGTTCCATGATTTTTTTATTACATCAATATGTAAATTAAGGTATTGGCCCAAGTTTCAGCCAAATGTGGGAAATTGCACGATCTATTCGGCTATATAGAAGAAGGTTTTTTAATAGAATACTTTGTGAAATATGGGTTAGTACCCACTGGTCCCCTGAAACACGCACCCTGTGCCCACTCGTCCCCTAAAATATTTGAGGTTTCCACTCGTCCCCTGAACTGTTATATTTTTTAATAATTTATATTTCCTCGCGCTCTACTATTTTAGAGATTTCTTTTCGGCCCCTGTGGTTGTGGTACAGTCGCGTACTAAAGGCAAAAATAAACAAATAAAGTAAATAGGTATAATCATATTTATTTCACATCACAGATAATTAGTATCTGAGCTTGGTTGAGCAAATTATGTTGGGCCAATATTACCTATAGCGTAGATTTAGGTCGAGACTCAGAAACGATTTTGTAAAAGGTTTTCAATAGAACAGTTATTAATGACTGGAGCCAATAGAAAATGCCTTTTTCGTAGGTAAAACGTATAATAGAAGAAATATAGATCGCGATTACAATAGAGTGGAATAACAAGTGAAGAACGGTGACAAAAGTGAATTTTATCAAAAGAGTAAAAATATTAAAAATAAACGTGAACTGGCCAGCACAACAGTAAACAAACAGTTATAAAAAGGGAAAAATGTGATGGTTGGCAACCCTAGCCCCCCTGCCTATATAATATATATATAGGGTTGCCAACCATCACTTTTATATATTATATTAATATACAAATTAAACATGGGGTAGTAAATACTGGTAGTGGTTCTCTTGAAAATGGCGGGAAACGACGTTGCGAAATTATTTGATAATTTTCCTTTTAATGTCTACAGGGGCTATTTTGTGTTTAATATCACGTTAAATTAATCAGAAAATGTTGGCGAATAACAGTACGGTGAAGTTATTGGATTGTTTATGCAAGATCTGAAGTTACAAGCTCGGGAGTGAACGCGACTGTCGAGCTGCTTCGTCCAGAGTGATGACGCTACGGCGACTCCTCTGGATGAAGACAAGAAGACGCGGCTACCCAGGGTGAAGACGCTACTGCGACTCTCCTGGAGGAAGATAGAAGACTATTGAATATATTGAATTTTCTGTAACATGACATTGGCAAATGACGAACTGTCGAGTCCATTAATAAAATAAATAAATAATATAACGTTTTGTAATAAAGTGTAACTTAGGTTAAACTAGATATATGGCTAACAACAAATGTGTCAAACCAAACAAAATGTATCCAAACTTGTTCGGTCACTGTCCAAGTGTCTAACTTCTCGCTACGACACAGAACCGACAATGCACACAAACAATGGTACAAACATTGGACAAACTTGTTTCGCAACTCTTGAAATGTATCGATACTTGCTTTCTAAAGTAATTGTATAAGTACGTACCTACCTACATACATTTTCTAAAATAAATTTAAATTGGATAACCTAAAATGTATTCGATATATAAATGGTATTTGAAAGAAATTTTTTTTTCGCAATTACGACCACTCAATGTGTACCAGATGCATTAAGGCCTCCCAATGGAGTAAGGCGTATTTACATCACAAGTTTAGTTAGCTGTTTATTTATTTTATTAATGGACTCGACAGTTCGTCATTTGCCACTGTCATGTTACAGAAAATTCAATATATAATATATTGTAATCTTCCTCCAGTCGCAGTAGCGTCTTCACCCTGGGTAGCCGCGTCTTCATGTCTTCATCCAGAGGAGACGCCGTAGCGTCATCACTCTGGACGAAGCAGCTCGACAGTCACGTTCACTCCCGAGCTTGTAGCGGGACTCTTGATGAAAGCTTGGAACTTCAGATCTTGCTAAAATTATCCAATAAATTCAGCATACTGTCATTCGCGAACATTTTCTGATTAACTTAACGTGATATTAAACACAAAATAGTCCCTGTAGACATTAAAAGGAAAATTATCAAATAATTTCGCAACCGCCGTTTCCCGCCATTTTCAAGAGAACCTAGTTATTTATTTATTTTATTAACGGACTCGACAGTTCGTCATTTGCCAATGTCATGTTACAAAAAATTCAACGTATAAATAGTCTTCTATCTTCCTCCAGGGGAGTCGCCGTAGCGTCTTCACCCTGGGTAGCCGCGTCTTCATGTCTTCATCCACAGGAGACGCCGTAGCGTCGTCACTCTGGACGAAGCAGCTCGACAGTCACGTTCACTCCCGAGCTCGTAGTGGGAATCTTGACCATGGCGCCAAACTTCAGATCCTGCTTGAATTCTCCAATAACTTCACCATACTGTCATTCGCGAACATTTTCTGATTAATTTAACGTGATATTAAACACAAAACACCCACTGTAGACATTATACTGAAAATTATCAAATAATTTTGCAACCGTCGTTTCCCGCCATTTTCAAGAGAACCTAGTTAACTGTTTGTGACATGACAATAATGTACGTTACTCTTTTGTTTTTCCGATGTTTGAATTTCGAAAGTGGAACACAACTGTTTTGTGTTCCATTTTCGAAATTCTATGTTTATTTCTGACGTATAACCCCGGCGCCAGATATAGTCAGAGTCTTTGTTAAAGACGCTCGATATTCGAAATTCGATGTTCATTGACGGCTTTTTATGACGTCGTAGTTATAGATTCTGTACAAAGCTGTCAATGGTAGGTAAATGTGTGCAAAGACGCTCGCATGTCTGGCGTCCGCATATTTAAGAGTGAACGTGTGACAAGGGCAGATAACACGTTACCATACAAAATATACTTTAAGGACATTCCAATCTTTAAAACATAATATCTTCCAATTTAATAAATTTTATTAAAAAAGCTATTTACAAAATGTTTATTAGGATGAATACTATTTTTCAATATACAATACATGGCATAATTACGACAAGCTAAGTTGTAGTTCACAAATGTGCCAAAAACGGCCGTTTTTCGTAATAATTATGCGAACTACAACTTACCGACATTGAATCACGTTATAAATAAGCATTTAAAAAAAAGAATTTTCGAAATCGGTCCAAGCGTCTTCGAGTAATCAGGTAACATAGGTACATAAAAAAAAAAATATTTCGACGAATTGATAACCTCCTTTTTTTGAAAGTCGGTTAAAAAATAGTATTTATCGTAATAAACATTTCGTAAATAGCTGTTTTAATAAAATATTATTTTTTAAGATTGGCGGCGCTAGTTGGCTCATGGAAGGCCCCTAAGCTCTCTCCATTGGAGCGCGGAATTTTTTCGTTAATGATTGAAACAGAGTGTTGTTTACTTGACATGACAACTTAATTAAACTCGCTCAATGTCTGCGAGGGGAAGTAAGATGCGATGTCAGACGCCAGCGGTCGCATTGTGCCTATCGTGCGATAAGATCGCTTATAACGTCGACTTCGGTTCTATCTCATCTTGTCATGAAGGAAAAAAAGAGAATGGAGAAAGTTTAATCCGAATAAAAAGGAATAAATGATCACTTGCACAAAGTCACAGACAAACAGACAAAAATTCTAAAAATTAGTGTTTTGGCATCAGTATCGATCCTAAAAACGATGAAATCATACCATGTCATAGCGCGCCGAACAGAGACGCCGCTATACCAACGTAATAGCACTGTCCCTGTCATGCACGATATGACATGGTATGTTTTGATCGTTTTGAGAACCGTAATAGCCCCACGCGTTTATATCCCGGTCGTGACAAAAAATATCTCCATATAATAATTCCTATTTCCATTGGTCCAGCAGGGTTACTCTCACCTCTTATAGCGATCCAGTAGGTTCCTAAACTGAACCGAATCGCTATTTGCTATAGCAAATTGTCAGTTTAGGAAGCTAAACTGGATCGCTATAAGAGGTGATAATACAGTAATTCGCCTAGCTTTGCGCAATAACTGATCTGTAAATGTCAGCAATTAGCCCCCCCCTCGACTGGCGGGGG